>OX418222.1:16985287-17585287 GCA_948455865.1 Conomelus anceps
AGTCAGTTTCTTCGACTTCAACATGTAATTTTGTGTGTAGAATAGTTGTTATCATATATACAGAATATTTTACAATTATTTATGTCCCATGAAGAAATAACTAACATTTAATTACTTAAAAAATAATTTTTGGGATGTGATTTCTTTAAAATTACTGTACAAGACCACTTAGCCAGATCCTACATCATACAAGACACCAAATTATCGTACATGTTAATGGCATTAATTATCTAGTAGAAAGTCAATAAAAGTGCAATAGTGCAAAAACTGTATAAAATCAACAAATTTAATTAACTGTGTCATCCACATAATGTCAAACTCAATGAACCTTCCATGTTTTTTTCTATGGACAATTTATTATATTATGACAGTTGAAACAAACAAAGGGTTTGAGCCGTATTTTTGCACTTAAAAAGCCTATTTCTGTTATCATTATCATACGCTTGTCATCTGATTATGGCCAGATACATTTTTCATAACCGTGATGATGGCGCATTGTATGGAAATGACAATTTCATACTATTAATATTATTGAATGGAAACCCAAAACCGATGTTGTATGAGAAATGCTTTATGTATTTTAAGTGTAAAACTTCTTATCACTCTTGCAAAATTACTACACTCTGCTATGGATTGTGTGATAACTGTTTAGCTCAAGTGATGAAGTCGTACTTCATGCTCTTAATATAAAAAAATTGAACAAAAATTATTTTTAACATAAATTGAACAAAAATTATTTTTAACATAAATTGAACAAATATTATTTTTAACACAAAATTAACAAATATTATTCAACACAAATTTAACGAATATTATTTTTTGAAACATATCACTTTCATACCTTCTAAAGAATCTTATTGAGGGTTAGAGAGGACATCCCTTTCTTTGGTTGGGTATCTATGGCTAGTACACTGACAAGAAGGAATTTTCTACTGTACGAGATTCGGATGACACATTAAGCCTGTCGATCCCAGCTACCTAAAAACAGTAATTAAATTACTTCATGTCTGTGGTCCTGAACTTGTTCAGGTGCGTGCGACCTGATAGCTCTGACACCAGACCTGAGCCAGCCAGGTTGTGCAATTATATTGTTTTGCTGTACCAATATCTTTTCAATACCAATTATTAATTTAATGTCTCCTGAAATCTGTGATGTTTTCCTTGACAAAATACTTGACAAAACAATCTAATATCAAAACTGACACTGTATTTCTATTTAAGTTATGATTTTTACTCACTTATACTGGAGGGATGCATTTCACTTCTAAAGAGAATCTTCATCAGGCTGTATTTCTATTTTAATTACTATTTTTACTCACTTATTATGAAGCGATGCATTTTGCTTCAAAAGAGACGCTTTTCTTCTTCTAAATCTTCTTTTAATAGCTTCTAACGGTCTTAAGCTTCAAAAGCTTTCAAAGCGTCTCTTTAGAAGCGAAATGAATCCTTCCAGTATAAGTGAGTAGAAAACCCAATATAAATAGAAATACAGTGTCAGTTTTAATATTATGTTGCCCATCAAGTTTTCTGTCAAGGAAAATATCACAAATTTTATATCAATCAATCTTCTGAATTCCAATGACTTCTAAATTAATGCAAATAGCCAACAACTGAAACAAAATATCTTGAATTATCTAATTTCAACAAAATTCTAGTATGAACACAAACAACAATTCATTTTAAGTTAGCAGAAGTGATAGCGGGAAGTTATAGCCGTGATCCGTAGCAGGTACCTGTTCAATCAGATAGAGATGAGCTTCGTTCTCCTGGCCACTCTTTGTAAGGGTGACCGATTAGATTGGCCAGCAAAAAAGACACTGTTCTCTGCTGTGAAAATCACTTCCTGGTGGTTCGGAACCCACCTAAAACTGTAGGTGCAGCTCATCAATACCCATCATCCGACTTATTACTCACGCACAGGGCTCAATCCTATGTGGGCTTCATCCTCCAAAAAAAAAGGGAAAAAGAATACTTTTATCGAACACTGGTTTAACCCTTTCTTCCTTTTATCTCCCTTATCCTTACTATTATTCTAATATTTATTAATGTATTCCTTCCCGAATCCGAAGGACTTATTGATCTAGGATGCATTACCAAGTAGCAATCACTCATATTATCAAACTACTGGATTGATGGAACCACATAAAATTGTGGAAACTCTACTCCGAGATAAATCTGTAATAAAATTGTTGGAGAACCATCTCTGTTTCCAGCTACTCTTCTTCTTCTTCTTCTTCTTCTACTTCGTCTACTTTTTATTTTTCTCTTTATTTTAGTCTCTTTTCCCTCCTTATACTCCACCACCACCTTCACCAACCCTTCTCTTACTCTTACACCATCTGTCTTCCATCTTCTCCACCTTTTTCATGTTCTTGCTCCTTTTCTTCATTTTCACATTTTTTCTTCTTCCTCCTCATTTCCATCATCTCTTCATTTTTTCTTCTGTTTCTCCCCCCTCTCTTCTTCTTCTCCTTCTTCCTCTTTTTTCTCGTCTTCTCCTTTCTCTTCTTGTTCTTACTCTTTCTTCTCCTCTACTTATCCACTCCTCTTCCTAATCATCATTATTCTTCTCTTTCTAAAATCCTCTCCTCTTTTCTCATTTTCTCTTCTTCTACTTAGTCAACATCCTTCTTCATTTTCTTCTTTTCCTCCTCCACAATCTTCCTTCAGTTCTCCTACTACTCATTTCCTTTTCCTTGTTATCATTCTTCTTCTTCTTCCGCCTCCTACACTGCTTTTTCTACTACTACATCCCCTTCTGTCTCCTATTCCTGTTTTCTTCTCCCTGCTTCTCCTTCCATCTTCCTCGTTTTCATCTTCTTCTTTTTCCTCTTCTTCTTCTTCTTCTTCTTCTTCTTCTTCTTCTTCTTCTTCTTCTTCTCTTCTTCTTCACCTGACATTAATTTTCTTTTCTCTTGCTCCCCCTCCTCCTCCAGCTCTGCTTTTTCTTTTTAATATTTTTCTTCATTTTTTCCACTTTCGCCATCTTCGTTTTCTTCTTCTCCTCCTCCTTCTATTTCTTTTTCTGACTCTCCTTCATCTTTCTGCTACTACTTTTTATTCTTCTTCTTCTTCACCTTCGTCTTCCTGCTGCTCCTTCTTATCTACTTTTCCTTTTCTCTCATTCATTAATACTCTCCTGTCTCCTAATCTTCCTCTCCTCATCCTCCTCCTTCACCTCCTCCTTTCTTTTATTCCTCTTCTTCTGCCTCATCTTCTTGGTCAGTACTATAAAACGTCCTTCCGCCACATAACTTAGTGCAGTAGAATCACGTCCTTTTTATGATTAGTTGAAGTGACAGTGTAGAACTGATTTGAGTGTTGTAACAAGCACCTCCCGCCACCACTCACTCACTCAAACTCTCTCTCTCCCACCCTCTCTCTATCACTCTCTCCCTTCTTCCCAATAAATAGTTTATTGTGTATGTATGGTGGGTACAGTGGAAGTATGTACAGGTATATAGAGCGTTATTGTTATATGTGATGTACTACTTTGGTGGCTTGGATATAAAAATAAAAGTCGTCACTTCGCTCAGTTTTTAGAATCACAGGAAACCTTTTCTTATCATCAGGATTTGGTCTGCAAATCCTTGGGTCTTCATCTTTCTTTCCCTTTTTCTTTTTCTTCTTCTTCTTCTTCTTCTTCTTCTTCTTCTTCACGAAAACCTTGAAATGCATTTAGAATAGAGTTATTTCAAGAGTCCCTCGAGGCCCTTCTGCAGCGGAGAAGGTTCAAGCGTGACTTCTCACTGCGCCACCTTGGCCAAGCAATTGATAGCCCAGTATACCTAAACGAAAGTCTAAGCCCAGAACGACGAAAACTACTGACTGCTGCACGGAAAAGGATGAAGGAAACTGGTTTCAAGTTTTTTTGGGTGCGAAATGGAAGAGTCTTTGCCAGGAAGGACGAAAAAGCTCATGTGATACCTATTGACTTCAGCAGCGATGTGGAAAAAATGAAATAATACTTTTTCTTTTTTGGTAAATCTACTATTAATCTTGTTATTTTTTGCAATGTGCTTTCATATCAGATACTCTTGTTTGGTTTTTGTAACAGTTAGGGGGGGGGGGGGGATTAAGCTGACCATTAATGAATGTGGAGCAGTATCAATATATTTAGAGTTTGTTTATTTTCAAGCACATTATTGTATTCTTCATAATATCTAGGTTGTCAATCTGTTATATAGGTTGTTTTTGTTTGTATCCTACAATTAACTCTCAGGCTATAGAGTTTACTTGTTTTTTCCTAGAGGTGATGAGAAGGTTTACACGTCTTAGTTTTTGTACTGCAAATCTTATCAACTCAAAAAACTTTCCTTCAATTGCATTAATAATAAAGATGGCTCACTGCAACTTGATTATATTTACAACACTCAGACAACTTAACATGTCATTATTGATTCATTTATATTTTAATGGCTCATTATTTTATATTGTCCTCATATATTTCCTGATATATTATATTTCAGTTAAGTTTCATCTTAAGTTTGGACATCACTCATTGTTCTTTGTTCTTCATGTTCTTTTGCAATCCACTATCAATCTACCACACCCTGGATTCAATGTCTTTTTTACATACTAACTGTTACTCTCTAGGCCATTTATTGACTTACATAACTTTATGCTTCTTGTGCATTACTATTAAAACTTTATTCTTGTGTCATATTTTTAAATTTGTATGTCTGTTGCTAAATTACTCAGTTCAATTGATGAGGTGAATACTTTTTTTTCTAATGCGCCAGGCCTGTATATATACCATCAAAATATACGTAGTTGTAATTCCAATTTTGATTCGTTGCTATTATAATTATATCAACAGCTTGGCTGTTAAACCACATATAATTATTCTTAGTGAGGCGTGGCCGAATGATGAAAATGATGCTTTGCTGTATCAGATTGATGAATATGAGAGTTTTTCTTCATTTGATCCCCTATCAAGAGCTAGTGGAATTCTTGGATTTGTTCATAAATCCATAACTGCTGTTGTCCAAAATTGTGTCATTGCTAATAGTGATTCTCTACTGTTAAACTGTGTGTATGGAAATTTTAAATTCTCGATACTAGGAATATACCGGTGGCATGCTGGGGATCAACGATCCTTCTCTACCAATTTGAGGATTGCCCTTGATGGAATAAGAATAAATAATCTAGTTTGTGTTGGAGATTTTAACATTGATATTGCCTCAAATGACCCAGTTACAGACGAATACTTGGATTGCTTGAACAGTCATGGTTTAGAGCAGATGATAGATATTGACACCAGGGTGACTGACACCTCATCAACCTGCATTGATCATTTTTCCTATCGTTCAAATCAGATCTCAGTAAATAAGGTTGTTGTAATTGAAAATCTAATCACTGATCATAGAGCTGTAGCAGGTATCTTGCCTTTTGGTGAGCGGAAAAGGGAGGTACAAGTTGATGAAGCTAGTAAAATTGACTATGCACTAGTGAGTAATTACATTAAAGATCAGGATTGGGAGAGTGTCTATGAATTAGATGACACAAATGCAGCTTTTAACAAATTTTATGAAATAATAAACATTATTTTGAATAAGTCTATAAAATTAATAAAATACAAGAGTAAACTAAAAATGATAAAGCCTTGGATGAGTCCTGGTTTATCTAACAGCATTTCTGTTCGTGATAAACTCTATAAATTATACCAAAGAGAACCAAATAATATGACTTAAAAGTAACTTCTTGATTATGAAAAATAATGTTAAAAGGTGGGTGAAGGAGGCAAAATGTGAATTTTATTCAAATCAACTGAATTTTCATGATAAAAACTCAAAAAATAAATGGGAAATTTTAAACTCTGTTTTGCCAGGAGCTGGCAGGATCAGTCATGAGATGCACTTGAATGAAAATGACACAATAGTTACAGATAGCAGATCAGTGGCTAATATATTTAATAAATACTTCGTTGAGTTACCAGAGACCCTCTCTCAGTCCTGTCCACCTATTTCAGACACACTGGCTCAACAGTACTCCAGTGAATTAAAAAAAAATCATTATACCAAGAGCATTTTTATTTACCCTGTGAGTGAAGATGAACTATCAAAAATTATCAGAAGTCTCTCTGTGAATGTTAGTTCTGGGAATGACATAATTTCAGCAAGAATCCTCAAAGATAATATTCAATATCTCTCCAAAGTTATTATCCATCTTTTCAATCTTTCTATTGTCTCTGGCCAATTCCCAGATATTCTAAAATTAGCAACTGTTATACCAATTTTCAAGAAAGGTGACAGATTCTCAAAGAGTAACTATCGGCCAATCTCATTACTGCCCAAATTATCTAAACTGTTTGAAAAACTGATTAAAGTAAGATAATTGGATTTTTTGGATGCCCATAATTTCTTTTCCAAAAGTCAATTTGGGTTTAGGAAAGACTTAAATACCGAGATTGCCCTCCATCATTTCTTACAGAATATTACGCTGGCTTGAACAGTGGACATGGTGGCAGAGCAGCAGGATTGTTCATTGATGTCAGTAAGGCATTTGACACTGTCAACCATAGTCTCCTATTACACAAGTTGTGGAGAGCAGGCATCAGAGGTACACCTCTTGAGTGGTTTAAGACATTCTTACAGGGCAGAAAACAGGTGGTTAAAATAAAAAATGAAACTAGTGACTTGTTGAACATTCATCATGGAGTCCCTCAGGGATCGGTATTGGGACCTATTTTGTTTTTAATCTATTCCAATGACTTGTTTGGGGGTGATTTCAAGGGGCATATAACAGCTTTTGCTGATGATACTGCACTGTCTTATTCTAATAATCTGAACCAGCTTAGCATAGATATTCAACATGATCTTGATAAATTATCTCTTTGGTTCACTTGCAATAGACTGACTATGAATATACAAAAGGCAAGCTATACAATATTTAGCCTAACTGGTAGCCAGACTATTGTTGCCCCTGTTCATCTGCATTCCTGCAACTGCGACCGTGTCAGCTGTGATTGTCCTATTGTTAAAAATGATTCAATTATAAAATATTTGTGTGTATTAATTGACCAAAACTTGACCTGGAAAAACCATATATCAAACCTCAAAAAAACTTTACATTTTTATCTACGTGTCATGTATCAATTGAAGGGTATCTGCAATCTTAGAAATTTGAAATATATTTATAATTCATTTGTTCAGTCAAAAATAAGTTATGGTTTAAGCTGCTGGGGTAGTACATATTATACAACCATTAGTCCCATTATAAAACTGCAGAAATCGTGTATAAGGATTGTAGCTGGGGTGGGCTATTGGGAGAGCACACTGCTTCTGTTTTGTGGTTTTGGAATTCTTCCACTGAGATACCTATATGTTCACAGGGTACTGTCAATCTTCTATCAAATGAGTGGCAATGATGGTGTCATGATCGACTATTGTGACATGGTTGATGGCCCTCATTGCACAAGACAGACCAACAACCACCACCTTCGTGGTATAAGGCCAAACCGCACACTGTTTAAAAAAAACATTTATATTCTTAGCTCCAAAGTTCTTCAACATATTGCCTTTACACTTGAAGCAGTATTTAAAATGTCATAATAAGAAAAATTAAATTAAATTCCTCCTTAAGAGATGGTTACTTTCAAAGAATGTTGATGAGGTTGAGGGCATGTTTAATGTTGTGCTTTGAACTATGGTGATACTGACCTTGCTGCAATATTCAACCAGTGATCATTTCATGACAACATCATCAAATCATTTCAAGTTCTTTTAAAATTTCTACCAGCTATTAATTCGCTTTCAATGCTTCAAGTTATCAATTCTATTGAATTAATGGTATATTTTTAGTCCTTATTATTTCTACTCCTACATTTTCGTACTATATTATTATTCTATGTTTCCTCCAAGTGTTTTAATTCTATTATTCATTTTTTTTTATTACATCAATTCATGGCATCTTTGTTGGATCCTATGATGCTCATGTATGCGGACATAATTTCACAATGAAATTATTTGCATACAGTATTATTTCTGCAGATATATTTTTTTGTAACATTTTATTTCTTATACATGATAGTTAAGTTGATCTAAGTATTTTTTTTCTTTGTAACTTCTTGGTTTCTCTCCTAATAATTGATTGTTTTATAATTAATATTATTTTATATCATTTATAATTTTTCTCCTGTGTATTTTTTTTTGTTTTGCTTGTTTGTATTTGCGGAAATAAAGATTATAAGATTATTATTATTCTGGAGTAGTGGCTGTATTTAAGGACGTTCCTCCAGTGCCTCATGACTCAAGAAAAACTTGAAATGCAATTAAAGAGACCCTCGAATCAAGAGAAACTGGAGGAATGTTCATAAATATGCCTCTAGAATAATGTGGTAGAAGTGATCAATCCTAAACAATTGATACATAAATAAATTCTCAAAGTATTTTTTTTCCTTTGTAGTGGCGAAGGTGATATTGTGGAAGGTATCCATAATGAATAGTAAGACGAAATTTCCACAACCACATTTATTAAAATTATTGAGAAACTAGTTTCGGTAATTATACCATTATCAATCTCAAATTTGAGTTTAATTAAAATTTTCTATTTTCATGTCTCACTGCACACAATCTGGAAGACAACGATTTTGAAGTGAGGAAATAACTAGATGAAAATAAATTTGCTAATTTTTCTCCAGGAAGGGCAAAGTTGTGGCGCAGTCGGCGCTCCCTTCCACTTCACCATCAGTGGGGAAAGTGTTTTTTCAACCCCTTAGAAGAAGGAATTAAAGAAAGGATGAAGAAGGAAAAGAAAAGTGAGACGAATGAAGCGATAGATGTAAGTAGAATAATGTGAGTACTTTCTGGAAAATGGGTTTTACGATCTTTGGGATGATAGGAGATAATATCCCTGTAGGGCTATGAAAGGATTGCACAGCTGGTAGAGTATCACGGCCTTTGGAAACCAACAATTATAAATTATAAATCTCGCTTCTCCGGCTTCTTCTTTTTCTTCTTCTTCTTCTTCTTCTTCTTCTCCATCTTCATTCACGACTTCTTCGAAAACTTTCTTCTTTACACCTTAGTATATTTTCTTCCAGCAATTTTCTTCTTCTTTTCCTGTTTTTCTTCCTCTTCTTCTTCTTCTTCTTCTTCTTCTTCTTCTTCTTCTTTTTCCTCCTCTTTTTCTTCTTCTTCTTCATCATCATCATCATCATCATCAACTTCATATACGACATCTTCGCAAACTTTCATCTCTACCACCTGATTTTTTTATTTCAGCAATTTCCTTCTTCTCATCCTCCTTCACATCCTCCTTCTTCTTCTTCACACCCTCCTCCTTCTTCTTCTTCAACCCCTGCTCCTTCTTCTTCACCATCACCATCTTCTTCTCCATTCACGACTTCTTTGTAAACTTTCATCTTTACACCCTAGTTTTCTCTTCCAGGCATTTTGTTCATCTTCTCCTCCACATCCTTCTTCCTCATCTTTTTCCTCTTTTTCCTCTTCTTCTTCTCATCCTTCTTCTTCTTTTCCTCTTCTTCTTCGTCTTCGTATAAAACTTACCACTAATGGCCCAAGTTTTTCCCCGTGTATTGTGGTGTTATGGTGTGGGGTTAAGGAAAGGAGGGGGAAATCCCACCAACTCATTTTTCCTCCCTCCCTCCCTCCATCCTATCGTGTTACAAGTTCTTGCGATCATTGATAATGACTTCTGCCAATATTCGGTCTCAGCTCTCTTGCTCACTCACAGTCTCTCTCACTCTCAAAAGGATTGAGTGGAAGAGAGGACGAGGAGTCCTAACTCCGCCCTAATAAAGGCAATGAATCAACTTCTCTCTCTCTCTCTTTCTTCCTCACTCTCTCTCTCCCTCTCTCTCTGTAAGAGAGGGACACTGTCCCTAACTTCGCCTTTTCATGCAAATTTATCATCAAGTTTTTTATATATTATATTAATATAATTTGCAGTCATAATTATTTCATGTTTGTTTTTTCATAAATCGTTTATGTAATAAGCGACTAATGATTTTTCATCTAATAATACGTGGCGATGCCTGTATATTGTATTTTATACTTGTAACTGTCAAATTACAGTATAAAATTTGTATGGATAAAGCAATCAATCAATCTCTGTTTCTCAACGTATCTATCTCTTACACAAACATATATCTCTTGATTTTTCAATTTAAATGTCACTCCAACTCCAGAGAATTGGAACTGCTGTATAGGGTTGATAAGAAAAATGGTGAAAATGAGTTGAAGGAGGAGGAGAAAAGAAGAAGGAGAAGTAGGAGAAGAAAAAAAAGGAGAAGAAGGAGAAGTAGAAGAAGAAAAAAAAGGAGAAGGAGGAGAACGAGTAGGAGAAGGGGAAGAAGAAGAGAAAGAGTAAGAAGCAGAGAAAGAATAAGAATTTTATCTATGATGTAAGAGATGTATACAGTATTATTCCACTCATGTAAGTTTACAAAAAACTTGAGAAGCTATTGTAAACAATTAATTATAAAATGTATAATAATTAATAAATAATTCATAATTTTAATTAATAAATGTATTAATAATCATTAATAAATCCTGCCATCGAGTATTCTGTCTTGATCAGTTTTTCTTCACACAAAGAAAAATCGTGGACTCTTATAGAAATTCACAAGAATATTAATCTTTTTTTTCTTGAGGATGAAGCCCACATAGGTCTGAGGCCTGTGCGTGGGTAATGAGTTGGATGATGGTGATTGATGAGTTGGACCTACAGTTTTAGGTGGGTTCCGAACCACCGGGAAGTGATTTTACAGCAGAGAACAGTGTCTTTTTTGCTGGCCAATCTAACCGGTCACCGCTGGAGATAGGACCTAGGAGAACGCAGCTCATCTCTATCTGATTGAACAGATACCTGCTACGGCTCGAGGCTATCACTTCCCAACACACAGGTGTAACAATAAAATTGAAATGATTGAACTAACTGAATCATAAATCATAATCAAAACAGTTCTCAATGTCTAATAGCGAAGGGAATCACCCAAAGGGTTCTTGAAAAGTGGATCATCCAATACTCGATGATAATCACCATGGCAAAATCAGATACATGCTGTGGAGTGGTGGTATTCATGCTGCTCCAATCCGTCAGGTGCAAAAATATTAACTGAGTTTAAAAGAACAAAATTTCATGCAAATAAATGGAATTAAAAGTTGTTATTAAAGATGGAATGGCCTTGACCTTTAATGTATGTCAAGGTCAGGGGTGCGAGTCAAACTAAAGATACTAAATTCAATTTGAACGAAAAGGTGATGTTAGGGATGTTGAGCCCTTTTTACTCAAACGGAAAGCGAAGTTAGGAGCGTTAGGTACTCACTACCTATATGTGAAAGAAGAATAGGCGTGTAAGATTTGGGGATTGAAAGGTTGAAAGAGGAATTTATAAACAGAAGAGGCTTTACACAGAATGACGAGAAACAAAAAGAAAGAGAAAAAGACAAAACAAGAGAAAAGGAAAGGAAGATTACATTAGATTTTCTATATTTATTCATGTAAATTCACAAATGTTGCATATGAATGGTTCAAAACAAAATAACAACATAACATAGATACAACAGTAAACTCAGATAATGCTAATTTTTATAGTGCGAGATATTATGTAGGCTACAATGATCCCATTTGTATGATCTTAATGATATTAACTACAGTAATTACAATCTGAGTGATGTAATTACATGAAATGACGAAGTATGGACAAAGACTCGTCCATTCATTATACTTAACCAGTGGGAGAGAGTGAGTGGGTGAGAAGAGAGACAGAGTGTGGTGGATATGTTCACCTGTCTTGTTAGGTTGAAATGTTTTGCGTGTAGTGTGTCACTCATATTGCAGGGGCTGGCACAAAGCGAAGTGAGGCCCATATTTATTTAGCACTAGGCTGGAGCTAAGGTCTGATTGCTGTCTATATGCTCCAAATATGACGTCATCACTCCTGATGACACACTGTTTGCTGTCACTTATTTGCAACCCAAAATAGGCTCACTGAAATCAAGGTCAACTTCATGACACAAACATTGTTTGCACATTCGTAACACTTTTATACCAAGCTGCTATGTGAAAGCATATGATTATACCTATATACATGCTAGCATTTGTATTATCTGTATATCTTGAATGGTGGAACACACACACCTAGTTTAAAAGTGGTAGCATCATTCTAGCCCATGTGCCATCTTGTTATAGTTCAACATAACCGGAAACAAGCCCTATATTAATGGCCAATACTAGTCAGTAATGCATGTATTTTATAATTCTAATAGTCAATTTACTCTACAAACTGTGTAATAATATGATTTATTCATATTATTCAATTTATAAAGTACTATTTAAATAATTTATACACTATATTGCATGCTCAGCTGATCTCGGAATATGACATTTTTAGTTGGCTGCATTTTAATCTAGCTATCATCTAGCTATTGTCTGCATTGCTCGAATAGCAGAACACTTTTATGCCAAACAATGGCTCACGGTTTTACTGAATGATGTGGTGGATACTAGCCTGGTATAAAAGTGGAAGTGGTAGCCGCGAACCGTAGAAGGTATCTGTTCAATCAGATAGAGATAAGCCAATGAATACAGAGATACTATCTGAGATAGTATCTGTATTCATTGGATAAGCTGAGTTCTCGTAGATGCTGTTTGTAACGGTGACCGATTAGATTGGCCAGAAAAAAGACAGTGTTCTCTGCTGTAAAATCACTTATCGGTGGTTCGTAACCCACCTAAAACTGTAGGTCCAACTCATCAATCACCATCATCCAATCATTACCCACGCACAGGTCTCAGACCTATGTGGGCTTCATATCCTTCAAAAAAAAAAATGTAGTCATTATGATAGGACGTTTGTGCAACCGGGGGAGATATAATTTTTAAGTGTACATAATTTTGTAAATATTATCATTTTTAAGCTACCTCTAATCAAGGAGAGAAAAAAAGGCTTTCAAATTTAGGCCGGCAATAGACGGACTGCTTGAAGCAGTCGCAGTTGGGCGGATCGCATTTTCAATGTTAAAATCAAGACCGCACTACACGGACTGCTTGAGCAGTCGAGTTGCGGTCGATAACAAAACAAGCAGTCCATTTGCAGTCGAGTTCCGCCGTGCGTTTTACTTTGAATACATTCGCATATTTACTTGTAATTGACCGAACGAAGAGAGGTCTCTGTTTAAAGTCGACCTTTTTGCATTCGTTTACCTGTTTGTAACGCATTTACGTCTAAACGCGTGAACCAAATTCAATGAAATTTGCATGGATCTTCCTTCAAGAAATGTCCACCGATGTATGTGTAGAGATTTTCAAAATTTGCTTGCATTTGAAGGATATTTAAGAGGAAAAAATTGAAAGGCTCTCAGGCCTTCTTCCGTAGGAAACACATGATTTTTAAAATAAGCTTCTCCAACATATACAATTAATTGGAATCAGTTTTCAGTATAGCCTCGGGCCCTCTTCTTCATCTGGTTGAACCTTCATATGGATAAAGTTATCATTCATCAAAATTTCATATTTGTTCATGAGAAACAAATCGCTTCTAATATTTTAATTAAGTATAATTACAAGTGTTTACTAAGTAAGTAAATAAATGATAATCATACACATTTAATTAATAGTGTTCTATGAATTCATTAATTCGACCCATTAATAGTCAAATTAGTAGAGAATAGAGCGCATGCGCGAACTGTTTGCCTGCATAAAACAACACAAAACCTAACCAAGTAACCTTTCTATACTTATAAGGGATACTGTATCAAGTATAGAAAGTATATGTAGATAGTATATTAAGTATAGAAAGGTTAGAGGTCCGTGAAAATAGTATGAATGGTTAGTGCTTCGTTAGTGCTGGTTAGTGCTTCAAGTACCACCGTTAGTGCTCTTTTGGTTCCAGAGATATATGCAAAAAACACTGGGGGGGGGCTAACTTCATGGAAGTTAGCCCCCCCCCCCAGTGGAAATACTCAAGCTATGAAGTTGAAAATGATGTCAATCGTTAGTGCTTCGTTAGTGCTCATCATTGGATCAAGTCTTATCGTTATAGCTCTTCTGGTTCCAGAGATATATGCGAAAAACCTTGGGGGGGGCTAACTTCATGAAGTTAGCCCCCCCCCCACAGTAGAAATACATGACATATGAAGTTGGAAATGGTGTCAATCGTTAGTGCTTCGTTAGTGCTGGTTGTTGAATAAAGCCCCATCGTTAGTTCTCTTTTGGTTCATGAGATATAAGCAAAAAACCTTGGGGGGGGCTAACTTCCATGAAGTTAGCCCCCCCCCCCCCCCCATGATAGAAATACTGGAGCTATGGAGTTGAAAATAGTGTCAATCGTTAGTGCTTCGTTAGTGCTCGAAAATTATTCAAGTCCCATCGATAGTGCTCTTTTAGTTCGGGAGATATAATCAAAAAACCTCAGGGGGTCACCACGCCCTTTTTTTTTTTAATTGATCTATGAGGTCGAAAATGGTGTCAATCGTTAGTGCTTCGTTAGTGCTAGAAAAAACATACATGTCCCATCGTTAGTGCTCTTCTGGTTCAGGAGATATAAGCTAAAAACCTTGTTATAGATACAATACTTGAAAACTTGAAAAATATGTGTAAACAGCCTAAGGGGGTCGTCTCCACCCATTTGATAAACTTGAGCTATGAAGTAAGAAATGTTGTCAATCTTTAGTAGTGCTTCGCTAGTGCTCAAAAAAAGATACAGGTCCCATCGTTAGTGCTCTTTCGGTTTTGGGAGATATACGTGAAAACGTCAGGTGGTCAACACCCCCTGTTTGAAAAAATTTATCTATGAATTCGATAGTTATTTCTTCTAGTGCATGTTCTTGAAGCTAATCTTATCGTTAGTGCTCATATGAATTGGGCGATATAAGCAAAAAATCTTCGGAGGGGTGCTAACTTCACAGAGAAGCTTGAAATGAGGGTTGGTCTCCTTCTAGTTGTGGTACTAGAGATATGAAGTCGAGAATGGTATCAATCGTTGGTGCATGAATATGTTTCATTATGTAATTCAAATATTATAATTATATAGTACTTTTTTTAAATCTTTATATCAATAGAGGAATTTCCTTAAATTCCTGTTTTAGCCAGAGCAAAATTTAATTGAGTGATATTACAAATTACAAATATATAAAAGAACTATAGTTTTAATCATTACCGGCGTTCCTCCTAGTTTTGCCTGGGAATCCAGTTTGGAGTTAATTTTTTTCTGGTTGATTACTTATTGGTGTGGTCACAGAATTACGAAATTGGGATGATGAGTAAAATACCTTACATATACCATAGTTTTTTCTTTAGTTTTTCAGATTCATATATTATAGGTTAAGCTTACACACAATAGGTACACCTACCATAAATGTTGAGAGCCTACCCTGGACACTGTTTAGAGAGCAGATCGAGGTGTGTTGAGAATACATTATGATGATTATGTAAGATCAGAAGGGAGAATAGAGTTAATAAAATACTCGAAAATCCTAGAATAATACTGTGTTCTTTTATTTAAAAAAAATGTTAGTGATAATTTACTTATTAATTATACGTAAAAAGTACTGGGTTTATGTTCTTAACAATGAAAATATTCTATTTCAAAAGGCGTTCATGCTTTCTGATTGACTAGAACTGAAGGTCAAATCAATATTTAGGTTCAAAACTACCCAAAACAGTGATTTTTTCAATGGGTCTCACTTTATGTTGTCTGCTACAGTAACTAGTTTTTCTCAGGTTGTTTATATTAAAATGGCCATAACTATTCATTGGGGAGTCCAATCAACTAGAACTCAATGTCAAATCAAAATATGGTTTGGGAAACACCCCAAACTTTCATGCATTTCAAATTTTAATGTTGATGTAATTGCCTGCTAAGTGAACTATTTTTATTTCTTTTAATAGACATAATTTTTTCTATATGACTTATCAATTGGAACCATAGGCTTGCCCCACACTGGATCCGCTCAGTTCAGCACGCTCAGCTCAGTCGCTTCCATCAAAATTCGGAAACCATGTATTCAAACGTAGAGTAGCAGACCGGATCCGTTCCGTCAGCTCAGCTCAGACCGCCCCGTCCGTCCCAGCCACTTTTTTGTAAGCGAGTGATTTTTGCCTGAAGCTGAGTCGCCGCGCATGCGCAGAGTAGGCCTACAGGCACGTGTTGTGCAACTGAACTCCAGAGGTCTGACATATTTTTTGGCAGTGCTGGGATTAGATCATACGCTGTGAGAGAGATTATATTATATCAAGATGCGTTTTGATGAACGCCTGATATCAGCGGTACAGGCATATCCAATGTTATAAGACCTGTCACACAAAGACTATTATAATATTACGATGAAGGAGGTCGTATGGGAGGAAATATCTGCAAATCTCAACGAAAGTGGTAAGAAAAATCCTGCATTATTTTCCATATTTATAAATTCTTTAAATAGAATCACAACACTACAAAAAACTCTAAACAATAAATTTTATTGAAATTATTCACCTGCTTTGAACGCTTGTCTATAAATTAAGGGGCTCTGGCTGGCTTCGTTTCCTGCAGTCTTGGGTTCGAATCTCATTCAGCCATGGATGTTTCTCATCATTCACCTCATTACCCACGCACAAGTCTCCGGACTCATGTGGGCATCATTCATAATAAAAAAAAAACGATTCAATAATTCAGGCCACTGGAGCAGGGGCGGATCCAGCGGCAGATATTGCAAAAAATTTAAATTCAATCCATAGTTTTATCTCAAATAAACATCAAGTGGGAATATCACATTGAAATATTCATAATAAACTTAAATAGAAAATAATTATGTTATCGGTCAAGACAGCAGCTGAATTAATTCAATTGAATTAATAGTTATTTATGTATTAAGAGCATGAAGCATGACTTTATCGCTCGAGCTAAAACATTTACTGCACGACGCATAGCGGAGCGCAGTAGTTTTGCGAGAGCGATAAAGAAGCTTCATGCACGAATTACATACAATATTTTTCCTACAACTGCTCGTAAAGTAGTTCTTTACGTACTGAAAACTAATTGTAAAATACCTCTTTACTGCTCCGCAAGCGGTAAAGTACTTTACGCTCGCCAGCTGTTTTCTTTACGCTTCTGTTTTGATTTTGATGTCTTCTCATTGGTGGATGAATCCGTGAAATTCAAAAAAGGCAAACGCTAACCAAATCCGCGCATGGTCTGTGATGATACAAACTACAAGCTTTTATTGTGTTAGAATCCAGAACTGCAGTTTTTGGAAAAATATTGTATGCAATTCGCGCGTGAAGCTTCTTTATCGCTCTCGCAAAATTACTAAATAGTAAATAGTAAATGTTTTGGCTCGAGCGATAAAGTCGCGCTTCACGCTCTTAATACATATATAACTATTTCCTACAACTGCAGTTCTGGATTCCAACACTAATAAAAGCTTGTAGTTTGTAACATCACAGACCGTGCGCGGATTTGGTTAGCATGCGCCATTGTTGAGGTTATGAGAATTTCACAGATTCTGTGATCCACCAATGAGAAGACATCAAAATCAAAACAGAAACGTAAAGAAAACAGCTGGCGAGCATAAAGTACTTTACCGCTTGCGGAGCAGTAAAGAGGTATTTAACAATTAGTTTTCAGTACGTAAAAAACTACTTTACGAGCAGTTGTAGGAAAAATATTTTATTTTATAAATAGATAATATGAATCCTGGGAGCTGACTAGATTTCACACTTGAGAAGAATCATTTCTAGAAATCTCAAAATTAACGACTGAGCTGAGCGGAAAGAACTGACGTAGTGTGTGGGAAAACTGCCGGAACTGAGCTGACTGATCTGTGCTGAGCTGAGCTGGCTGAACTGAGCGGATCCAGTGTGGAACAAGCCTAAGCGTATCCAGAACTTTTTCGAGGGGGGGTCCACTTTACCAGTTGTCCTCTCACCTACATATAACACTTGAACCCCCCCCCCCCCCCCCCCCTGGCAGGCAACCGGCAATCAAATCAATCCTAAAACGTTTATTCACTTTCTAACTACAGCAAGTATCACAGCAGCCGTAGCTCACCAATTTTAACCTATTTCAATTTATTAATTAAGTATTATACTGTACTACTTATTACAGACACAATACATATACTAATGTTTTTTTTAAGATGTTAAAAATTTGCAAAACCCATTTTGCAATTTATTTCCAAACTCCATGATTTTAAAACGAAAACATATTTTTCGACACCCATCTTGTATGAGATGAAAGGTGAAGGGAATAGGTGAAGACAACAATGCATTAAAAGAGTGCATTGTATGAGTTTGAAATGAAGAAACAAAGTACCTTGATGTTTATCTTATTGTGTGGGTAATAGAGAAGAAAGGTAAAAAAATTAAATTGTATGTGAAATGGTTGGGCTTTGATTCGAAATACAATTCATGGATTGATAATAGTAGTGTTGTTGTCTGAAAAAATAATTATATTGTCTCTGTATTGAAAAATGAAGTTAAAACATCATTGATCAAAACTACCACTGATCAACTTTGATAAGTATTTAAATGAGCAGAACAGAAAGCAACAAATGAGACATAGTGTACTTTTGTATTGTGTGTGGACCATCCAATGTTGGAAATACCAATACCGTTTTTAATTTATTATTTGCAGAAAATGGTGGTAAATTTTTACATTTATATGTACTTACCAAATCTCACCAGCAAGACTAGTATGAACTTCTCAAAGAAATTATGAGTCAAGTCCCTGAGATTGGATTCAATTTGTTTCAACATAATGATGAAATCCCACGCCTGATTGATGTCTTAACAATCACAACTACTATTTGAGGATGAAGTCGATGTCTCTTTAATTATTAATGTTTTAGCCGTAAAAGTAATGGATTTTACGCGAATATTTTCTTTTTTCAGCCAAAACAAACTTAAAATCAGAAATCAAAAATCCAAATAAAAAATTAAAAATTAAACTAATATTAAACGGCAGTAATTATTTTATTCACTATTAAAACTTGTATAAATGCACGATTGTATGGCATTGTACCAGGACCGAGAACAAAATTATTAATTTTACTTCAACAACGACCGTGATCCACCCAGAAACTGAGCTTCTGGACTGTTGAAAAGCTCAAACGGAAGTCTATAAAATCATTTTGTTATTTTATCATGGAAAAATAATTCACAATATCAACATTTGCGAGCTATGCTACTATAATAGGTTTCTTCTAGACTAATGACTTCTCCCAGTTTTGTTATGAAATTCTAACCCACTCTTTCTCGATAATTTACCATACATTAAAGATCTTTCCACTGTCATATAAAGATAGACTAAACATGCTACAATAACAGCCGCCATGCTCAGTTCTCAACACACCAATATTGCAATATTAATTCCGTCTAGATTAAATTTTGTTTACAAGAATTATTATCACTGGTATAGAATTATTCTCAAGAACCTTTCCTACACAAAAAAAAGCATTCTATCTAGTGCTTAGTCATCTCAAATTGTGGGGGGGGGGTACGGACCCGGGGACCGCCCCCCCTTGAGTACGCCCTTGATGGAACTCTAAAGGTTCTGTAATCTTATTGGTCAGCTTGAACAACATTTTAATTTCTTTTATCTTTGCTTATCAAATTATATGACCTGTTGTCAAAACTAACTTTTCTATTGTCATCAACTTACAAAAGGTCATAAATATTTTTCTAGTGTTCCGATCATTTAGAAATCTAAGTCAAATTCTTCTGATAATTCTTATTAATCTTATATCCCTACCTAGAAATCTCCTATTTTTGTTAATCACAGCGATAGCGCAAGTTCTGCTGACACAAATATGTTTTCAAAGTGGAAGTTAGCAGCGAATTATTTCAAACGAAATTATCTTTATTATTTTCATAGAACTATTGTTATATACTACCAGGAACTGTGAAACTATTTTGTCAACTAATAAAACAGCAGTTGAATTGTAGTGACTTTTTCCAAATATTCCGGTAAACTCGCATACTGACCACTAACGATGGGACAAACTTGTAGTAATTACAAGCACCAACTTTCACTTATATGTTTATTAATTATTTTTTCTAAGAGCAATTTTTTTAAGAGCACTAACGATGGGACCTGTATCTTTTTTGAGCACTAACGAAGCACTACTGAAGATTGACACCGTTTCTTAGTTCATAGCTCAAGTTTATCAAATGGGTGGTGACGACCCACTTAGGCTGTTTACATATATTTTTCAAGTTTTCAAGTATTGTATCTATAACAAGGTTTTTAGCTTATATCTCCTGAACCAGAAGAGCACCAACGATGGGACCTGTATGTTTTTTCTAGCACTAACGAAGCACTAACGATTGACACCATTTTCGACCTCATAGCTCAATTTTAAAAAAAAGGGCGTGGTGACTCCCTGAGGTTTTTTGATTATATCTCCCGAAATAAACGAGCACTACCGATGGGACTTGGATAATTTTCGAGCACTAACGAAGCACTAACGATTGACACTATTTGCAACTCCATAGCTCCAGTATTTCTATCATGGGGGGGGGGGCTAACTTCATGGAAGTTAGCCCCCCCCCCAAGGTTTTTTGCTTATATCTCATGAACCAGAAGAGCACTAACGATGGGACCTGTATGTTTTTTTGAGCACTAACGAAGCACTAACGATTGACACAATTTTCGACTTCATAGCTCAATTGTTTCAAAAAGGGCGTGGTGACCCCCTGAGGTTTTTCAATTATATCTCCCGAACTAAACGAGCACCACCGATGGGACTTGGATAATTTTCGAGCACTAACGAAGCACTAACGATTGACACTATTTTCAACTCCATAGCTCCAGTATTTCTATCATGGGGGGGGGGCTAACTTCATGGAAGTTAGCCCCCCCCAAGGTTTTTTGCTTATATCTCATGAACCAAAAGAGCACTAACGATGGGGCTTTATTCAACAACCAGCACTAACGAAGCACTAACGATTGACACCATTTCCAACTTCATATGTCATGTATTTCTACTGTGGGGGGGGGGCTAACTTCATGAAGTTAGCCCCCCCCAAGGTTTTTCGCATATATCTCTGGAACCAGAAGAGCTATAACGATAAGACTTGATCCAATGATGAGCACTAACGAAGCACTAACGATTGACATCATTTTCAACTTCATAGCTTGAGTATTTCCACTGGTGGGGGCTAACTTCCATGAAGTTAGCCCCCCCCCCCCAGTGTTTTTTGCATATATCTCTGGAACCAAAAGAGCACTAACGGTGGGACTTGAAGCACTAACCAGCACTAACGAAGCACTAACCATTCATACTATTTTCAACGTTAGTGCTTTCATGGGGGGGGGGGGGGGGCTAACTTCACGGACCTAAAGGTTAGTAAGCTTAGTTTTTTGTTGTTTTATGCAGACAAACAGTGATCATGCCTTCGCTACACAGTTCGCGCATGCGCTCTATTCCCTACCAATTGGACATTGAACGGGTCGTGAATTCATTTATCAGACATTTGAAATCGAATTAGATTTGAGCAATCAGCTGCATTGAATAATATAAGTACAGGTTGTATGGAAAATAGAAACATACCTTGTTGATGTGAAACAGAGTGACCTTTGGTGGAAGACAGACATGAAATAGACTACGCAAGTAGAATCAAGTGTGCGATGACTGTGTTTAATTTTTCCATGGTGGTTATCATTGAATACATGGAGTATGTTGCTCTGTGCAAGAATTCTTAATAAATGATAATCAGATGTGTCTTCAACTGAAGATAAACAGTCCGAAATCTTCATAAGTAGTTCGTCTAGTTTCCTATCACGTCCGTACCAAGGTGCTCCGTGACCCAAAACAAGATCAATGGATGAAGAGTGTGTATGTGTTAGATTTGCGATGGAGATGATCATCGAGTATTGAATTCTCCACTGTGCAAACACCCTAACACTCATAGGCCTACAAGACTTTTTTTAAGTTCTACAAGATCTTATATCAATGTATGTCATATTACATAAAAGTGAATACCTCCATTTTATAGCATGTATTTGATTTTACGATGGTGATAATTGTCAAGTATTGAATTCTTCACTTTGCAAAAATCTTTGGGCGAATTCTGATCTTTTTGAAAACCTTTCAATTTTTTTATAACATCATGGCACAGTTTCAAAATTGATATAGCTTTCAGCCCTGGATCTTTCTTATCTTTTTGGTTTTTAAAAGATGAATCCCACATAGGTCTGAGACCTTTGCAAGGGTAATAAGTTGGATGTTGGTGATTAGTGAGTTGGACACAGTTTCAGGTGGGTTCCGAACCACGCGCGCAATGATTTTACAGCAGAGAACAGAATATTTTTTGCTGGCTATTCCAATCGGTCAACCTTACAGAGAAGGCCCAGCAGAGCGTTGCTTATCCAATCTGATTAAATTGATTTCTTTACCATTAAATCGAACTTAATTGATGATTAATGATGAAATTAATTGAATTCTGAAATCTGTGTTTGAAATTCAGAACGCTCTGGGAACAAAGAGCTGTACCAAATAATTAATGAGTACAGACATCAATACAATGGCTGGGTTCAGTAACGTAGCTGGAAGTGGATAATAGGAATGACGACCCTAATGAGCTCTAAATTACATGTTACATGATTATACGTGACCTTTTGTTCACATAAACACGTGTTCGAACTTCAATGAGAGAGTTTGAACTCTGTTATATGAGTGTTCAAAGCCAGGGGGATCGAGTTTTAAAAACATCAGGGGTAATAATATTATTCAAAGCTACTTGATATTTTCAATGAATGAAGCCTACGCAGCAGTGCTTCCACTGAATAGCATTGAATCTCTGTGATAATCACCATCGGAAAAACAAACACATGCTGTGTAATGGGGTTATTCAGGCTGATTGAATCTGTCATAGTCATACATTATTCCACATAGTGTGTTTGATTTTGTGATAATAATTATCATTGAGAAAAAGAAGGAGGAGACAGAAGAAGAAGAAGGATGATGAAGGAGAAAGAAGAAGATAAAGGCAGAAGGGAGGAAGAAAAGAAGAAAATGAAGGATCAAGTTGAGGGAGAAGAATGCAGGAGGAAAAGAGGAAGAAGAGAGGAGCCAGGTGAAGAAGGAGAAGGCAGGAGAAGAAGAAGGAAGAGAAGAAGAAGGAAGAGAAGAAGAAGGAAGAGAAGTAAATTGAGTAAGCTCAAAAGAAGAAGAAGTAAAAGAAGAAGAAAGCAGGAGAAAAAAGTCAGAAGGTGGAGGAGAAAAAGAAGCAAGAGTAGAAGTGAAACAAGGCAGGAAGAGAAGAAGAGAAAGTAAAATGAGAAGGAAATTGAGTAAGCTAAGTAGAGGAGAATTTGATTCGGTTAAACGTGATTGAATTAGCTCATCACAAACGAGATTGAACGCCCTAAAAGAGCTCCTTTTACTCTCATTCCCTCGCACCCACTCCCTCACACTCACTCATTCTTTCTCTCTCTCTCTCTCTCTCTTTCTCTCCCTTCTTCTCTTATTACTCCATCTCCTATTCTTTCCGCACAATTCAAGGCAACAGTAATAATAAAAATTCAATTGGCCAAGATCAGCTAGCTAAACCAGCAGAAGCTGAATTTCCCACGAAACCAATTTGTTGCTTAGTTTCAGTGTGAAAAACACGGTCATAAAATGGGAAAGCTATTTATTTTTAATTTTACTTAGTTTAAAAGTATGGGAATCATCGAAATGTAGACAAAAAATTAACGAAAGAAAGAAGAAATCTATATAATAAAGAGAAAGAGAAAGGGTGTATGTCAGTCTTAGGGATTTAACAAACACGGCAACGATTTGGAATACTCAATTTGCCACATAGCTTCCTCTAAACTCAATTCAGTGAACCATAAAGCCCAATATAAATTTCCTTTTGAGAATTTTCAAAATAAATATTCAAATTTCACTTACGTGCACTATTAATGTTTCAAAACTGTGTTTAGATGCAGGAAGTTCATAAAAAAGCTGATAATACGCCACTATGGTAATAAAGTTTTATTTTGAGAATGAAGCCAACATAGGTATGAGACCTGTGCGTAAGTGATGAATTGGATGATGGTGATTCATGAGTTGGACCTACAGTTTTAGCTGGGCTATGAGCCACACGCAAGTGATTTTGCAGTAGAGAACAGAGTATTTTGTGATATAGATGATATGCCTACGCCGATGTATCTTATAAGTCAAAGCAACATATCAGCTCTGATATTACAGCTGCTAATTACACAGCGTCATGCGATTATGTGTATTGAGCTTTTCCTGTAATACATTATTCAATAATACCAAACACAAAACTATGCAGATGGGTAGAGCTGCAAAGTTGTTAAGAAATATTCTACTTCCAAAAGTCCTAATTCACATCATCAGTGTAAAAAGACAGTTTATTTGTTGAATTCTCTTTTCAAACAGAGAAACTGTATGATTTGGTATTTCACTCACCCTTCCCAATATTTTAATGTTGTGACCAGTAACATAAGTTATCTACCAGAAAGGGAAAACTCCAAACTGGATTCCCGGGCAAGGCCGAGTAAAATGCTAGTATAAGACACAAATTTGAATTTACCTAGAATTTGTAACGTTTTGAGGTTGAAGAACGAGAATTTCTGATCAATTTGGACTCCCATTGGTGAGCTCCTCCTATTGGTTAGCTCCTCTCATTATTATAAGTGGGCGTGACAGGTCTCAGTGAACAGCCAATGACAGCGTAGCACAGAGTTCAGTATTTTGTTGTTAACCAATCTCCATGTAGGATATAGATTTAATTTTGTAGCTGCTTTGTATTCTTGGTTAAAATTTTATTGAGACTGATAATGAGATGACTGTTCTAGTATTTAGTTGAAGCAGTAGCTGTAAAACAGTACAGTTCGGTAGTCGACTGAGGCAATCGATAGTCGGTCGATCTGTACCAAACCCAAACCTAACCTATCGACTATCGATTCTCTCAGTAGATTATCGCACTGTACTACATACGAAACTACGTTAGCTGTAGAACATCCAATCGTCCAAGCCATCATTCAACAGAAAACAATACAATTGATCTAGCTTTTTTTATAGCTGAGATTACAAAGGCGAGTCGGTTGTCCTATACTGGATAATGTTAAATTATGTAATTTAAGGTACATTTATCTCAGAAACTATAATAGGTAGAAGCATGTAGTTTTTTTCACTGATACAGTGTATTCTTCTCTACAATTTAACGGGTTATTTTTTCAAAAACTCAATTCAAAATTTTTTTATGATTTTTTTCAATTGTAGTTTTTACGATCGAAATTTTTCACACTCAGATGATAATATTTAATTATTCATCCAATATATCTTGAAAGTAAGCTGTTAAAATGTTCGTCTCATTTAGCTTGATAATTAAAAAAAAATCATCGCAACATCTCTTATAGTTCCTGAGAAAAATGTACCTTTATGTTAGAAAATGCAATTTTCCAGAAAATCGAAAAATAAAAAGGCATCCTTCTACACATGGGCCTGACGCTATAGGTAACACACTGTTCAATTCAGTAGCCGGAATCTTATTTTTAGGTTGACATTATGTTTTCTCTTTTTTTAAACTATCTTGTTGGTGCTCTAGGCATTTTTGTCAATATAATAAACCAAATAATCAAATACTGTAAGAACAGACACAACCATTTCACTCAATTTTTCATTGGTACTAAGACTAACCTAGCTAGCTGGCAGTTGACAATAATAAACAATAGCAGCTGTAATAATATTGGAATTCAATGTGTGGCCAACCTATAAATAACAAATACACATATTTCGATAATATAATACAAATTTCCTGAATAATATCAAATGAAAACAGAACTTCAAGCTCAAAATATTCTTTCTTTGCTGCGGAAGTTATTCCCGAAATTTTATATTCAAAGCGTGCATGCAAAGGTTTTTTAAAAACGCCCTAGAAAGTTTTCTGTTTTTCATAGAAAAGCAATTCATGCACCATTGGAAAGCGGGAGTTTCAAAGTATTTGATTCCATTAAAAAAATTTTTTTTTGATAATTTTGACCAATTTCGACAACCGACTCCCCTTAAAACTTAATTCCCTTAAGTCACAGTAAGGCAATTCTAGCCACTCTAAGCCCCACAGTCAAGTAGAAAAAAATGAAGACAGTTTCTACTTATAAACTGTTTAAAACTAGAAGTTGTATGAACAGTAGACCTCACATCCAAGAATAAAGGTGCTTGCACAGAGGAACATACTCCATGAACTCAATGATAATCACCATCGCGAAATTAAACACAATCATGACACCTAACCTTTGATTCAATTTGCATAGACTATTCATGTCTGTTTTTCAGGAGAGGTAACTCTGATTTTCATCACCAAGGCTGTGTTTCTGTTTTTCAGTCAGCTTATTGTTCAAATCAGATGAAATTTCACATGTCTGTTGATTGAATTTATATGACAATATTAGATAAATTTTTATAATTTTAATTTGTTTAGTAATCACTTGTTATTTAACTTAATTGTAATATTAGAAATAATTTGTTTCTCTTACACAAATATGTAATCCTCAATAATGATATCTTATATCGTACGAAGGCTCAACTAGATGAATAAGAGGCCCCAAGGGCTATATTAAAATCTGATTCCAATTGCATATGATGGAGGAACTCATTTTAAAAATCATATGTTCCAATAGAAGAAGGCCTGAATGCCTTTCCTTTTAAATATAATTTAAATGCAACGAAATTTAGAAAATCCTACACATGCATCGCTGCGCATTCTTTAAAGAAAGATCAATTCAACATTTCATAAAATTTGGTCCACGCGTTTAGCCATAAAATGCGTTGCAGACAAATGCAAAACGGTCGACTTGAAACAGAAACCTCCCTTCGCTTGGTCAACTAGATAGAGATTCTGAAACCTAAACACCAACCCCAGAACCACTCTGTCTCTTTAACTTCAGTGGTGTATCGAGAGGTCCTGCTAGCAATGCTGTATAACGCAGATTGGTTCTACACTCATGCCATATGGTGGTAGCGGTTTTAGAGAAAATAGCATTCAGTGCATGTTGTCACATCCTGTATAATCTATACAGATTAATACAGAAATGTTTATAGATACCCATGTATATACAGACATCAATAGGAGTTAACCTTGAGCTCTGTCCTGGCCACAACGCAGTGGTCAACACACCACTCTGCATTGATTCTCTAATCTTCTGTTATGTTGTGATACCGCATCATTATATTCAGTAGGAAGGCTCGCTACGCTCGTCTTAACCGTCTATCATGTGTTACGGGTCCATAGCTAAAATAAGGCTGGCAACACTGAAGTTAACACTCGCACTTTATTTACACAAATAGTCTATTAACACACACTAATTGCAAGAACTAAAAAGAAAAAACAGTTAAATAAATGTCAAGCTAGTACTGATTTTCGGTAATTATGTACAAGAATTAATAAATAATTAATTATAGGCCGATTGATAACCAAATAAACAGAAGTCTATTAACTGTACAGATGAGAAAGAAATGTCGAAAAGAACAGCAAAACTCTTACAAAACACAGTCCAATACGTTATTTGATAAGCCAAAATAATATCACTAGATATGCGTAAGCACAATGTCTTTAAACTGTCAATAAGCCGTACGGATAGTATGCACTTGTCTTTGCAACGGTGCACTGGATTCTAGCGCTGTTTATTCCAATGTCACTGGATTGTATTCCATCACTCCATGCATGGGATTTGTAATTGCTGTGAATCAATTGCACTAGACTCATATTTTGTCACTCAGTCTGTCACACGAGCATGTAGATCAATCAAAAAAACTAACTTGAAAACAGATGAGTGAGCCTTTTATACTGTTTGCCATTCGTTCTTGCAGTTACCAGAGATCCGTAAAACATTACAATTTTCATGACCTCGATCACGCAGGAAGCTTGTAGATCTATGAAGATGCTTCTAGCGGCTCTTGATTGAGTGCTAGAGAGCAGACAGATTGAAATAAGAAGGATATCCAAGGAGAGAGAACTCAAAGAGTCCACTTACAACGTGCTTTGAGTCACGTTTGTCTCATGAATGGAAACGATGGACGTAGAATGAGTGGCATAAACAACTGCTTGTTTTGCATTTGTAACACATCTTTTTTTGGCTTGTTGACAAAATTATCAAACTTAGTTTCAACATTTCCAATGCACAAAGTTCTACTTGAAATCGGATTTCCTAGACTTGCAAACTATTTTTGCCTTCAATAATTTGCTCCAGTTCAGCGCACAAGCTTGTGGCTCATCCGGGGGTGCAATATACAGATTTAGAAAATAAGTTATTTGATCTGTGATGTTTACCATGACGAAATCTAATATCAGAACTGACACTGTATTTCTATTTAAATTATTATTTTTACTCACTTATAATGGAGATAATGGCGGGATGCATTTCACTTCTAACTGATGAAGCTTCTCTTCAGAAGTGAAATGCATCCCTCTAGTATAAGTGAGAAAAAATCATAATTTAAATATGAATAGAGTGTCAGTTTTGATAGTAGATGTATTATTTGATTTATTTCTTCATATAATAAGTATTAAGTATTCATATTAAGTATTAATTTAAGAAACAGTTGTGAATTTTAAAATATAAATTGAATTTTTTTGTAGTGGTGAAGGTGATAATATTATTGTGGATGATATCCATAATGAATAAGACTTGACTTTCTTTGTAGTAGCGAAGGTGATATTATGGAAGGTATCCATAATGAATAATAAGGCGAAATTGTCAAAACCACATTTATTAAAGTTTTGAGAAACTAGTTTCGTTTGTTACACCAATATCAACCCAATCAAACTAAAAACTAAAGTACAGAGAAGCTTAATATATACTGAACATGGAATGATACTATTGGCTAAGCGGGAAAGAGGTTGACCTTCATCGGACGTTGTGATTTGCTGTCAGGTCATGCCCCCTGGTGGGAGGAGTAACAAGCAAAAATATGAGTCAAATCAATAACTAAACACTGTGAACATCAAGAAAGCAACAAAGAAGAAAAAATATGTAATAAGGCTAGAATTTAATCAAATTAAAACTAAAAAAATTAGAAGCTCACTGGAATGCAGCCAAGGACAACTGAGAAATACATGTAAGAACTATTATTTAAATGTAGGCTGGAATTATGATGAAACCAAGTTAGTTGTATTGAATTGGTTAAAATAAATTTGGTCATTTAAACCAGT
The DNA here is from genome assembly GCA_948455865.1 of Conomelus anceps. Lineage (NCBI taxonomy): Eukaryota > Metazoa > Arthropoda > Insecta > Hemiptera > Delphacidae > Conomelus > Conomelus anceps. Next base: position 17,014,397 of record OX418222.1, read on the forward strand.
ATTGGAATCGTTATTTCCAACCTAGTTATCTCCAAAGCTTCTAAAATGTTTAATTGTCTGCCTTTGCCAATTAAGTTTGACAATAAATTTTATGAACAGACAGATGGGTTAGCGATGGGTTCACCACTACTAGCTGAATTATTTATGGATAGCCTTGAACGTAGAATTTTTGAAAATAATAATTTTAAGGATAGGATTGCTTATTGGCACAGATATGAAGATGATATTATTTGTTTGTGGAAGGGTAGTAATAGGCAATTAGATAATTTCCTTAGCTATTTAAATAGTTCACACCATAAGATTAAATTCACCATAGAGTTAGAAGATAATAGTGTTTCAAATTTTCTAGATTTAAGAATAGACCATAGCACAGGAACCCACAATTTCTCGATTTTCAGAAAAGTAACTCATACCGATGTAATCATACCTCATCACTCATGTCACCCTATATCGCATAAACTTGCAGCTTTCAAGAGTATGACTTATAGAAATTAACTATTCCACTGAGCAATCATCACTTTGAAAAAGAGATAAGTATAATTAAACAGATAGCTATTACAAATGGATATGAGGAAATCATTGTCAATAAAATTTTAAATAAAATAATTTGGAGACTAGCAATCAGTGCTGGCATTGCTGTAACTGATACTGGGAGAAGGTCATGGATAACAGTACCATACCTTGGCCCAGTTTCTGATAAATTAGGAAAAGAATTGAAAAAGAACGGTTTTGATGTAGCTTTCCAAACCAAACCAATTTTAAAGAGTTTATTTGGGTGTAGTAAAGACAAAATTGATATCTGGTATAAAAGTGGTGTTTATAAATAGAATTGCAGTGATTGTAATGCTTGTTATGTGGGTCAGACCAGTAGAAGTTTCAAATGTAGAATAAATGAACATATTAGGGATTGGAAAACCCAAAAAGGAGATTCAAATTTTGCAGAACATCTCATTAATAATGGGCACAAGTTCAAGGCTGAAGAAAATTTTGAATTTCTGCATTTGATTGGCAAAGGCAGACAATTGAACATTTTAGAAGCTTTGGAGATAACTAGTTTGGTAAAAAAACGATTCCAATACTAGTTTAAATGACCAAATTTATTTTAACCAATTCAATACAACCAACTTGGTTTCATCATAATTCCAGTCTACATTTAAATAATAGTTCTTACGTTTATTTCTCAGTTGACCTTGACTGCATTTCAGTGAGCTTCTAATTTTTTATTTTTTATTTGATTAAATTCTAGCCTTATTACGTATTTTTTCTTCTTTGTAGCTTTCTTTATGTTCACAATGTTTAGTTATTGATTTGACTCGTATTTTTGCTTGTTACTCCTCCCACCAGGGGGCGTGACTTGACAGCCAATCACAACGTCCGATGAAGGTCAGCCTCTTTCCCGCTTGGCTAATAGTATCATTCCATCTTTAGTATATATTAAGCTTCTCTGTACTTTAGTGTTTAGTTTGATTGAGATTTATAATGGTGTAACAACCGAAACTAGTTTCTTAAAGTTTTAATAAATGTGGTTGTGACTTTTTTTAATTTGAATTTTTTTATTCTAACCTACTAGTGTATTGTTCTTGTTTGTAGATTTTTATTTGTTGACGGTTTTTGGCTCTTGAATTTGGCATTTATTTTTGCTTGTTGCTCCTCCCATCAGTGAGCGTGACTTGTCAATCACAGACTTTCAATGAATGTCAGTCTATTAGAGGTACTTTCTCCCTTAGCCAATAGTACTATCCATGCTTAGTAATATATTAAGCTACTCTGTACTTTAGTTTTAGTTTCATTGAGATTGATAGTGTAGCAACCGAGACTAGTATCTAACTGTTTTCAATAAATGTGGTTGTGACAACTTCAAGTATTACTATCCATTCTGCTGTTTGTGTGATGATTTGATGTCATATGAAGAATATTTTTTCTTTCTCTGTATTAATAGTAATGGACCTCAAGGGAAAAATTTCAATAAAACCAGCCAGGGAAAGGTTAACTTTCACGGTTTCCACGAAAACGCTGAATAAATGCTAATAAAATGTCAAATTTTGGGAAAAACTTTAACTTTTAACCTACAGCTGTCAGTAAAGAATAAGTACACTTGCTGAAAACTAAACATAGAATAGCTGTTTACTCAGGAACGAGCAGTAATGTACTTTACGCTTTTTTTTTTTTGAGGATGAAGACTACATAGGTCTGACACCTGTGCGTTGGTAATGAATTGAATTACAGTGATTGATAAGTTGGCGGTGGGTTCCGAACCACGGAAAAGTAATTTTACAGCAGAGAACAGATTTTTTTTCTGGCCAATCCAATCGCTTACCCTTAGAGCAGTGGTCTTCAACCCGCGGCCCGCCGTGTATATTTTTGTGGCCCGCCGAATGATTTTGTTTCCAACACGTACATCTGTGAGCGGCTATTTTCAAGAATGAAGAACGTGAAATCGAAACTGAGAAACTGCATTTCTGACACTCATTTAGAGAACTCTCTTCGAATTGCCACATCTGACATAAAAGCCAATGTTGACAGATTAGTAAAAGAGAAACAATGTCAAGTTTCTCACTAAACTACAAAGGTCACAAATTTGATGTTTTCAGTTTTATTTTGAGTTTTATAACATTTATGTCAAGTAGGCCTATATTGTATTGAATATTGATGTTTAATGTAGTTATCAACAAATATAAAATGTTATAACAAATTCATGTAAATTATTTTAACCTGAGACAAAATTCACACACACACACACACACATATATATATATATATAATGTAAATATATGTATATATACATGTACGGGCCTATATATATGAGCTTAATCAATGCGGCCCTCCAAGTCCTCCATGAAAATAATTTGGCCCTTAAATAATAAAAGGTTGAAGACCACTGCCTTAGAGAGAGTACCCACGAGAGCGTAACTTATCTAATCTGATTGAAGAGATACCTGCTACGGCTCACGGCTATCACTTCCCAAAAATAAATTACTTCTATTATGTGCATTAAGATCATGGAAGACTTTTCTTCTGTAGGAGACCGCTCTAATGCAATAATTACCGCAATTGCTCTAGAAAATAATTTAAAAACATTGTACTTCATGAAAAATTCTTGCCTTACAGCGGTGATTAGTTGGGATTTTTTTATTGTAGACCGGCTTAAAGAGCTGAATAAATTGCAGGAATAAATTTTATTGCAACATGAGTTTTAAGTTCAACTGTCTGAAAGTGAGATCATAAATTCAAAATGGCGACACTACTGATAACTCTTCTTTCACCTCATTTTACATTCAAAATTCACAGGTCCGTGTTCTTGCTTCTAGTTCATTCCTTCTTTCTCTCACACTCACTCATTTTTTCTCTCTCGTTCTGTTTCTTTTTTCTCTATTTCTATCCCCCTATTTCTCTCTCTTACTCTCTTTCTCTCTCACACTCTCTATCTCTGTCTATCTCTCTAATCAACGCTCTTTCTCTTTCTCCCTACGGTCAAGTGTTTATGAGAAGGATATCCTTGAATATCCTCTTCCAAGAATGGACATTTATCTGTTCAAATTTCGCCATTTCATGTAGAATCATCACAATCATATTATCGTTATCAAATTGCATCTCATATTCATTTCGCTGACTAATTCTCTAGTTGAGCTTTGTAAAATTCATAAAACAATTGCAGTACTTATAAATTTTTAACAATCTAGAATCTAAGACTTTAAGACTGTGCATTTTGTAATCTACATGGATAAAGTAAAGAATCTAATCTAATCTAATCTGTTTAAGTGTCAAGTGTTAAGTGTAATTATCTCTTTCAAATTCTTCACACAATTTCAAAGTCTCTTATTTACAACTTTGCATCAAGCAGAATACTATTTTTCATTCATTTTCGAGTTTACTTTCATTTTAATTACATCATCCCTCTTCAACCTCCTTCTTCTTCCCACTTGCACCCATATTTTCTTCTTTTTCTCTCACATTTTCATCCACGTTTTTATTTTTACCAATCGATTTGTGAGTTTCAGTAGTTAAAATAAAATAAATAAATAGATAAATAATCAATTTATTTGTTCACAGCATAGCTATACCGATATACAACCTAATTAACAAACAGCCAGAGTATACACAACCTAATTTAACAAACATAGATCCTGAGTATTAGATGCAACACACTAACTTGATGAATATTTCAACATTAGAAAGATAGAGCAACAAATATACAAAACAAAATATAGCACAACATTTACTCGAATTTGAATTCCAAACAAATAAAAGCAGGTAACAAGCACATAAAATTATCATGAATGTCTCAACTCTTAATATCCTGATCACAGTAGGTGAACCTAAACACCATATCAAACAATTATATCATCTTCAGTCTAAATACCATTTCTTCTCACTTCATTTGTGTGCATAGCCCAACTAAAATACATTTACGTATCACAAATAAATAAATTTCAATTAAAACAGCAACAACTATGAGAACCTGCTTGCCCATATCCAAAATCAAAGTCCCAGAAATTGAATGGATTTTTGAAATAATGAGAAATGAGAAATTGAACATAGAACAAGCTCAAATTTCCTCTGATAGGCCTAATTAAACACATGCAACACAAAAAAAATGTAGCTGATAATATGGTTCTCAGCATTCAAGTAATGTACTTAACAAAATAAATAATAACTAGCTCATATGTTCATTACTCCATCCAATTTATATAATTTAATGAGATAAATATCTTAGTAATAATCACTACCCTAGTTAGTTGCAACAATCAACAATAATACCCAACAGTCACAAATAGATTCATAACATTCTATAACGATACAACAATAAAGCTGACAAACAATAATTAAAGGATATATTTAAAGGCATGCACAAATTTAATAAACAAGTATAAGCGTATTTAATAAGCGTATTAAGAGTATTTATAAGCTAGGTCTTCTTTTGGGGTTATCATACACTGCTCTCACACCAGACAGTCAACTACTGTGCTTGTGCTTCTTGTGCACCAGTCATGTGCTTCTTGTACCTATCAGTCTTGTGCTCCAGTCTTGTGCTTCAGCTCTAGTGTGCTCCAGCTTCATCAACTTTCAAAGTAGAATAAGAATAATATTTATTTCATACATCACATAGTCATGATACACTTGACAGTGAGAAATATATGAAATTATTCATCGCATGGGCCAAGGCCTGTGTGCGAGGAAGAGCTAATAAAGTGATCAGCCTATACAGACGATAAATGAAGATATTGCTTTACAATGACAAGGTACAACAAATGACAAAAACACATACTATGATTATTATTTTTGAGATACTTATAGAAGAAAATTTATGCTTAAACACACTATGGATAAGACTATGCTTAGTGTAATTTAGACTACAATCCTAACCGAGACCTGAAAAACCCAAAACCCAACCCCCACACACCCACAAAAAAAAACCACACACACTCACACAGCACACATGCATAACGACATCGAATGGAAAGAAAATGCTGAAAAAAGGTTAGAAGCATTGCTTACATATTTGTAACTATATTATCTCAGTGTAAGAAATGCTAACATAGAAGGCTATAGCTGATGTCATGTGACATAGTCAGAGATAGTGTAATTGGCTATATTCTCTCTGCCGACTGTCAGAAGCCATCTGTCGATGTGATTTTTATATGTTTGCGGGGAACACATATCAAGGATCTTTATCTGAGGAGGAAGCTTGCAAAATAGAATATTTGCCCTATGAAGAGGATCAGTGCGGTTGATAGACCTACCGACTATGGGTCTTATAATACCTGCCCTTACTGCGTTCCTTGTATGATAATTATGTGTGATATTATTGAAGATTGATGTCTTATTTCTATGGATATGCATGGCTAAAGCACGGACATAGAGTTGGGAAATATTAAAAACCGTGAATTCATTATATAAAAGCTCTGTTGAAATTCTGGAATTTTTCCCAAGTGCTGTCTTAAGTACTGCCTTTTGAGCAATTTCTAAAGGAGTTACAATACTTCTGGCTGCTCCACCCCATATCAAAATCCCGTATTGAAGAATGGACTGGGCATATGCATAATAAGACAATTTTCAACATTTCAAAGGTCATGAGTTTATTAAGGAAATTAAAAACATAAAGCAATTTCCTTATTTTATTCCTTGTGTAGGTAATATGGGAATCCCAACTCATTTGCTTGTCAATAATAATACCAAGATACTTGTATTCAGACACGGTTTCCACGCAGTCACAATGTGCACATCCCTCTAAGTTCCCACATGTGTGAAACCTCAAGTTCATCCCGATAGGATCGAAATTTGCTCTGAGGGATACAGGCATGCATTTAGTTTTTTGTATATTGATTGTGAGGCGATTCTGATTGAACCATTTCATGATTTGGTTAAGCCCTACGTTTGCGCTTGCATAGACCTCGTCCCAGCTTGACCCCTCAAACAAAAGTGCCGTATCGTCCGCATACAGGTAGCACTTACCAGAACCGAGATTTACTCTACCCAAATTATTAATAAAGATTAAGAACAAAATCGGTCCAAGGGTGCTGCCCTGGATAACACCGAAATCTAGTGCCTTGTTTTCGCTTTTCTCTTTTAGAATAGAAACGTATTGACAGCGGTTTGACATGTAGCTCCTGAACCACTGCAGTGTAAGACCCCTTATACCTATACAATCAAGTTTTTTCAACAATAAATTGCGATCTACTGTATCAAAAGCCTTTGCAAGATCAATGAAGACTAGCAAGGCCTTTTGATTTCTTCTTATAATGTCATGAATATTGCTGGTCAGATTAAAAATATTGTCATTCAAGTTCCTATCCCTCCTGAATCCAAATTGTCTCTCAAAGAGGATGTTCGAAGACATCAAGTAAGCCAAAAGCTGGTTCCTGATACATTTTTCAATAACCTTAGATAATACACAAGATAGGGTGATGGGCCTGTAACTTACCTCTTGATCTTTTGGTCCATTTTTATAAATAGGGATCACCTTACCAAGTTTGCAGGTTTCTGGAAATATTCCTGTAGTTATACTTCTATTAACAATATGAGTAATTCCTATGGAATGATAGGAGTAGTTACAAAATGCGGGTGCTGGCGCAACCTTGAAAAAAGCTGGCGCAACCTTGACCTTGACCTTGAAAAAATAAAAAAAAGAATGGAAATTAAGAAAAAACTAAAGAAAATTTAAAAAATGAGGAAAAAAATTAGAATTTTTTTTTTTTTTAAATGTGGAAATTCTAGACTTTCTCCTGGGGTGGGGTGGGAGTTGTGAGGTGGGGTGGTGGGAGGTACTGACTAGAGTATATAAGCTAGGTCTTCTTTTGGAGTTATCATACACTGCTCTCACACCAGACAGTCAACTACTGTGCTTGTGCTCCAGTCTTGTGCTTCTTGTGCCTATCAGTCTTGTGCTTCAGTCTTGTGCCTACCAGTCTTGTGCTTCAGCTCTAGTGTGCTCCAGCTTCATCAACTTTCAAAGTAAGTACTCTTGCAGTTAATGCTTGTAAATGTTTTCCACTATCTAATGCATATTGTTCCATTTAAGGAAACTATCTTACAATGTCTGATACATATTGTTCAGGAAACTATCCTATACAATGTCTAATGCATATTGTTCAGGAAACTATCTTACAATGTCTAATGCATATTGTTTCATTCCAGGTCACTTTGCCTGTTCAATTGTGCTTAACAACCCTGTTACACTTACTAGACCCTGTTACACTTATTGTACTCCAGCCTTCTTCCAAAGTGAGTGTTGAAAACTAGCATATTAATGCATGATCACTTGCACTTGTAGAACTAATGATTGAAATTGTGATTGTCCCATTTCAGAAAATTATCTTACAATGTCTAATACAAATTTTTTAATTCCAGGAAACCTACAACTAACTTACAATTTTATTTGACAATGTCTAATGCATATTGTTTCATTCCAGCTTACCATGTCTCTTAACAAGAGAAGATGCTGCCAGCAGACTCAGGAGAGCTGTGATGACTTCATTGTGCTGGAGGAGGCGTTCAACAACAATCTTCGAACCTTGTTCTTCAACAACCAGTGTTCTACAAGCCCTCAAAAGGATTTCCAGTCCTTCCTGGACAGCCTGGAGGGGGAGATCAACAGCACCCTGACAGCAGAAATCCTGGAGCATGGTGCAATCAAATTCAATTTGGTGCTGGAGGCAACTTATCACAAGTGCTTCCTTGATCTGAACAACAAGGAGGTGGAGGAGGTGCAGGACATCACTTTTAAAACGCCAAACTATGCAGCATTCACCAGTCTCATGCTGCCTCATGAGGTGGAGATGGCTTGCCAGAAGATGCTGGAAGAGGAGGCTATGTTTGAAGGGAAATCCAGTGGATGGTCACTGCTACAGATTGATGGACTACTAATAAGGATCAGCAAGCATATTCCTCTTAGGGGCTCTTCATACACCATTACTCCTCCCAAGCTAGTTGCAAGGAAAGCCATCATCAATCCGAGGAATGATGACCAACAATTTTTCATGTGGGCGATCCTTGCTAAGCATGTCCAAGGAAAAGATCCCCAAAGGATCTTCATCTTCAGGTGAAATACAACTTTAAAGGCATCACTTTCTCAACAACTATAAACCAGATTGATAGGTTCGAGAAGGATAACCCTACAGTATCTGTCAATATGTATGCAGTTGACTATGATAATAACATCTTCCCCAGATGAGTCACAGATACCATGAAGATCGAGCACTTTGATATTCTGCTACTGGGTGAGGCTGTTGAAGATGATGGTGCAGAGACTAATGATTTGCTGCAGGATGAGACTGCTGAAGATGCAAACAAGGATCCGAAAATCAACACCCACTACTGCTTGATTAAAGATTTTGAGAAGCTTCTGAGTTCCCAGCTGATATAACATAAAGGCTGCATAATTATCTGCAGACGTTGCTTCACTAATAATGGTGAGCAAAGGATGGCAAGTCATCTCCACCTCATGAGGCAGCATGAGAATGGTGAATGCTGCATTTTTGGCATTTTAAAAGCGATGTCCTGCACCTCCTCCACCTCCTTGTTGTTCAGATCAAGGAAGCACTTGTGATAAGTTGCCTCCAGCACCAAATTGAATTTGATTGCACCATGCTCCAGGATTTCTGCTGTCAGGGTGCTGTTGATCTCCCCCTCCAGGCTGTCCAGGAAGGACTGGAAATCCTTTTGAGGGCTTGTAGAACACTGGTTGTTGAAGAACAAGGTTGAAGATTGTTGTTGAACGCCTCCTCCAGCACAATGAAGTCATCACAGCTCTCCTGAGTCTGCTGGCAGCATCTTCTCTTGTTAAGAGACATGGTAAGCTGGAATGAAACAATATGCATTAGACATTGTCAAATAAAATTGTAAGTTAGTTGTAGGTTTCCTGGAATTAAAAAATTTGCATTAGACATGGTAAGATAATTTTCTGAAATGGGACAATCACAATTTCAATCATTAGTTTTACAAGTGCAAGCGATCATGCATTAATATGCTAGTTTTCAACACTCACTTTGGAAGAAGGCTGGAGTACAATAAGTGTAACAGGGTTGTTAAGCACAATTGAACAGGCAAAGTGACCTGGAATGAAACAATATGCATTAGACATTGTAAGATAGTTTCCTGAACAATATGCATTAGACATTGTATAGGATAGTTTCCTGAACAATATGTATCAGACATTGTAAGATAGTTTCCTGAAATGGAACAATATGCATTAGATAGTGGAAAACATTTACAAGCATTAACTGCAAGAGTACTTACTTTGAAAGTTGATGAAGCTGGAGCACACTAGAGCTGAAGCACAAGACTGGTAGGCACAAGACTGGAGCACAAGACTGATAGGCACAAGAAGCACAAGACTGGAGCACAAGCACAGTAGTTGACTGTCTGGTGTGAGAGCAGTGTATGATAACTCCAAAAGAAGACCTAGCTTATATACTCTAGTCAGTACCTCCCACCACCCCACCCCACAACTCCCACCCCACCCCAGGAGAAATTCTAGAATTTCCACATTTTTTTTTTAAATTTCTAATTTTTTTCCTCATTTTTTAAATTTTCTTTAGTTTTTTCTTAATTTCCATTCTATTTTTATTTTTTATTTTTTCAAGGTCAAGGTCAAGGTTGCGCCACCTTTTTTCAAGGTTGCGCCAGCTTTTTTCAAGGTTGCGCCAGCACCCGCATTTTGTAACTACTCCTATCATTCCATACAGTCACGCCTGCAACAAAATCGCATCGCTTTCGCAACAAGGATACCCAATTGGAGCTTCCACCAACATTTCCTGGCTCCTCCAAAGAACAATCCAGCAAAACCGAAAAACAGATATAAGGGTACCTATCACTAGACATCTGCAGAACTCTTAAAAGAAATCCTAGAGCTCTCTGGAATATAAGGTGACAAAGTCTCAGCCTACCCAACTCCAGTCGTACAGTCGTACTAGGTGATGAAGTATTTAAGAGAAGAATGCGCTTCAGAAAGTACAACTGAGCTCTCTCCAAAACCTCAGCACAACTCTAACCCCAAACCTCAGAGCCATACAAAATAGCAGGGAGCACTACTGCATCATAAAGTTTCATTTTAGAAGCCCATGTGTCAGATTTAGCCCTTTGTAGTATCCGAATAACTGACTCTCTAACAACTCTAACTTTTTTAATCAGACATTCACAAAACTTACGAAAACAACCTGATGAATGGAAATCCACACCCAGATTTGTTAACTACCTGGACTTCCACTCCTCTATAATAGAATAATGTAGCCCTTCTGCGACCCCTTGCATGGAATGGTACGATTTTTGTTTTTCCAATGTTAACTGTGAGCTTAAGAGACTCACAATAATCAGAGAGACACCTCAATTTATTCCGCAGGTCCACTTCACTATCAGCAAAAATGACGATGTCATCTGCAAACAATAACATCATTATATCGATACGGTTCCTCAAAGGAATGCCATGAAACCCCCTCTCCCTAAAAAAAGACTCAATATTTCTCAAATAACAGGAGAACAAAAGTGGACTCAATGAGTCGCCCTGCAAAACTCCTTTTGTGACTTCTATGAGATCCGATGCTTCATAGCCACTCCTTACAATCAATAAAGCAATACAGACTATCTAACAATCTAATCATTCTACTGCTGACTCCACACACTCTCCGCTCATTCCATAAAATATGATGAGGCACTGAGTCGAATGCAGACTCAACATCGATAAATAAACCAAATAGTTTATACTGCTTTAATTGATTTCAGTAGTTAAAATAAAAACTATTCTGCACTTTTTTCATACCCACAGTGTCTTTTCATTCTTCATTCTTTTTCTTTTTCTCCTCCTTCTCCTTCTCCTTCTTCTTCTCCTTCTCCTTATTCTTCTCCTTCTCCTTCTTCTTCTCCTTCTCCTTCTACTTCTTTTACTTCTTCTCCAACCCTCTTTCTTTTTCTGCCTCCTCCTCCTTCTTCTAATATCTTTCCGTTCTCATCTCTAGCTCCACTCATTTCTTTCAAATCTTACCTCTCAAATATTTTTGTTGAATTTTTCGGCTACAAAATATTAAACTACAATACAGCAGAGCTGAAGATAAACATAATCTCATCATCATGTTGTTGAGTACATTGTGTTACATTTTTTTGATTACCTTGTCCACTATTGTGCATTAGTATTGAAAATCTACAGACGTTCTGTTGAGCGTCTGTAAGATACTGACCATATTAGGAGAAAAGAAAACAGCACCAGAAAATTGCACTCAGTACCCTTGAGGGAAAAATTCTGTGAGGGAAATTGCACGATGCTGACACGAGAATGCAGGCAGAAAATTTTACGGTGAAAATTGTTGCAAGGCAACAATTCAAGGCAAAAATGAAAAATGCAACATCAGTGGCAACCACCTATCTATCTACCTACATTCAAAATGGAGTACTTCGGGTCTACAATATTGGAAAAGTCGTAAGACGGATGAAAATTGGTGATGAAATACGTGGCAGATAGAAAGAAGAAGAAGAAGATGATGATGACCTTCTTCTTCTCCTTCTCCTTCTTTTCCTTCTCCTTCTCCATTTCCTTCTCCTTGTCCTTCTCCTTCAAGATATTCTTGATGGGGTTAAGAAGGAGAAAAAGAGGAAGAATAAGAAGATGCTATGAGTATGGTGTAGGGGTGGAGAAGTAGAAGTAGCAGGGGAAGAAAAAACCTGAATAAAAAAGAGATGAGGATGAGATAAGGAAGAAAGACAAGAAAGAGAAAAAGAAGATAAAGAAGAAGGAGAAGGAGTAGGAGAAGAAGAAGGAGAAGGAGAAAGAAGAATGAAGAAGAAAGAAAGAAGAAAGAGAAGTAGAAGGAAACGGTCAAGAAGAAGGAGAAGGAGAAGGAGAACGAGAAGAAGGAGAAGGAAAAGAAGAAGAAGGAGAAGAAGAAGAAGAAGGAGAAGGAGAAGAAGAAGGAGAAGGACAAGGAGAAGGACAAGGAAAAGGAAAAGGAGAAGGAGAAGGAGAAGAAAAAGAAGAAGAAGGAGAAGGAGGAGTAGGAGAAGAAGAAGGAGAAGGACAAGGAGAAGGAAAAGGAGAAGGAGAAGAAAAAGGAGAAGGATAAGAAGATAGAGAAGAAGAAGGAGAATGAGAAGAAGGAGAAGGAAAAGAAGGAGAGGGAGAAGAAGAAGGTCAAGGAGAAGGAGAAGGAGAAGGAGAAGGAGAAGAAGAAGGAGAACGAGGACGAAAAGAAGAAGGAGAAGGAGAAGGAGAAGAAGAAAGTGAAGAAGAACGAGAAGAAGAAGGAGATGAATTTTATATTCCAGAAGAAGAAGGAGAAGAAGAAGGAGAACGAGGAGGAAAAGAAGAAGGAGAAGGAGAAGGAGAAGAAGAAAGTGAAGAAGAACGAGAAGAAGAAGGAGAAGAATTTTATATTCCAGAAGAAGAAGGAGAAGAATTTTTATTCCAGAAGAATTTTATATTCGAGAAGAAGAAGGAGAAGGAGAAGAAGAAGAAGAAGGAGAAGGAGAAGAAGAAAGTGAAGAAGAACGAGAAGAAGAAGGAGAAAAATTTTATATTCCATGGGTTGATAGGGGCTGACTACAACCCTTTCTATTTGGCACTCTTTCTTGATTTTGTCAGCAGTTTCAAATTACACCAAGCTGAGACACACCAGGCAACTCAGCTCAAAGTGCTCTAGCCGCCATTATTCTCGTTTTCCATCTTCTAATTCTTCTTCTTCTCTTTATCCTTCTTCACCTTCTTCTCCTACTTCTCTTTTTCCTTCTATTTTCCCCCTTTAGTCTTCAATCTTCGGCATCATCCTTCCTTTTCTCTTGCTTTTCCTCCTTCTTCTCCTTTTCCATATTTTTCTTCTTCTCCTGCTTCTTCTTCTCCTTCCCGAGAAAAGAGAAAGAATGAATTATAGTAGAACAGAGAGAGAGACTCTCCATCTCGTCTGCATCTACGATGTCACCCTCGGCTTTTGCTAATCCTTCTCCTGTGAATTATTGTGGCATCTGCCTGTGTCTTCCCTCCATTTGTCACTTACCCGCTTCATCATCACTCTCACTCTTTCACTCACCCTCTCACTCTATTTCTCTTTCTCTCTCTCTCTCTATTTCTCTCGCTCTATCTACCTGTCTATATATCTATCTATCTCTCAGTCTCTCTCTTCCACATATTTCATCAGCTACTCTCTTCTCTGTGACATACCAGTGACTTGTACGAAATTGAGCTGTCACCACTGATTAATTTCAACTCTTTTAACTCTCTCTCTCTCACACACACACACACTCCTTCTTCTTCTTCATCTTCTTCTTCTTCTTCTTCTTCTTCTTCTTCTTCTTCTTCTTCTTCTTCTTCTTCTTCTTCTTCTTCTTCTTCTTCTTCTTCTTCTTCTTCTTCTCCTTCTCCTTTCTTCCTCCTTTTCCGCTTTTTCTCTCAACCCACTCCTCCTTTCTTACCTTCTTCTTGATCACCGCCTTCTTTTTTTTCACCTTCTCCTTCAAATTAATTTGTACAAATTAATCAATCGAGTCTATCTCTGTTCTATTTTCAATTCTTTAATATTTTGTTTCCGTAAACAAAACAGCTTGTTTGTTTAAATCAGTTCTGTAATTCTCCGTATTTATTCTGGTCAGTATTTTTCCGTCGAAAAGAGAGATGAGCATCTATCCTTCTCCTTCTTTAGTTCCCTTTTCCCTTCCTTGGAGATTTGTCAGCACCACGGACAATAATTTCCAATATCGATTTTTCTTTATCTAAGAATTGATTGATACTTCATTTCTTCTTATTTTAGCTCACCTGACCCCTTCATTTTCAAATTCAAATTCAACTTTATTGTTCACATCAAAAAATAAAATTTTCACTCCTTCTTTTCTCTTTACTTCTTGTGGCCCAGGAGCACTTCCAAAATTCACTGTGTTCCATACCGTCTTCTTGAGTAGACTATTCTATAACCCTTCATAAATTCTCATCATGAGGATATTTTCGTCATTGCATTTTATGCTATTCCCTCACTTCAACGAATTTTCGTTATACATATTCACACAATGATGTGGATTTGGAAAACCCGAATTTGGGGTGTCTGACTGTTGGTCTGTCAACTCATATTGATGGATGTGTCACTTATATTGAGAAATTTTATCCATTTAAACCATGAAATCAATTAAATACATACATACAACTACAAAATAAATAAATGAATACTAAACCACCTTTGGAAGGACTTTCCGACCATGTTAATCACCACAGTCTGAAGTAACGAGTCTTGCTGATTCGCCACCAGTTATGAAATTCCCGCATTTTCACGAAACCAGGGTAATCCAGGTGTAATGTTCATTAACCTTTGAACATATTTAATATTAAATTTCTTGGCAACTTCTGTGCACAAATGCAATGCTGTAACGTATAAATATCTGTAATATACGGAATCGAATTGTAGTGGAAGTGAAAATGGAGTGAAAGAGGAACAGTGGTTCCCGTTGTTATCTGCTCTGCTATGTAAATGATTACTTCTAAGCAATTAATTACTCTGCTTTTGACACTTTTATGGTGTTTACTTGGTACTTTGTAGAATGCTCTAGTTGTTTTATTAGACATTAATGGAGTCTTATCGAAAATTGTGGAAGGTGTGAAGGTCTTTCATTGTTTATTTTAGAAATCAGTAGAAGTTGATAGAAAAATCGAGAGATATCTCAATTATGGAAAATTATATAAATAGAGGGAGACTTTTGTAAATTAGTTCAGTCTTGTTTGAAATTCGTCGTGATAAACAAGTAGTGACAGTTTCATATGTTGTGCCTAAAAAGTGATAATTCTTTCTTAGTGACTATAGTGATAATTCTTTATCATATTTAATTCATACCAGTGAACTACTAAATAGTTTTTATTGTATTACGGACTAGTGCTACGTAAGTTAATTGTTCTTTTTTAACGTTTCTTTTTGAATATTATTGGACAGTTTATTGTACAATTATTATTCAACATTAGATCGGCCTTTTAACTTTTAGTAATTGATTTTTGTACAGTTTATTGAAATCTCTTTATTAGTTGAACAATATCGATTTATCTGTTTTTAATTGCTTATTTTCTGTAAGAAATTACTGATCAGTGAGTGTTGTGATTATTTGTGTAAATGAAGTGCGAGTGATAAATTTAAGTGTTGCCAGAGTTATTTTAGACATAGAACCCGTAACAGAATTATCAATCCAACTAAGTATTTATCTTGTTTTTGTTCTCATCTTTGATCTATCGCGATTTCGACTTTCCTCGTCTGATTTATCTATTTATAATACATACTTAAAAATTACAAATAATAGAGGCTTACAGCAAATGCCAAAACAAACCTCATTGAAAACATAAGATTGACTAAAAACAAACAAGGAAATCACAAAGCAAATATTTAAACGCTAATAAGCTAACAATTTACTGGAATGAATAAATGGTGCTATAGCCGAAGTCGAGGTAAATGGTACACTTCTTTTTCTTCCCCATCACATTCTCTTTCAATTCATCTTCCACCAATTTTTCTTCTTCTTCTTCTTATCTTTCTACTGCCA
Organism: Conomelus anceps; assembly: GCA_948455865.1. Lineage (NCBI taxonomy): Eukaryota > Metazoa > Arthropoda > Insecta > Hemiptera > Delphacidae > Conomelus > Conomelus anceps. The sequence continues at coordinate 17,030,384 of OX418222.1, forward strand.
CTTCTTCCTTACCAGCTCCTTCAAAAATTCCGAAACTTAATGATATTAACTACGGTGATGACAATCTGCAATTACATGAAGTGATGCAATTACATGAAATGGCGAAGTTTGGACAAAGGTTCGTCCATTTTGACACTTGGAGAGAGATTCAGATTCAGATATCTTTATTTGAGTGAAAGTACAATTAATATGACTACTGACTATACTCTCACAATGAATTACATCTTTGTTCACATCTTTCTCTCAAGGAAGATAGAGTAAAAATAGATTCAAGACGATACACTATTAAACTGTTACTAATATACTGTTTTGTATGTTTGATTACTGACATTAATAAGAATCTTTGCATAATAAGTGCATTGTAATATCCAGGTGATGCATTTACACAGAAGGATGAAAAGTTAAAGCAAAATAGCCCTATCTTACACTCAACCTGGAGACCATCATCCAACTCATTACCCACGCACAGGTCTCATACCTATGTGGGCTTCATCCTCAGAAAAAAAAAGATAAAGATAAAATTACTTTATTTACAAAATATAATTGTGACTGATATATTTTCAACAACAGCATATTATTAACAACACAATAGATTGTATATGAGAAAGATTTTGGATATTAACAATGAGATTTCATGTGAAGCATTTACGTAATAAGGGCGAAGTCTGGACAAAAATTCGTCTATTCAAATTTAACCTTGATAACTTTGAACTGCGAGACTATAAAATTAGTAATAATAGAATAAAATTTATATACAAATTAAAAAAGTTGGAAGTGATTGAACATAATCAAAATTGTGTTTTTTTTTATATTTTCTGAACAATACAGATGGGATATTATTTACAAAATGAAAGATGAAGGTTGTCATGCATGTGCTCTAAGGTTGAAAAGATGCATTCATTCTCTCCAAAAGATACTCTTCTTCAATGACGAGTTGAAGCACGCTCGACTCTCAATGCACCTAATGGAATTAGGAAGTGCGTTCCAAGCCTAACAAGCACTTACAACAAATGATTTGGTATAGATTGTAGTACTATCCTAAGCGTATTATCCCCGGTTCTAGTATGAGAAACATTATTCTGTCTGCCTTCAAAAACAAATTTGAAATCGTTTTTAAAGTAATTAGGTTTGCCATATTTGAGGATTTTCTTGACAAGTTTGTTTATCCTGAATAGTCACTGATCTGGGAGTTTGAGAGTTGAGCTTGCAATGTGGGATTGAGTAAATCGTTCATGCCATTGAAGAGAGTAGACGTACCGAAGACAGTAGTTCTGACTGCGCTGCAGTCTATCATTCAATACAGAATTACAGTACAGGAAATGTGGAAAGATGAGAGATTTGACCAACAATCGGACACTTCTAGGAAGAATATCTTGTATTTTCTGCAAGGGATGCATTGCTGAAAAAACCTTCTTACATGTTTTAATAACTTGCTCTGACCAGTCAAGAGGTGAGTTCATTGTTATACCCAAGTTTTTAACTGAACAACAGTATGGTATTAAATTGCCATCAACAGTGATTTTGTGAATTAGGTTCAAGTCAATACTTTTTATCAAGCGTGAATAACCAATGATTATAGACTGCGTTTTTACAGGATTGAGTTTAAGACCATTTTTCCTAGTCCATTTAATAATATGATCAATATCTTCATTCATCTTATCAACTCTTATATCTCATACATCTTATATCTCTTATCAGAGAGAGAGAGAGAGAGAGAGAGAGAGAGAGAGAGAGAGAGAGAGAGAATGAGAGTGAGAGAGAGTGAGAGAGAGCGAGAGAGAGAGAAAAAGAGAGACAACATTGATAGTGAAAAATTGTTGCCCATAATTTCATTAACTGATGATACTAGCTGTCTAATCACTATTGTTTTAACTTTTTACTCCTTACTATTTACACTTTTCAATACTTTTTACTCTCACTCCAGTATTTTTCAAATTTTTAATATTTTCAAGCATTTACGTGTCAGAGAGTTTGAGAGAGGGAGAGTGAGAGAGAGAACATTGAGAGTGAAAAATTGTTGTCTTACTCTAGTTTCATAAGTATTCCTGGCACGTACTGCCTGGGACCCAAATGGTGGACCCCCTTCAGTTTACCCCCCGCCTCATGCTATCCACAATGTCAACAGACCTCTCAATCACAATTTAACCCCCCTTCACCACCTCCCTCCCCCCACCATAAAGTCAAGGTACGAGGGAATCGTTAGGCACCCCTTCCACCCCCGCCACAAAAACGAACATTTGCAATTTGTTTCTTCCCGTCTATTCTTTGTCATCGTGTATTGGCACAATAGGCAAGGAGAAGAAAGAGAAGAAGAAAAGGGATGATGAGGAAGTGGTGGTGGAGGAGGAGGAGGATGAGCGTTAGTAGAAGATGGTGAAAAATGACAGAGAAGGAGGATGAGAAAGAGGAGAATGATAAGGGATGAAGAAAGGGAATGTTGTGGGAAAAAACAGAGGAGGAAGAGGATGGTAAGAAGAAGAAAAGGAGGAAGACGAGGAAGAAGATGAAGGATGGCAATGAGAAACGATGAAGGGGAGGAGGAAGACAATAATGAGTCGGTGGAGGAGAAGAAAAAGGAGAAGCATAAAGAGAATGAGAAGAAGAAGAAGAAAAATAAGAAAAAAAGAAGGAGAGAAAGAAGAAAAGAGAAGGAGGGAGATGTAATAAATGGAGAAAAATAGAATGAAGAAGAATGAGAATGAGAAGGGAAAAAGTAGGAGGAAAAGGAGAAAGGGACCGAGGAGAAGAAGGATGAGTATGAGGAGGTGCTGGAGAGAGAAAGAGAAGGTGAAAAAGATAGAGAAGTGGGAAGAGTAGGATGAGGATGAGGAGAAGAAGAAGACTGCAGCAGGAGAAGAGGAGGATTAAGAGGATGAAGATGAGAATGACGAGGAGGAGGATGAGGAGGTGGTAGTGAAGAAGGGAAAATAATGATAGAGAAGGAGGAAGAGCACGATGAGGAAGAGTAGGAGAAGAAAAAGAAGAAAGAGACTGAAAGATAAGGAGAAGGAGAAAGAAGAGGGGGTGGAGGAGGAGTTGGCGGAGAAGATAAAATAATGATGGAAAAAATACAGAGAAGGATGAAGATGGGATGAGGATGAGAAGTAGAAGAGGAGAATGTGGAGGAAGAAGAAAATCAAAATTTCAATTCCAGACCAACAGAGCAACACTGAATTTGAACTAGTATTTATTCAGTTGTATTCTAGTATCGTTTTTACTACTTACTTTTTCTTCTTCTTCTTTATCGTCTCCTGTCCTCCACTCCTTCTACTGTCTTCTTGTTCTTCTGTTCTCGTCTTTTTTCGTTTTCTCCTTCTCTTTCTTCTCTTTTTTTACTGTCTTCTTGTTTTCCTCTTCTTTTTTAGTTTTCTTCTTCTCTGTCTTCTCCTCCTTCTATTGTCTCCTTTTTTCTTCTCCATTTCTGTCTTCTTCACTGTTTCTTCCTCCTTCTATCTTCTTGTTCCCTTGTTTTTTTTTCTCTTCGCCTTCTCGGCTCTTCTCCTTCTTCAACTACTTCTACTTCAACTAATTGACTTTGTCTCTTTTTTTTCATAACTTTCAGCTAACCACACTGCAGATTTCTATTGACATTAATTAATACACCCAAACAATTTACAGCTTGTATTTGTATTTAATTGGAACAACTAGAGATACCACAAGAATTCTCTTCTAGCCAGAGAGAAAGAGAGAGAGAGTGAGGGGGCGAGAGTGAGATTGAGGAGGAGAGAGACATGAGAAGAATGCAGAGTATTCATTAACTGTAGTAAAACTACCCTTGGTGAATTCCATGTGCGGAATTTTAGTTAAACGGGGCCAGTGAGCTTTTGCCAGTGGGGCGTCACACATGCACACATACACAATGTGGTCCATGGACCCGTTGACGCCTTCCTGCTCTCATATTATTAGAGACTGCTCCATGCCATTACGATTTTTTTTTTTTTTTTTGTAGATTACGTCTTGGAGACTCTAGTTAAGGAGTATAAGACAAGTCAGATCAACAATATTATACACTAGATACCATAATTACTTCAATTAGTTGAGGTGAGGCTTAATTTTGATGTGAATGGAACTCTTGTACACTATAAAAAGCTTTATCAACTAAATATTTCTTCAATTGTTTTTTAAATATTTCTATATTTTCAAGACTCTTCAAAAACTGCAGTAGCTTGTTGTAGAATTTCCTACCAATATAACTAGGATTTTGTTTGAATAAGCTACTATTGGGACTCACCAAGTGATAATCTCCTCGGCTTCTTGTATTATAATCATGTACATCAAGATTTTGGTTAATATCATTCGTTTTTACATATAAAGTAGCTTCATACACATACAGGGTATGTATAAGCAGGGTACAGTTAGGAGACCAAGTCTCTTGAACAACGGCCTACATGAATCTAATCTATTTACTCTTTCTATACACCTAACCGCTTTCTTTTGGATCTTAAACACCCCTATCAAGATTTTGTTTTGATGAATTACCCCATACTAAGATAGCATACCTAATATGTGACAGTAAGAGCCCATGGTAAGCTGTGAAAAGTAACTTTTTGTCATTCAATCTAGCGAGCTGTCGCAGGACAAATACCCCAGATGAAATTTACAACATATTTTCTCAATGTATGGAGTCCAGGTCAATCGTCTATCCAACATAACTCCTAGAAATGCAATTTTTTCTTCCTGGTCTAATTGATTATCGTTTACAAACACGTTTATAGCCCTATCTTCATTTAAATTATGTTTGTTTTTGAATTGAAGGTATTGGCATTTTTTACTATTTATAGTTAATTTCAACTGATTTAAAAATTGGACAATGGACTGCACACCTATATGGGCACTTATTTCTAAATGATCTAGAATGGAATTGCTGAAAATGAGTGATGTATCATCAGCAAATAAGAGGGCTCTACCACTAATTAATTCTTTAGGTAAACGGTTGACATATAACAAAAAAAAGCAATGGACCTAGTATTGGCCCTTGAGGCACTCCAGCTTGCACCTCTAATTTATTAGATTTATTCTTTACTATACTATTACCAACTACTGTAGTTAGTTCTACACATTGTTTTCTCCCAATAAGATATGATTCAAACCATTTCAGTTCAACCCCATTTACACCTACATTTTGCAGTATTTCCAATAAAGTTCTATGATTAACACAATCAAATGCCTTTGACAGATCTAAGAAGATGTCACAGTTTTAGTAGGATATTGTCAGCATAGTAATAATGCACTTAGACCCTCTAATGAAATTTTCACTGATATGGTGTCTACAAAATAAAACTTTGCCATCTATATAATAAGAGAGAGTTTGTGTTTGTGTGTGTGTGCATGTGTCAGGTTGAAGTATTTTTAAGCTTATTAAATGATGGTATCTTTATATCAAAACGTGAATAATTATAAAATATATTATATAATTTTTGATGTCTTATAATAAAAGGTTGGCAACACTGGCGAGTGTAATCAGCTATGCTGTCAGACAGCATAGTAGTATATTGCGTTACAAGTGCGGGAATAGTTATTTATGTATTAAGAGCATGAAGCGCGACTTTATTTGTATTTGTATTTGTATTTATTATTTGTCACAAACATTTGAAATCAGGAGCTATGCTCCACAAACAGTGGCACGTCAAAATGTTACAAAACTTTACTTACTACTAAAATTAAAATTTATAGTTTAGTTAACCTATAGTTTAGTTGGCCAATGCCAATTACACAAATTAATTCCATCTCCAAGATATGTTATAACAATAAAACCATTTAAATATCCACAACACATAGATTTTTGTGGGCTTCTATTTACAAAAAAAAGCTTAAAAAAATAATCAATTTGTTTTGATTCACTCGAAATCTATTTAGCGTTCTACTCTATTGCATTATAGGGGCATTTAGCAATAGGTGGGAAATTAACTTTTTCTTAAAGACCTTCTCATTACTACACTGTTTCAAGTCAAGGGGGAGAGCATTGAACAACCTCATACCCATGTACCAGGGACTTTTTCCTATTAGACTTAGTCTATATCTAGGCATCTGATAGTCAACCTCCATCACTGTGGTAGCATAGCCATGTTCATGTCTCTAACCCTCAAGGCATTCCCTATTCTTTTGGACATATGTTATAACCTCCTGGATGTAAATTGCTGGTACAGTAAGCAAATCATTACTCACAAAGTGAGGCCTGCAACTTTCTCTGTATGACAAACTGAGGATTGTCCTTACTGCATCCTTCTGCTTTCTAAAGACAGGGTCCAGCAGAGATTTATTGCTACCCCAAAAAATGATGCTGTACATGATCAATGAAATAAGGTAGGCATGGTACACTCTCAGAGCAGACTTCCAATCAGCAGACCTCCTTATCACCCTAACAGCAAGCAGAGCCTTATTTAATTTTTTCTGCAAAATACTTGTTTGAGAGCTCCAGCTTAAAGAACTCTGTAGTCTTACTCCCAGGAAATCAACCTCTTCAACAAACCCACATCTGACCCCCCATTCCGACTTAACTGTTTGGTTCCCCCCACTTCTGGGTTGCCGTGATAGACTGAAGCTTTTTTTTTGTAGATTACGTCTTGGAGACTCCAGTTAAGGAGTATAGGACAAGTCAGATCAACAATATTATACACTAGATACCATAATTACTTCAATTAGATGAGGTGAGGCTTAATTTTGATGTGAAAGGAACTCTTGTACACTATAAAAAGCTTTATCAACTAAATATTTCTTCAATTGTTTTTTAAATATTTCTATATTTTCAAGACTCTTCAAAAACTGCGGTAGCTTGTTGTAGAATTTCCTACCAATATAACTAGGTTTTTGTTTGAATAAGCTACCATTGTGACTCACCAAGTGATAATCTCCTCGGCTTCTTGTATTATAATCATGTACATCAAGATTTTGGTTAATATCATTCGTTTTTACATATAAAGTAGCTTCATACACATATAAGCAGGGTACAGTTAGGAGACCAAGTCTCTTGAACAACGGCCTACATGAATCTAATCTATTTACTCTTTCTATACACCTAACCGCTTTCTTTTGGATCTTAAACACCCTATCAAGATTTTGTTTTGATGAATTACCCCATACTAAGATAGCATACCTAATGTGTGACAGTAAGAGCCCATGGTAAGCTGTAAAAAGTAACTTTTTGTCATTCAATCTAGCGAGCTGTTGCAGGACAAATACCCCAGATGAAATTTTACAACATATTTTCTCAATGTATGGAGTCCAGGTCAATCGTCTATCCAACATAACTCCTAGAAATGCAATTTTTTCTTCCTGGTCTAATTGATTATCGTTTACAAACACGTTTATAGCCCTATCTTCATTTAAATTATGTTTGTTTTTGAATTGAAGGTATTGGCATTTTTTACTATTTATAGTTAATTTCAACTGATTTAAAAATTGGACAATGGACTGCACTCCTATATTGGCACTTATTTCTAAATTATCTAGAATGGAATTGCTGAATTGCTGAATGGACTAGATGAGTGATGTATCATCAGCAAATAAGAGGGCTCTACCACTAATTAATTCTTTAGGTAAACGGTTGACATATAACAAAAAAAGCAATGGACCTAGTATTGGCCCCTGATGCACTCCAGCTTGCACCTCTAATTTATTAGATTTATTCTTTACTATACTATTACCAACTTCTGTAGTTAGTTCTACACATTGTTTTCTCCCAATAAGATATGATTCAAACCATTCCAGTTCAACCCCATTTACACCTACATTTTGCAGTATTCCCAATAAAGTTCTATGATTAACACAATCAAATGCCTTTGACAGATCTAAGAAGATTGCAGTAGCTTCATCACCTGAATCTATTATGTCTATTAGTTTTTCAACTAGAGAAACTGTGGCTGTCTTTGTTGATCTCCCTTTCTGGAAGCCATAATGTTCATCACAGATAAAGTTAGCTTCTTGAAGGTGCAGAAGTAACCTATTTAGAACTACTCTTTCGAAAATTTTACTTATTACATTTAAAATACTAATGGGCCTATAGTTTTCTACCTTTTCTCTATCACCACTTTTGAAGATTGGCAAGATCTTCCCCTCTTTTAAATTATCTGGAAAAAAACCTTGTTCTAATGAATGATTGATCAGATGAATCAAGGGGTCTAACAATTGATCTTTACATTCTTTCAGAATTTTACTGGATACCCCATCCATTCCTACAGTTTTTTTATTATTTAAACTATCAATGATATTTGACAACTCGTCTTGGGATACTGGGTGGAATTTTAATACCTGTATTAAGAGATTTTTGAAGACTCTCAGCAACCAGATGACAATATCTGTTAAAGAAATTACAAATGTCTACACTATCATCAATATATTTGTCATTTTCGTTAATTATTCTGGGGACACTAGTATAAGCATCTACATGAGCTACTTGCCTATTTTTGTTTATTACATCCCACACTGCTGTGTTAAAGTACACACTATTATTTAAAATTTCAGCTGCTTTCTTACATTTCGCTCTTTTCACTTCTTTCGTATAGTTTTTCTTTAGAGCTTTGTAATTATTTTCACTTAACATATTTCTGAATCCACCCTGCCCTGAATCCAAATTGTTGACTTGAAAGAATGTTTTTGCAATGAACAGATGGTATTATTTGGTCAAAAATTGCTTTCTCTATAATTTTAGAAAAAGAAGATAATAATGCGATGGGTCTGAAATTTTTAACATCATTTGATTCACCCTTCTTGAATATAGGAATAATAAGTGCAAATTTCAATTTATCTGGATAAATTCCTGTCCGCAAAACTATATTAATTATATGAGCCATTGGCTTTGCTATCCAAAATTCAACTTCCTTTATCAATTTCATTGAGATCTCATCCCACCCTGAAGACTCTTTACTATTAAAATAATTCATAATTTTCAGAACCATAAACTCAGATACCTCTTGAAAGCAGAACTCTTCAGAAATGGGTGGAAGCCTGTTCATATAAGCCATTGCATTTGTTGTATCAACTACTGGATTGTTGGCTTTGACTGAGGAGCAGTAGAACTTATTGAAATATTGGGCAATGCCCCTCTTATTGCTAATGTCCCTACCATTCCCTTGTATTTTCCATTCTTTTGATGAGGGAACCCCTATGCCTAGCTCTTTCTTGACTACTGACCATGCTGCTTTAGACACATTAGTGGAAGATTCTATTATTTTCCTATGGAATAAGTTTTTTGCTGCTATGACTACTCTTCTATAAATCTTCTTATAAGCTCAGTAATAATTTTTAAAATAAAGACTTTCATTATATTTTGATTCTGCATGCAAACCTTGTTTTGTTCTTGATGACACACGAAGACCATGAGTCATCCAACTATTATGGGAATCAGAGCTTTGAGCTTTGAAAGTTTTTACAGGAAAACACACTAAGAAATGCTGGTTTATCACTGAAAAAAATCTATTATATGCTTTGTTGCTATCTCTCTCCTTCAGACAGGCCCACCAGTTCTCTTGCTCAATTGCTGACCTAAATCTATTTATATTATTCATATTGTTCAATAATCTTGTCCGTACAATCAGCTGTCATAGCTCAAAATCATCAATTTTTGCAGATATACTCCTAATATTTAAGTTCATTATCAACAAGTTACAGTACTTACTTTTAGTAGTTTTGGATGCACTGGTGACTGGAGTTTTATTTTTGTTATTATCTATGATGTGCAAATTTATTTCCCCATGTTTCCTGGCCATGTTTATTAGTTTCCCCGTAACGCCACTATAGATTATGGAGATTATGTAGTGGTATTATCAACTTACTACTACTCAAATCAGTAATTCTTGAGAAATGGCTTAAAATCAAACCTGAGTTATACTTTTTCCCTAACCAGCTTAAGTGGAGTTCATGTCTTGTGTGGAATCTTCGACCTAGGCTACTGAGCTCCACCAATGTTACATTTTGGAAGTGCATTACAATGCGTTTAATTTTCTCATTGGTTTTTTTGATTTCCTCATTAACACAGGAGTCTCTTGAAAGGTCAAATCTGTGTGGCAGATTGAATAACAGTACATTTGTATGAGTCAATAGTTGGAGTCTTCTTTTCAATGAGAATATGAAAGCATTTGAGTCATTGTATGATATATCATTTGTCCCTGCTAAAATAACTACCAGGTCTCGGTTGTTCATATCTATGCATTCTAAGTCACAATCGCTAGTCACAACTTCAAAACCTGCTCCTGGCTTTATGATGCTACTTATGTTTAGCTCTGTATGTTTATCATGCATGCTATATCCCTCCCATGACTATCCATGAACAGTTTAATCTTCCCAGCAGACATTCTTTTTCCTCTCATACACAATCCCTGCTCAAGCCCTACCTTTTCCTCCCCAAAACTCTTCTTACTATTTACTATTCCCTGGCTAACCCTGGTCCTAATATTTCTCAGTGGTGTATCACTATATAAGGAAGAATTTTCAATGATAGGAGCTTTAGAGATGGGCTGTCTCAGTAGGGCAGACTGAGAGTTCTGGCGCAGTTTAACGGCGGTTAACTAACCATGATTAAATTTTAACGGCCGTTAAATTTAACCTAACTTAATTTAACATAGAAAAACCTAGTTTAACGGTCCAGTTGAATTTTAACATCGGTTAAATTTTAACGGTGGTTAACTAACGATGGTTAAATTTTAAAGGTGATTAACTAACGAGGGTTAAATAAACAGATTCTAAAAATTTTCATTTGAAATTAAATGCACAAATTTGTGCAATTGGATGGTACCATTCAGCTCACCAAGGCGTTCCAATTGCATGTATCAAACACTCCGATGAATAAAAAAAAAAAAAAATAGGGCAGGGTGGGAGTTCTGTCACAGTTTTTCTTTAACCTTAAATTTAAGGTTAACCTAAATCAACACAATTAAACCTAACCTAACCTGAAATAGGTAAGTTCAAGTCAAATCAACGCAATCTATCAAATCTTGAAAATTCCCATTTTCACGGGAATTAAAAATCACGAAAAAATTTGATCTTTTTAACCCCTGAAGGGAATTTGAATCTGAAGACGCCATCTTGTTCAGCATTTTAAGGCACCCCAAATTAATGTATCAAATACAATTTTCCAATAATAATAACTTTGAAAGAAAAAATAATAATAAAATTTTCAGGTCATCTATACTAAAAGCACTGAGGATTCTGGCTCAGTTTAACAAGGGTTTAACGGTGGTTATAACGAAAATTTTAACGCTGGTTTTAACAGTGGTTTTAACGGTGGTTTTAATGGTGGTTATAGCGGAGATCAGTCACCAACTGATTAGCCATCTCGTACTAGCTTTATTATCACTTACCCAGTGGTTTGGAACCCACCTAAAATAAAGTTTATTAGATGGTTCTTGTTCAAATTTCCAAGGCGATTCAATTTCATGTATTAAACACTCTCACGTATCAATTGACATCCCATTTTTCCCTTTTTCTCTCATTTTTTCCCTTTTCTCTCATTTTTCCCCTTTTCTCTCATTTTTCCCCCCATTTTTCTCTTTTCCACCCCAGTTTTTGGGTATAAATAGAGGTGCTTAAGTAGAAAATTCTCATTCCTTTGGATCGAAGGAATGATGTTAGTTCAGGCTGAAAATAGTCAACAAGCTATACTCCCACCAGAGATTTCTGGCTCATCCACGGAGACTAGTTGCTACCTATTTTCAGATAGGGTCCCAAACACAACCAACTATCAAACAACAGACTCGAGTAATACCACAAAAAATTTTGTATATATAAAAATGGATAAAATAATTTCATCCACCCACTCATCACCAATCTACCAACACAGCATCAACAAAAACTGTCTATTCATAACATGGAATTCATTTAAAACAATTGATGTGAAAATATTGTTTGAAAACCTTAAACCACATATAATTGATATGATGCTTAAAGAATCCGAAAAATTTCATTATAATATTAAGTGGTATGTGAGTTTAACAGTTAAATTAAGAAAGATTTCTGCTGATAAAGAGTTGTTTGTAGAACCAACATTCCATGGACAATCGAGGTCTATAATCTCAGTCCATGAGAATCTTGATAAATTCAACATACAATGGCAGGAGGCAGAGGCAAAAATTATTGAAGGATTAGATAAATTCACAAAGTTAGGAAGTGGTTGGACTATAGACATATTCAAACAATTTAATTTCAACATTGTAAGATACAGACCAATAAGTGGTTCTGGCTCATACATTCCTACTCCAGTTAAAATTATAAATAGGAAAGCTGTTATAAATGTGAGAAATGAAGATGATCTCTGCTTTGTCTGGTCCATCCTCTCCTATTTCAACACCAATAAGGAATATTGAGTATCTGCGCTTAGAAATCTACAACATATGATTAATATTGGAAATTTGTGTTTCCCATTAAAACTGCAAGACATGCCCAAATTTGAAAACCAAAAACAAAAATATTTGTTAATGTTATTGCATATGAAGAAGAAAAAGACATGTTCTATCCAATCTTTGCATCCCAACACAGAAAGAGAAATCACCCTGTTGTTGTTATCTAACAAAGAACAAAAACACTACACCCTTGTTAAAAATCTATCAAGACTACTATCTCATCTAACAAAACATAATGGTAAAGAAGAAATTTGCCCCCACTGTTTTCAAAGATTCACTTATACAAATGCAAAACAAAATTTAGAAAAACATATTGAATTGTGCTCATCACATGAAACACAATGCATTAAAATTCCACAACAAAACACTGTTTTAAAGTTTACAAATTTCTCCTACACCCTACCCACTCCCTTCACCATATATGCTGACTTTGAATGTTTAATTAGAGATGAAGAACATATACCATGTGGTTATGGATATGTAATAGTAAATGAAAGTGGATCAATTCATCATGGACCAAGGATAGTTAGAGCATCCAACCTGTCTGAATCATCAAATTTAATAGAACAGTTTCTAGATGAATTAGATAAGCATGGAGATGAATTGAAAAAGCGATTGAAAGTACAAGTGCCAATGCACATAACAATGGAAGAAGAAAACAAATTTAAAATGGCAGACGTGTGTTGCCTGTGTAATAAGAGCCTATTGTTTGAACGTGTGGGACACCACTCACATTCAACCAGAAAGTTTATTAGAGCCGCTCATCAATCATGTAATCTTAATGCAAAGCAAGTAGAATTCATTCCTGTAATATTCCACAATTTCACCAGTTACGATTCACACTTCATTGTTCAATCACTCAATAAATATAAAAAGAGAATAAGTTGCTTAGCTAGGACAAGTGAAAAAATAATTTCAATATCACTAAATAACACTTTGAGATTTATTGATTCACTACAATTTCTGAATTCATCTCTTTCAAAATTGACAGAAAATATGTTATCAAATGCTTTCCAACTGATTTCAGCACATTCTCCAAATAATACAAATAATTTACTGTTGAAAAAACAAATCTACCCATACGAATATATGGATTGTTTTGAGAAATTCAAAGAAACACAATTGCCTTCCCGGGAAAAGTTCTACAACAAACTAACCGATTCAGATGTAAGTGAGAATGACTATCAAAATGCTATAACTGTTTGGAATGCATTCAACTTGAAAAATCTTGGCCAATTTCACGATCTCTACCTAACCACCAATATACTCTTACTTGCCGATATATTTCAATCTTTCAGATCAACATTCCAGAAAACCTATAGTCCCACTTTTATTCCCTACCACACTATTCATGGAATGCAATGTTGAAAATGACGTATTGAACTTGAACTTTTGAGTGATCCAGATATGCACCTGTTTGTAGAGTCTGGCATTCGTGGAGGTTTAAGTGTAATCCCCAAATGATATGCAAAAGCGAACAACCAATATTTATTTACATATGAAGAAAATTCCAAAAACACATTTATAATATACTTAGATGCAAATAATTTATATTGTACAAGCATGAGTGAATCACTGCCACACTCTGGATTCAAGTGGCTATCTAATGAGCAAATTCAAAATTTCGATGTTACAAAAATTTCAGATGAATCACATGATATGCACAACCATTACCCCCTGGCACCAGTAAAAGCCACACCACCATCAGGAGGATATGAGAAATTGATTACAACCTTTGAGAACTGTAAAAATTACATTCTACACTATAAAAATTTGAAACTTTACATGAGATTAGGTATGAAATTAACAAAAATACACAGAGTGATGCAATTCAATCAATCAGCCTGGTTAGAGCAATTTATATCATTAAATACTGAGTTGAGAAAGAATTCAAATAATGATTTTGATAGAGATCTATACAAGCTTTGTTCTAATGCAATTTATGGAAAAACGTTGGAAAATGTAAGGAAACACAATGATTTCAGGGTTATAACTGATGAAAAACAACTTGATAGAGTGATTGCATATCCAAGAGTGAAAAACTGGTACAGGTTCAACACTGACGTTGTTGGTGTATGTCTAAATAAGCTTGAGGTTCATCTAAATCGTCCCATTTATGTGGGTATGGCAATACTTGAGTCGAGTAAAGCAATAATGTACAAATTCCACTATGATGAAATTCTAAAAATGTATCCCAATGTTGAACTGCTAATGTCCGATACAGATAGTTTTATGTATCTGATTCAAACAAACGATATTTATAAAGATATTAAAACAAATTTGGATTTATTTGACACATCAAACTACCCAAAAGACCACCAATGTTACAGCACAAAACATAAAAAACAACTAGGTAAATTTAAGGATGAGTGTGGTGGAAAAATAATTTCTGAGTTTGTTGGGCTACAAGCCAAAATGTATGCGATTCGCATAGGTGATTTAGAGAAGAAGGTTGCAAAGGGAATTCCCAAGAGTGCAAATAGAAATCAATTGAGATTTGAAAATTATAAAGAATGTCTGTTTGATGTAAAACACAAAAATGTAAAATCATCAGCAATTGTAAGTATACTACATCATGTCTATACTGTTCAAAGTGAAAAACTAGCTCTTCAACCTCATGACAATAAACGTTTCATACTACCAAACCAAATTGATACTCTAGCTTGGGGCCACAAAGATATTCCAATAAGAAAATGTAAAATCCGTGAGCAGCAGCCATCTAATGGAAAAGTACAAAAACTTTAAAACGTGAAAACTTTAAAACCTGAAAAACTTTAAAACCTGAAAAACTTTCAAACCTGAAAAACTTTCAAAAACTTTAAAATAAAATAAATTTTTTTTTTTTTTTGCTTAAATAGGTGTGTAGGTGTGTAAATGTAGGTACCTAGGTGTGTAGGTGTGTAAATGTAGGTATGTAGGTGTGTAAATGTAGATACCTATACCTAGATTAATGTATGTAGGTGTGTAAATGTAGGTACCTGGCTAGCTACCTATGTAGGTATAAAAAAAATTTATTATTTTATTTATACTTTTTTAAATTACTCAAATTATACATATATTTTAAATTATACAAATACTTTATCGTTTTGTTTTGTTTATTATTTTATTTATACTTTTTAAATTACTCTAATTATACATATATTTTAAATTACTGTACTACTTTATTATTTTGTTTTGTTAATAATATGTTCACATTACTTTTCTAACAATTCCACTCAATGGTGTATATTCATAGATATTTTCGTATATAATGAGACAGTATGCAGATGTATTTTCTGGGATATTTGCTGTTGTGTCAAATGAAAGTTTCACATCTAATGCACCCGATTTCAAAAGTTCACTTTGACGAGAACAGTCTATCACAATTAGTGGTGTTTTTTCAAATTTATCAAATCTTATTGATGTTCCCGAGTCACTTTGTTTGTAGTAGGCATGTTGAAAGGCGGCAAACATCTGATACAATGTATGTTTATTACCCAGAATATTATCATAGGGAAAGTATTGTGTATTCAAATACAAGCGCACATTATTCAAATTACAAAAATCAAATTGAGATATATCGTTATGAAGGCTATTCTTTCTATTAGTTTGCAGTCCTAGTACAACAAATCTTGGTTTATCCATTTGTGATGCGGTTTTAACAGTCCACTGATGACTTGTGCTTTCCGGTAGGGTAGGATACTCATGTAATTGCCAAGATCTGAATGGAAGGCTAATTGGTTTATCATTGTGAGATAATTTCAGTAGATTAAGACGAATTGTGTCTGCTACATGTACGTAGGGTACTTTCCATTGTATTTTTGTTAGATTAATTTTGATTTTAGTGCCAGCGGTGGTTTGAATTGCATTTAAATCAGATGAGGATCGAAACAGAATCAATTCTTGTTTTACATTCAAAATAATTTTTCTATAGTCTTCCATGAAACCTAATCACATTTCCAGTGGTATATAAAAGCTAAATTTCTTTTTATTTGTCCATCCATCACGATTCCATCCCGCATTCTCCCATATACATTTATTTTGTGGAGTTTCACACAACAGGTTTTTCATTGTTGTTGTCATGCCAACGTTACGTGTGCGATCAACTTCGACTCCACCCACCTCATATCTAATCTCATCGAATAAATAGGCTATTCCATTGTTCACTAATACAAAGTCAACTTCAGTATTGTCTGCTTTTTGTACTTTAATATTACCCTCTATTAGCAGATAGCTTTTAGATGGTAGACATCCTGTTGATTTACATTGATACGAATTTCATCATTATTTTTGTATGTTTGTGATGCATATGGTGTGTGAGTGTGATACTCGAATTGAGTTATACTCTCATCGAATTGTACTTTCTCACCAACATTGAATATTGAATCAATTTGCATACCGTGAGGAATTTGGTGATTCATTGTTTATATTTTTATTATATACAAAAAACTTAATCTTTGTAGTAGTTGTCTATTTTTAGGTATAAGTAATTTCCTATCTGTTGCACCAGATTGTTGTGATTGATGATTTTTTGTGAATATTAGCATATTTTTATATTATAAACTTACTGGTTTTTTTCTTACATGTAAGCGTACTGTTATTGTTTCTCCACGAAAGGTTACCACATTCCCGTCCTGATTGATTATATTTATACAAATTTGATTTATTGTGTTTGTATTGATTGGCATGTACACCACAGTTGTGGGTGATTCAATTATTTTATAGCCAGGTGGTACAATTGTGTAAAACTCATGAATTGTGTGACCTTCACTGCCGTTATTGTACGAACCCTGTGCAATATTGCATTATACACGTATACTATTCACACGGATTATATGAACGGGTGTTGTTGATATATGCTATTTATTTGCTAGTAATTTTTCATGTTGACATCCAAGTATTGGACCAATGCTATCCTTCATAGTTAGATCAATATCTTTATCTGCATACAGCTCACACTGTAGCGTATTGTTGTTGGCTTTGATTCTCAGTTGACTGCTGGTCAGTTTAAGATGATTTCGAATATAATTTAGAATATCCTCCAATTCGTATGATTCTTCTGGTATTTCAACCACACGCCCATCATACACAAACTTATTATTTACATTTGTTTCAATATTTGGATGTAAGTTGAGTTTCAATGTTGTTGAGATCAACTCTTGGGAGGTGGTGTGCTGCAAGTGGTATCAATTGTAGGATATTAATTAAATTTTGCACCAATTGTTTCAATTCTTCATTGATATTTGCTCTTCTACTTGCATACAAATGTCGTCCAAATTTATCAATAGTCATTTTTATAATACTAAATTACCACCTATAATGATACCGATTTCACGTAATTCTTCAATTATTGATGCAATTTCTGAATCATGACCGGTGTGTCCGGCAAGTTTTGAGTTAATCAACAATTCCAATCTTTCACACAATTCATTTGGATTATCCCAATAGTTGTAGACGTTGCTGTTAGGTGAGGTTTCAATTTGCATATCATGACCACTACCCAGTTTTTGTTCAACTCCTTTAACACGTTTAGGTGGAAATAAATATTTAATTATGCGATTGTATTTAAAACTGGTATTTCTTTTCACACATCCCAATGCATCAAGATGAACTCCAGTTAGTTCAAGTATACGTTTGTAGTCGACAAGATCACCTTTCCTATAGATGACTGTATCTGGAATTGGTTTGAATAGCAGCTCTAGTAGACCGTGTGTAAGCGCGAATGATTTATTACCATCAATAATGATTTTTTCATCATCAAACTTGATAACTTTGTTTTCAATTTGCCATTCATTGATGGTGGGATTGAAGTGAACTCCATACAGATTTTGACCTTTTGTTGTTCTCATAAAATTATCAATGTATGTACTGTCACGATTCAGTTTTAATCTGCCTCGAAACTGGTCAAACTTTAAAGAAATCAAAGAAAACCCAAGCTGTCATAAATATTTCAAACAGCCCGCCTAACCTACAGTCAAGTTTGTAACGAAGTACTACGTGAATCAAAGTTGATAAACTGGAATTTATTTGTTAAAATATGTTCACGGCATAATTATGTCAACTAATAGATATATTGTCATAAACTATTGTATAAGTGAGTGATAAACAAGGCCAGAACAGTATGTAAACATTATAAATCGCCTAACAAAATCTGACCTATTTTGATTTGGGTAACCTACAACTTGAAACTGTTACGAGCCATTATAATATTTTATGAGAAGGCTACTGGCGAAGTAATGTGCAAATTCCAAAAGAATCAAATAAAATAGAACTGTACTCACCTAGGTTTCATACTTGGATTATCCAATCATTAATAAATGATATATATTGTATGTACACTATCACGTTGGTTAGCCTAGACATCAAACTCCATTATCACAAACTGATAACACTTCACATATGAAATTGAAGCACACATACCGTTTTTTTCGCTCAAAGAATGATTTATAAGGGTCTAAAACTCATACTTATGCCCAGAAATTGAAATAAGACAAAACTGTGTCAACGTGGGTGTAATGAAGCGTAAAAATGTAAACAAACCACTTGATCATGAATTTATTAAAATATTATTTTATTCATTCTGTAAGAAAAAATGTTCCATAGAAATGCTCAATAATCCCATTGTTCAAATTAAAAGTTTGAACCTTTACCAGTTTTAAACAATTGTAAAATTTGCTTTTGAAATCGCATACTTTATGCAAATTAGCAGTGGTGAATTAATTTTAATGCTGCCTAATTTGCATAAACGGATATTCTTTTCTGAAATACCAAGAAGCGACACACTTCTGGTTTGTAGGCAAGGCTGATGGACGTATTTGTCCCATTTCTCTGTTAATTGTAATTTTGGTGTTAAATGTAAAGTTCCCTTTTCTTTTGAACTGTCTTAAATTTCATGTAGAGTTTCACCATCCATTTTGTACCATTGCAACTTGCAAAAGTATTAAATTAATGCGCCGTTAATAGTTGAAAGCTGATAGAATTGATGACCAAGTATCCAGTCGATGCCAAGGACAGAATAGACCCTTTATTCTAAAAAGAAAAAATCGCCGACTGTACTGTGAGTAATTCATAATCTACTATAAGCCTGGCCAGCGCTAGTGCGCGAAAGTGAATATTTTGCATTGCATAAAAAAAAGAGGTCAAAATTTATTAATACTTGTGATAGCACACCACGTGTACAAGGCAGTCTAAAAGTTCCATAAACGGCCCTTAAGCAAGTCGTTTTCTGCTAGTCTATATCCGGATACAATATTATAAAAAATTACTTTGTCAACTTTTGGACAATAATAACTTGAATTTTTGTCATATGTAAATTTGTAAACTTTTGATCAGAGTAGTCAAATACCTCTTTTCATAACGGCTAAAAATATTAGCCCACCTCTTAATATTTGTTTAAAGGGAACAATAAATGTTCATTGTATTACTGTTACCCAGCTGTTAATTCATCAATCCCCTTCCACTCGGCAAGTCTGTGATATGTTAGTCTTATTCTTTTGTATAAGGATAATTTCATCACTCCAGACTCACGGGTGACTGTTCTTACTGGTGATCAATAAGTTGAACTGTCATCGGTGTGCCTTGCATGGATGTTATAGTCCTGTTTAGAGACTAGGGGTTGTATGGAGTCTTGCACATTTGCTACAGCATAGTTTAGGTAACGAGTTTCACTGTATGGTGGAATCCTACCACTGTGCCTGATACTAAATGCCCCAAGGTGGACATTAAATAGTTGGATAGTGGAGGATAATCACATTTTTCAGTGAACTCATGGTATACTTTGTGAACAGTTCACTGATAAACTTCACTGGTACTTTGCACCTGTGCGGCCAATCAGCACTCCCAACTTACATAAATATTTGGTGAAGCGCCTCCGATTGAGATCGCTCTTGTGTGTTTATTGTTATTTCTTCTTGTGGCGAACTTTGAGGAGCTGAACACGGCACAGGATAAGCCCACACAAGGGTGCAGAATACCAGTGAAATCGAATCAGGGGATTCTTCTCACGATAGTCAGTTGTGGAAGAGTGTTCTGGTTCAACATTTTTGTTGTGGGACTCTTTGTGATTTCACTCCATTGTGTGAAAAAAAAGAGAAACCTTACAGTACCTATACGTTTTCTAGATGCAACTTTCCAACTAGACTCTCTACTGTCTCTTCTACTACTTTCATCTAAATTACTGGGAACATTGGAGGTGTCTAAATTACTGGGAATATTGGAGGTGTCTAAATTGGAGGAGTCTAAAAAACTGGGAACATTGGAAGAGTTGAAAATGTCTGTTGTATCTAAATTAGAGGCATCTAAATTAGTGGAGTCTAGAATGGGGTAGTCTTCTTCCTCCTCTACCTCCTCCTCCTCCTCCTCCTCCTCTTTCATTTCCTGTTTAACATCAAATAATTGTTGTTGTTCAAATTGATTCAATGATTCGGTAATTGGTTTATATTGTTTCTGTAAATATTCTTCTTCATTAATTGCATCATACGATAATTCTCGATGTTTTTGACGTATAGAGTCATGCAGCTGTTTTATATTATTCTTGATGGTCGTCAATTCTATTAGATCCTTTTTCAGCATCATTTTTATAACAGGATAAATTTATCAAATCCAACTCTGTATCTCCCATTATCCAGTGCACAATCTTTTTTTATGACTAGAAAATTATTATTATTCCATGCTTGAGCACACATTCTACTGAATTCATCCCTACTCAGATCTGGATATACATGATCATGATATATGTGTTGTAGATTACGATTATCCTGTTTGAATATAGCAATCAAATTACTGTTGTCTCTGATCAATTGTTTAGGAATACTAGAGTACGTTTGACAAATGTAGAAACTATCGATGTTGTTGTGTCTACCCATACTGAAATAGTCTCGAATATTCTGTTCTTTTTCCATACAAATATCATCGAAAATCATAACTGAATTGGGGTGTGCATCGTTTGGGTGTGGTATTTCTTCATTATGCTGGTACAGATTGAATCCAACCTCGGCTACTTGACTCATAATTTCCTTGAGAAGTTGATACTTGTCCTGCTGGTGAGATTTGGTGAATACATATAAATGTGAAAACTTGACACCATTCTCGGCAAATAATAAATTAAAAACTGTATTTGTTTTTCCAACATTGGACGGCCCACACACAATACATCTTACACTATTTGGTAGAAGCACACTGTGTCTTATTTGTTGCTTTTTATTTAAATACTTGTCAAAGTTAATCAGTGGTAGTTTTGATTTGTGCTGTTTTAGCTTCATTTTTTTAATGTATTATTATCAATCCATGAATTGTATTTCGAATCAAAGCCCAACCATTTCACATACAATTTATTGCCTTTCTTCTTTAGCACTCTTTCAATAAGATACACATCAGGGTACTTGGTTTTCTTCATTTCATACTCATAGAATGCACCCTTATTAATTTTACTGTTATCGTCTTTGAGGTGATAGGTGAAGGGAATGCTTGGTAGTACATTGTGTATGGTGAAAATCTCATTAGTATAGTTTGGTAGGTATCCTTTATCAAATATTCGCTTGTAACGAGTGATTCGAACCTTATCGCCGATTTTAAACTTTTGTTTTGTAAGCTTGAAGGAATGCAGGGTAGCCTTATCAATATTTATCAGTACATACTTTTCATTTTCAGTATTCACCTCACTCAGTTTCATGTGGGTGGTGAGATGAACAGTGTTATTGTATTTGTCTAGCAGTTTTGGAAGTAGGTTCAACCATTTATAATTTCCCTGTACAGTAAATTCACGAAACATGTGTTGTTTGAGGGTCCTATTGAAACGTTCACAGATTGCCGCCTTCTTATTACTGAAAGTACTATAGTGATTGATATTGTACATTTTAAAGAGTTTTTGAACAGCAGCATTGTAGAACTCTTTACCGGCATCAGTTTGAAAATTCTTTATCTTATTCTGTTCAAGTATTGGTTTGAGGGCGTTTGCCACATCATTACCTGTTTTACTTTTCAATGGTATTGCAAATGCAAATTTACTAAAACAATTTATTACTGTCAGTATAAATTTGAAATTTCTATTGATGGTACTGTAATTTGACATATCAACAAGATCGGCCTGGTACAGATCTGTTACGCCTTTGATTTCTGTACGACGTGTGGGAAAATTGTGTCTAACACTTGCATGTAGTTCTCGAGCAAGTCCTACTCTTGTATTCATTTTTATATCAGTGTTTTATACTGGAGTTAGTTAATCTCTGTTATAACCACCGTTAAAACCAGCATTAAAATGTTCATTATAAACACCGTTAAAACCATCTTTAAACTGAGCCAGAAGTCTTACTGCTTTTAGTATAGATGACCCAAAAATTCTATTATTTTTTTCTTTTTCAATAAATTATGCTATTAAAATTCTATTATTTTCCCCAATTATTAATGCTAGGTTTGATTAAGCTGGGGGGTCTCGTTGGGTTAGAAAGAGCGTGGGAAAAACTTTATTTTCCAATTAATTATTATCGGAAAATGGTGTTCGATACATGAATTTGGAGTGCCTTGAAAAGCTGAACAAGATGTCACCCTCCAATTCAATTTCCCTTCAAGGGTTGAAAAGTTCAAATTTTTTCGTGATTTTTAACTCCCGTGAAAATGGGAATTTCGGGAAATAAAATTGAATGGTTAAATTAACTTTGACTTACCTATTTTAGGTTAGATTATGTGTATCTTGTTAGATTAGAAAGGGCGTGGCAAGTAAAACTGCGCCAGAACCCTTACCGCTTTTAGCTGGCGAACACACCCAAAAGTTTTATTATTTTTTTCCAATTAATTATTATCGGAAAATTGTATTTGATACATGAATTTGGAATGCCTTAAAAAGCTGAACAAGATGGCACCCTCCAATTCAATTTATCTTGAGGGGTTAAAAATTTCAAAGTTTTTCGTGATTTTTAGCTCCCGTGAAAATGGGAATTTTCGAGATCGGATAGATTGCGTTGATTCGACTTGAACTTACCTATTTTAGGTTGGGTTAGGTTTGGATAGGTTGGTTTAGGTTAAGGTTAAATTTGAAGTAAAAGAAAAACTGCGCCAGAACCCTTACCATGCCCTACTTAATGAATGATCTACTTAATGATAATTAATTTTTCTTTTTTTTTATTCATCGGAGTGTTTGATACATGCAATTGGAACGCCTTGGTGAGCTGAATGGTACCATCCAATTGCACAAATTTGTGCATTTAATTTCAAATGAAAATTTTTAGAATCTGTTTATTTAACCCTCGTTAGTTAATCACCTTTAAAATTTAACCATGGTTAGTTAACCACCGTTAAAATTCAACTGGACCGTTAAATTAGGTTTTCCTATGTTAAATTTAGTTAGGTTAAATTTAACGGCCGTTAAAATTTAATCATGGTTAGTTAACCGCCGTTAAACTGCGCCAGAACTCTCAGTCTGCCCTACTTGTCTCTTATTAAATTTACCCAATTCCTGTTTCTGCTTCTCTGGGCATCCTGTTTCTCTGGGCATCCTTGTACTTTGGAGTTCAAGGAGTTGAATATTATTTTTAACAGTCGCTGTCTAAATTGCACTGCATTAAAAGATTCATTACAAAAAACCCATTTATACGAAGTTATGCTCTCACCATATTTCCCATATTTTAATAAAATTTCTATATTATGCAGAGTGTGTACCCCACAATCATAGCTATTATTTTGTTGTAAGCACGGGACATCTATTATCTTTTTACATTTGAAAATGTTATGTAATCTATGGACAAAACTTTCTGTGGAACTGAAATTCAGCTTTCCCATGGAACCAAAATAGAAGAACATTTCACTGCGCTTTTCAAACACCAACAAGCTCCAGTGGGATCCCAGCCAGTCATCACAATCAGTCCTGCCAACCGCATTAACCACAAAAACTAACACCTCATTCCCTTCTTAGATCTCTTCAAGAAAATTCAAGTCCAAATCGCTCGAGCCAAAACATTTACTGCGCGACGCATAGCGGAGCGCAGTAATTTTGCGAGAGCGATAAAGAAGCTTCACGCGCGAATTACCTACAATATTTTTCCTAAAACTGCAGTTCTGGATTCCAATACAATAAAAGCTTGTAGTTTGTAACATCACAGACCATGCGCGGATTTGGTTAGGTTTGCCATTGTTAAGGTTATGTGAATTTCACGGATTCCGTGATCCACCATTGAGAAGACATCAAAATCAAAACAGAAGCGTAAAGAAAACAGCTGGCGAGCGTAAAGTACTTTACTGCTTGCGGAGCAGTAGAGAGGTATTTTACAATTAGTTTTCAGTACGTAAAGAACTACTTTACGAGCAGTTGTAGGAAAAGAACATTACTGCTCACTACTCAGTAAACTCCTGTTACTATATATCAGCACATAAACTAGTTCTTAAAAAGTAGTTCTTGGTAAATTATATTTTTTGTAAATCATTGTTGGAAAAGTGTCAGATAATGTCAAGTTAAGTTACGTTAGTCTCCTCTTTCTTCTTCCCTCCTCCTCCTCCTCCTCCTCCTCCTCCTCCTCCTCCTCCTCCTCCTCCTCCTCCTCCTCCTCCTCCTCCTCCTCCTCCTCCTCCTCCTCAACATCCACCTAATTCTCTTACTTCTCGCACACCTTCTCCTCCTCCTCCTTCTCTTAAACATTTTTCCCTTCCTCCTCCTACACATCATTGTTCTTTTCTTCCCCTTCTCATTCCTCCTCCTCCTCCTCTTCCTCTTTCCCCTCATTGTTATTTTCTTTATCTTCCTCTTCCTCCTCCTTCTTCTTCTCGTAAACCTTTTCCTCTCCCTTCTCCTCCTTTCTTTTTTTCCCCTTCTCATTATCATCCTCCTCCTCTTACTCCTCCACCTCCTCCACCTCCTTCTCCTACTCCTCGCACACCCACTCCTCTTTCTCCTATTCTTCCTTCTCTTCCTCATCTTTCTCATCCTCAATGTCCTTGTATATATATATATATATAAGTTATGTGTACTATAACAATAAGAGTGCTGACAGACGAGTGCTTAGGACTAGTAAACTTAGTAATGTACCAATTCAGGTTCCAATCAATTATATTGTACCACCTAGAATTTAGTTTATTCGATACTCTGTACTTGCATAATTTTGTGTCCCAAAATTTTTTTTTTTTCGGAACGAAAAATCTTAAGGGTGGAGAAGTTATGTGTACTTTAACAATAAGAGTGCTGACAGACATTTTTATAAACTTTCATTGAAATGCCTCTAGCACCTTTTTTGTTAGTCAGTCGTCTCTAGCCACTTGAACTGTTCTGTAGCCACTTGATCTGTATTTGTGAAAATAAAGTTATTTTTTAAAAACGGTTTCATTGAGTCAA
This sequence comes from Conomelus anceps, assembly GCA_948455865.1. NCBI lineage: Eukaryota > Metazoa > Arthropoda > Insecta > Hemiptera > Delphacidae > Conomelus > Conomelus anceps. Next base: position 17,056,010 of record OX418222.1, read on the forward strand.
TGAACGTATCTTATACATATATATATATATATATATATAGGTTAGGACTGCATGGGAGGGTCAAGTGTAAGAGAGAGCAGGCTGCGCCCTAACTTCGCCCTCCCAGGAAAATAATAAAGGCAGTCAATCAATCAACCTTTCTCTTTCTTCTCCTACTCAACCTTCTCCTCCATCAACCACTATCACTACCACCTCCACCTCCTACACCACCACCACCACCACCTTCACCTTCTTCTTTTCATCCACCACTGCCTCCATTTTTCTTCCTTATTCTACCCTCACCATTTAAAAACAAATCCAACTTTCTGTCACCAATCATTAAAAGCTTGGAAATAAAAAGTTGCACACAAACATTCTATCATCATCCTACTACATTCTGACCAACAAACTCCTCTTCCTCACCAACATAAATTTCATATCACCATTAATCACACCCCTCCGAGCAGCACACATCCAATATGGCGACAACCATGCTCATTCATCATCTGTCTCAATTTTTATCCCACTCCTACAACACATCATTCAATTTTTCTCTTTCTCCCCCATATACACACTTCTATAACCTGCAACATTTTTTCTTCCTCTCTTTCTCTTTTTGGCTGTGGTTACTAACTCTTCAATTCTCCCCTTCTCCTTCAAACGTACAAGCTTTGCTTCATTAATCTTTTTTCACGTTTTTCCTGTCTTCATTTCTTTCGATTCCGCATTCATCTCTTTCTTTTTCACACACGCCTGTCATCTGTTCATGATTCTTCTCATTTTATTTATTATCGATTTATTTCCCAAACAGTCTTCTTTAGAGTCAATAGCACCCACTTAAAATTTATGGCTAAAATTAGAGGTGGTATTATCCATACACAATTTATTTATCTTTAGTTCCAATCACCTTGTTACTGTTTTCGTTCCTTTCCCAATTTTCCTTATCCTTCTTTTCCTCCTCCACCTCCTATTCCTCCTCCTGCTGTTCTCCCTCCTTGTTGTTTTCCTTCTCCTCCTCCTTTTCTCGTTATTCTTCTTCATCTCCTCCTTCTCCTCCCTCTCCTTCTCCTTCTTCTCCATTTCCTCCTACTCCTTCTTCTCCTACTTCTCCTCCTTCTCCTCCTTCTCCTTCTTCTCCTCCTTCTTCTCCTTGTTCTCCTTCTCACCCTTCTCATCCATAATCTCCTCCTCTACCTCCTATTCCTTCTACTGCTGCTCCTCCTGTTCCTTCTTTTCCTTTTCCTCCTCCTTCTCCATCCTCTCCTCCTCCTCCTACTTCTTCTCCTCCTCACCATCGTCATCCTTATTCTCCTACTCTTTCTCCTCCTATTTTTTCTTTTTCTTGTTTTTCTTCTTTCTCTTATCTTCTTAGTATTTTTTTCTTCTTCTACCACTCCTCCTCCTCCTGATTTATTTTTCTTCTCTCCTCCTCATTCTTTTTCTCTTCTTCTTCATCTTCACCAATCTCCTTCTTCTTAATTTGCTATTTCTCTTAAGGCTGTATTTTTATGAACGTTTCTTATCAAAGAACGACTTGGATAAGTCATACTTAGCGGCAAGAAGTCTTACTTACACTTACAAGTTCACGAAGTGACAAGCCAGCTAGTAGCTGTAGCACTAAAAGCCAACTCAGCTCCCTCAACAAAGGCCTGACTCCTGATAAATAATAATTTAACAGTAATAATTTCCATCAAACAACTCTAATTTACACCAACTGTAAGTGTAAGACTTATTGCCGCTAAGTATGACTTATCCAAGAATTTACACTACATAAATGTTGCAGGGACAACTGGTCGTAAACTCACCCAGTATAAGCAATGCTTCAACTTGAGTTCGTATTCATGAACCTTACTTGAAGATCTCCTTAACTTAAAAGTCAAGTTTTTCTTAAAATCGATATCTCAACCCCGTTCTTAGCCAAGCTAGGTACAGAGCCGTCTTGAAGCCGTTCTTGGATTGTTGTGTTGTATCATATTTTGGCTTCATTTTTTAGTACAGCATTGGCTCATCAAAATAAAATAAAAACATAATATTCAATTGTTGCACCATTGCAATGTAATTCACTGTAATTTGACGTATTTAAACTATTTTTACTTTCTTTATAATTTTTCTTTAATATTTAGATCGACTTCTATAATACATTTTTCTTCGCACTTACGATAGAGAAAGTTTCTTGGACTGCTGGTGGATAGCGCTCACTTCACTGCATCCAAATTGTATTATTTTTCAAATACGAAAACAGAAAATAATTATTTAAAAGATATTGGTGTGGTACATAACAGTAAGTGTAAATTCACATGCAGTGCAGTATCTTTATCTTTTCATGCATGTAATTCTATGTTTATTAGTGCCTGATAATACCACACAATTTTAGGTTAGCTTGTGACAACGGTCAATGTAATAGAGTATTGAGCCATTCCAAGTCGTTCTCAGATGAACGTAAGTCACGTTCATAAATACGGCCCTTAGTCTTTTCCTTTTCTCCTTTTCTTCTCATTCTCTACCTTTCAGTCTACCTATTCTGCTTATTCTTAATTCTTCCCTTCTTCGTCATCTCCTTTTTCCCCTACCTTCTTATTATTGAACTTTATGTTTAACCATGAATTTCACTCATTTCCTTAGAAAAAACACAGAAAAAACACAAAGCACCTAACCTAACCTAACCCAACCGCAAAACGAAAATCGATAGTATTATTATCAATTCCCTTGTTCTTCTTCTTCCTCTTCTTCTCCCTTTTCTTCTTTTTCACCCTTTCTTCTTATTCCCTACCTTTCTTTCAGCCTTCTCTGCTTATTTCCATAGACAAAATACAATAACACCAAACTTCAACTAATAAAATTAATATTACTATCAATAGTTTCCTAAACTAGTTAGCTAGTTTTAAAAGGAAAATTATTTTAGTGTCAGCGTTGGTATGAGCGTTGGTTGGAAGAGCAAGACATATATAATAGATGACAAACAGGATGGAGAAGGGTGAGAATGGGATAGGAAATGCGGATAGAGATAAAAATAAAGAGTAATAAAAGGAACCGTGGTCTTTTAAAAGTGCACACCGCCATAAAACCCCAAAGTCAAATAAAGGTTTCCATCCTCTTCCTCTTTATATCCACCGGCGTGCACAGTACGTTTGCTTCTTTTTCTCCTCCTTATTCTTCTTCTTCACTCCTTTTCTTCTTCTCCTACTTCTTGTTCTTTTCCATTTTCTTATATCCTCATCTTCTGCCATCTTCATCCTCTACGATCTTCTTCTTCCTTTTCTTCACCGGCTCTTTCTTCCTTTTCCTCTTCTTCTTTCATAATCTCTTCCTCTTTCACTTCCTCTTCTTTTACCACTTCCTCTTACTTATCCCCTCCCTCTTACTCTCTACCATCCTCTTCCTTTTTCTCTTCTTCTTCCTCTTCCTCCCCCACATCCACTTTTTCTTTTCTTCTTCTTATTTCATTTTCTCTTCCTTTTCCTCTTCTCCTCCCTTTTCCCTTTTCAACTTTCCCTTGCACTTCCTCTATTGCACCTCTTATGCTATTATTTCCTCTTTTTCTTCAACTTATTCTTCTCCTTCTTTCTCATCATCAGTAGTATGAAAGGAGGATTCTGGCACAACCTTGATCTTTAATCTCCCCCCCACCACATGTTCACCCTCCCATGATCACCCCGGCCCATGTTCCCTCCCCCCTCCGCCATGTTCCTTCACCCTCCACCATGTTCCCACCCACATGTTCCTTCCCCCCCTCACCCATGATCATCAACCCCAAAAAAATCCCCCAAAAATGGTCACCCCTCACCCGAAAAATGAACCTCCTCTCCCAAAAAATTCCCCCTCACCCGAAAAATGACCCAATTAACTTAAAAGTGGCCCACCAAAAACCAAAAAATGGCCCCCCTCACCAGAAAAATGACCCCCTCTCCCTAAAAATGTCTCCCCTTACAATAAAAGTGGCCCCCCATTACCCGAAAAATGGCCCCCCTTTTCCTAAAAGTGGTCCTCCAATCTCGAAAAGTGATCCCCCTCTCCCTAAAAGTGGTCCCCCTCACCCTTAAAGTGGTTCCCCTCTTCCAAAAAATGGCCCCCCTTATTCTAAAAGTGGTCCTCCAAATCCCAAAAAGTGATCCCCCTCTCCCTAAAAGTGGTCCCCCTCACCATTAAAGTGGACCTTCTCTCCCTAAAAATGGTCCCTCACACCCTAAAGGTGGCCCCCCTCTTCCTAAAAGTCTGAAAATTTCAATGGAGCACTTTCAACGAGAAAGAGAGAGAGGAGAGAGCAGGAGAGACCCCTACTTCCATCACTGGCTCTGCCCACCAGCCTTCTCATTCTAGTTATGTCTGCTCATGGATGGGTGACCATGACTTATGAGCATTACTGAGTGGTTCGGGACCCACTTAGGTGCCCCCTAGCATGACACCCCTTTGTCCCCAAGAAACTCTGACCCATATGCATGTGCACTCTACCCTAGCGCTCCTTCTATTGCCCCTAGTGCCCCCCTTAATGCCCCTAGTGTTCCCCTCGTGCCCCCTTCATGACCCCTAGTGTTCCCCTAGTGCCCCCCTTAATACCCCTAGTGTTCCCCTAGTGCACCCCTTGATGCCCCTAGTGTTTCCCTAGTGCACCCCGTAATGCCCCCAGTGTTCCCCTAGTGCCCCCCCTTAATGCCCCTAGGGGAGCACTAGGGGAACACTTAGAGCACTCCTAATGTCACTAGTGTCCCCCTAAATGCCCCCAGTGCCCCCTCAATGACATCCTAGTGTGCCCCTAGTGTTCCCCCCATGCCCCCTCTAATGCCCCTAGTGTTACCTTAATGCCCCCTAGTGTGCCCCTAGTGTTCCCCTAGTGCCCCCCTTAATACCCCCAGTGTTTCCCTAGTGCCCCCCTTAATGCCCCTAGTGTTCCCCTAGTGCCCCCCTTGATGCCTCTAGTGCTCCCCTAGTGCGCCCCTAGTGCTCCTCTAGTGTGCCCCTGGTGCACCCTTTAATGCCCCTAGTGTTCCCCTAGGGACCCCTAGGGCTCCCCTTATTGCTCCCCCTAGTGCCCCTAGTGTTTCCCCTACTCAGCTGCACCTTATATTCTAGGAGGTAGGGTAAATATGCTAGGAAGTGGTAGGGTAAAAGATTACACAATAATGATATTTAATTTTTTATTGATAAAAACAAACTTCAACAAAAATATCTATAATTTTGTAATATCTGTATAATCCAATTGTGCAGGATGTTTACTACATTGAGTGCACAAAATGGTGGTACATCCAACCGTCCTTGTCTTTCATTGTCACCAGCCAGCTTCATCCTCACAGTCTCCATGAAGTCGAGTAGGTAATGTTCCAGGCAGTAGACTGTAGTAGTCTTCATCAGCATCTCCAGATTGGGCATCTCATGAAAGAGGTAGGGCCAACTTAGGTCCACATACTGCACATTCTCCTTGTTGTCCAGCTGCAGTAGCGATTCTAGCAGGGAAATCTTCTCATATCCGTATACCAAGATCTTGATTGGTTGTCCCGAGTCACTGTTCTCATGCAGCCATCTTCCAACTGTGTCACATACAATTTGCTTCAATGCTGAATATGAGAGATGTGTTTGGCTGGCTCCATTGCCCGACCATCTCAGCCCATGTTTAGCTCTTTGTAATTGATTGCTTTCAACCAGTTTGCTTGACTTCAGCAAAATGTCCAGGTATGGTGACTTGAAAAAATAGTGGTGTGTCAACACATGATGCTCATTGTCACATTCCAATAATGCCATCACCTTGACAATAAACTGGTTGTTTAATCCCTCAAAGCCTTGAAAGTCCATCAGGTGGAGTGGTAGTGGTCCAAAAAGTTTTGTAGCCCTGCTTGCCTCAATGCCATCATCATCAGTGGAAGCCTGGTTGAGGTCGGTTGTACTTGTAGAAGCATCCTTCATCAGTGATTTCTCATGTTGAGTGTAGTAGCCAAGGCAGCAGCCTACAACAACCTCTCCATCGCTGGGTGGCAACTCCCCCTCCTCCTCCTCATTCAAAAAGTGTAGAACTCTCCTGTACATGATGTATGCTCCACTCGACACTTCTTGCATCTATGACCATCCTGCTGCTTGTCAACCACCTTTATATCCTCCACCGCTATCTTCCTCTCTTTCTAGGCCAATTGAACAAGAACCTTGACCACTCCATGTATCAGCAGGCAATAGGCATGTGTATTCCCTGGAATGTTCTCACTTGCTTCAAACTCAACTCTGATGTCAATGCTTCCCATCTTGAGCGATTCGTTTTGACGTGAACAGTCAATGGGAAACAGTAACATCTTATCATCCCACACAGCCTGTTTCTCAAAAAGTGGGTTGCTTTCTCGAGCATCATCATGGTTGTAGACTCCATTAAAAGCTGCATACATATTGTACACTTGGTTGTCATCACCATTGATGCTTTCATATGGATAGTACTTGTTGTTCAAGAACACTCAAACATCTTTCATTTTGCACATGTCAAAGTGTGAGCTAATCACAGTAGCCATTCCTCTTCTTCCAGCCTGCAGTCCAATCACAATGTATCTAGGCTTCTCCAGCTGAGTAGTTGATTTGACAGTCCACATATGTTTTGTGGTCTGTGGCAAAGATGGGTACTTGTACAGTTCCCAATGTCGGAATGGCATTGAGATGGGCGTGTTGTTTTGCACCAGTCTCAGCAGACACAATTTTTCTTCACCAGACACCTCTACATAGGGCATCCTCCACACCAGTTTCTCAATTGTGACCTTGCCTGCTGCATTCAAACAGTCTAAAGTGTCAGCACTGTGTCTCAGTACCAGCTCCTGTTTCACATTCAGCATAATATGTCTATAGTCCTCGGCAAAGCCCAACAGGTATCTAAGTGGCACATTCATGATGGTTGTGTTGGTGCCATTTGCGTCAAACGTGCCAAACCCTGCCTGGGCATCATATCTGTAGCCTGCTCCTTGAGCTGTTCTTCCCACTCAAAGGTCATGGCATTCTTCATCAGGCTGGTGATGCCAGGGCTATGTACACTGTCTACTACAACTCCATTGATCTCATAGTGTATCTCCGAGAACAGGTGGCCAAAGAATCCAGAGACACAAGGTGAGCCTCCCAAGGTTGTATTTAATGCATTGGTTACCTTGTACTCCATGTGCAGATAGCTCTCTGATGGCAGTGTGTAGATGTCCTGCTGCTGAATTGGTATCCAAATCTCATCATAAGCACCAAAGCCTGTAGTATATGGTGCATGAGAATGATATTCATAGCCAGTGATGCTATTGTCTTCTGAAGGGACGCCACTTGTTACATCCAAAACTCCCATTTTTCAGTGTTGTTATCATCTTCCTCCTCTTCTAACTTGATAGCATTTCTTCTGCAGATATTTGATGCTGCTTGATGTTAACTCCACAGAGTTCAATGGTTGAATGACATCCTCCACAAATGATGCCCTATTAATACACTCTTGTTCTACCTCCATGGGAATTGCTGCTTCCACATCCAATCCTTGATTCCACTTTCCAAATAATAGCACCATCACTTGAGTTGTTGTTGCAAATGTAAGAATATGTTTATTGGCTCCTCTCTAAAGTTCACCAGACATCCATTCTTATCAACAATCTCCAAAGTAATGTTACCAATCTGCTTGGTGTCCACCAGTAAATAGATTACATTTTGTCACAATTCATTTTATACCCTGGATCAACATCTGGGTAAAACTCATAGATCACATGATCCTTGACTCCGTTTGATTAGAATCCACTCACAATGTTACACTTTATACGTAACACATTGGGACGACTGATTTGCACTGTAGTGATACCTCTAGTCTCAATTTTAGCTCCTACAACTTGGTCGAATCCCAGCAGCTTTCCTATTGAATCAGGTTGTCTAAAGTCCAACTTGGCATTGCATAATACTAAGCATTTCAAGAGAGATGGGTCCACAGAAATCTGAAACTTGACTCCACGCTTCTTCATCCTTGCCTCCAGCAGGTTGGCAATTGTTTGAAATTCAAAACTACCTTCTGGCAATACTACCTTTTGCCAAACCATTACTGGAGCTTTTTCTCCTGCTGCTTGGGCAGATCTGGGCTTCCTTTGAGTACTTTGGTTAGCAGTATCACTAAACAAGTGCTGAGCAAACACTTTACCTATAACTTCCTCATGAGTCATTGCATAATCCTCCTCCTCTTTTGGCTTAGCTGCTGCCTTCTGGTCCACTTTTGGAGCCAGGAAATGAATCGCATTGTTGTAACCATTCTCAACAATTGGTATAGAGTTGCAGCTTGTAAAGCTGATGAGTCCAACTTCCCATTTGCCATTGCTTGTATCGAGTGGCGGGTAAAATTCACTCTTCAATATTGAGGTTTTACCTCCAAAGCAGAGCATCATGGTCTTGACTGCTCAGTGTACTATTACACAATGACTTGATAAGAGTATAGACTAGAACTTTATTTATTTTCATTGAGCAAAAATTTTAAACATAAATGTTCACATATATGAAAGTAGAGATCCTCTTGCTTCTGATCATAGTTGTACTCAATCCTTGTTGCTGGACTCGATCCTCTGTGCATGTAGTTGATAAACTCCTGTGGTGGTCTCAGGTTGCCAAATCCATCAAAGTAGTGGACATTGCCATCCTTCTTCACATAGCACACCAAATGTGTGCCAGCTCCATCACTTTGGTCCAGGTTGATGATGCCACACTCCCTCCTCAGTGGTCCATTGGCTGGGAGAGCATCTCGCATGAATACTCCTCAAAATTTCTTCAACTTGAAATGGCAGGCATACTTGTAGAGGTCTGCATCTGTTAGCGCTCGGTCAGGTAGAGCAACAATCATCTTCTGCTGCCACATTGACAGCAATGTGCCTCATTTCCCATCTTCTGACGTCTCAGATAGAGACCTCCACCACTCCTCCTGGAAGCTGCTGTAGTTCTCTTCTTATCAATCCTTTGTCATTTAGCTCCTCCTCCAAACTTTGCCTTGGCCTTCATGATGTTGGTTACCACTAATGCTGCAGCTCTTTCTACCAGTCCAGCATCTGAAGATGTTGCCACACTCCAAGCTCATTCAGCCAAATCTCTGTCTGCTGCTGCACTGCTCCTTGTATCAATATTCCTCAAATAGGCGATGTAATGCAGCTTGCAGGCCTGATCATGTTTGTTGATTCCTTGATCACCTCTTGCTATTCGTTTTTCTAGCTTTGTACCTGGTCCACAGTACTGGTAGCCAGGAAGATGAAGTTCTACAGGCAGTATGTCTATTGCTTTGTTGACTATTGTACCTGCTGCATTTGTGATTGCTGAAAGTACTCCTTTTCCTTTATACTTCTTTACTACCCCTGTACAGGCAACATTCTTCATAGTCTTCTTATTCTTCTTCCTATTTATGTCCATCTTGGTTGACATATGGCGGTGTAATGAAGCTCCTTGGCTTATGTTGCTGCTTAAATATATATACCATATCCCCCTCAACATCCATTGGAAGTATATAGTGTTACATTCTTCATGGGAGCCCCTCCACCAGCTCTTCCAGTATTGAGTTGATCTTATTCTCATGTCCAGTGTTGTCAACTGCTCTTAACTGATCCAAAAGTCTCAATCTGTCCACAAGTTTGTTGGGGTCATTGTAGTAGACATATTCAATCTGGCTGCCATCTCTTGCCACCATATTGAAAGGTGCCACCAGTCCTGTCCCAGTGACTGCCATATCAGGTTTTTCTCTCACCAGCTCCATGATTGTAGTCCTGTATTTTAGACTATTATAGTTTACAATTCTACAATCAGGACTATAGTTAAACCTGTAGACACTGGTCAGGTTCAACACATTCTTGTAGGTTTCTTTGTCAGCAGATGTCACTTTATTGAGGTCAGGTCGTTTCTTGAAGATCAACTCACAAACTCCAGGTGTGGCATTAAAGACCCTCTCAGCAGTGCCATCATCTGGGTCAGTCAATACAATCCTGTCTCCATCAGGTCCAAAGGTCAGCAGCTTGTTGCCAAGATAGTATTTGTTATGAATAACTCTCGGTCCAACAACTCATCAAAGTTCCCATCTCTGTTGTCCAGTGATCCTTTGATATATTCCCCTACACTTATTTCAGCCAGCTTGGATTGGGCAAAGCTTTCATCAAATTCTTCCTGTGTAGTATTGAAACTTAGTAGTATTTGAAATTTTTAGACTTTTAGGAAGGGGGGGCCACCTTTAGGGAGAGGGGGTCCACTTTAAGGGTGTGGGGGACCACTTTTAGGGTGAGGGGGACCACTTTTAGGATAAGGGGGGCCACTTTTAGGGTAATGGGGGCCATTTTTAGCGTGTGGGGGACTGCTTTAAGGGTGAGGGGACACTTTTAGGGTGTGTGGGACATTTTTTCGGGCGTTGGGGGCCACTTTTCGGAAAAGGGGGGCCACGTTTTTGAAGAGGGGGGCTACTTTTACCGACAGGGGGTCATTTTCCTGGTGGGGGGGGCCATTTTCGGGTGTGGAGGGCCACTTTTTGGGGGAGAAGGGGGTCATTTTTTTTTTGATCTGGCCTAATAGCATCAAGTAAACTCTTGTTTTCTTATATTTTCGAGAAATAGACAATACTTAACAATAGTTTTCAAGCAATGCTTTTTAAAAATAAAGTTGAACTTCAATTGATTACAGATCAGTGTATGCACCTTCTAATCAAATCCGTGATCCACTGGGGCATCAGTGTAATACCAAATAGATACAGTCTAGCAAATAACCCATACATGAGTAAAGCATATGATAGGAATAAACCTACTTCTTTTATTGTTTACCTTGATGCAAACACCTTATATACATTTACAATGTGTAATTACCTACCTTATGGTGATTTTAGATGGTTAATACTGTAAGAAGTTTCCACACTTGACGTTTCAACCATCACAGATGACACGCCTGTTGGTTTTATTTTGGAGGTTGATTTGGATTATCCAGAACATCTCCATGATAAACACAATGATTTCCTGTTAGCCCCATTAAAGCAAAAACCCCCAATGGAATTATTTTCCGACTATCAGCATGCAGATGATGGGAGGAAACCGATTGTAAGAACTAAGTTGTTAACAACACTAGCTGGTAGAAAGAAGTACATCTTACATTACCGTAATTTGAAGCTATATCTAAGTCTAGGTATGAAATTAACAAAAATTCATCATGTTATAAGTTTTAGCCAATCTGCTTGGTTGAAACCATACATTGATTTCAACAATCAATTACATCAAAACTCAAAAAATAGCTTTGAATCTTTGCAGTACAAGAATCTTTCGAACAGCACATATGGTAAATTAATCGAATGCGTCCATAACAGGTTTAATATTAGGCTGGTGACAGATGAAAAAAGTGTTGTAGGTGTTGAAATGAAGAAAATTCATATCCTTTTAGATCGACCAATTTATTGTGGTTTCACAGTGCTCAATTTATCCAAGGTTGTCATGTATAACTTTCATTATAATATATTTTTAAATATGTATGACTTTAGGAAAGTTAAAATTCTTATGTCAGATATGGACAGTTTTCTTTAATATGTAGAAACAGAGGATTTTTATGAGGATATGAGGAGGCAAGCACATCTGTTTGATACAAGTGAATATCCTCAAAACCATAAGTGTTTCAGCTTACTTAATTATAAGAAACTAGGCTGCTTCAAAGATGAACTCAAGTCAAGAATCATAACAAAATTTGTCAGATTACGGCCAAAGTTATATTCGTTTGAGTTTCTCAATGATAATTATGAAATTCAAAATAAAAATGTAGCTAAAGGCGTAACAAGATACATCATTGATTCAAAACTGAGATTTTCAATGTATGAAAAGTGTTTATTTGAACAAAATGTTTATTATGAATCGTCAAATCTGATATGCTCCTATTTACACCATATATTTCAGGTTTGAGTGGGTAGAATTTGTATTAGTCCGCTGGATGATAAGCATTTTTTGCTTCCATGCCAAATTAAAACTTTAGCTTGGTTTCATAAAGACATACCCAATTTTAATAGATGTGAGGTGGAGGAGGAGGAGGAGGAGGAGGAGGAGGAGGAGGAGGAGGAGGAGAGGGAGGGAGCGCAGGTGTAGGTTGGACATGTGGTGGAGAGCGGGAAGTAAAAACTTGGATAGGTCAGGTTTAGTTAGGCAAGAGAAAGCGCAGTTGAGAGATTGTTACAGACATGCAAGGTTGTGCAGGTCAGTTTTTGCATTTTGCATTAGACAGCATGTACTTGTTGCAGCAAAGGTGAAGGACTCAAACTTTTAAAATGTGTTATGTGCTATAGTGCATAAAATTCCGGTTGCATATATTTTTACTACAGCATAACAGCGGATGCAAGTCGATATTGAACTAAATTTTACACTCTTCCTTATTAGGTGCAGGGTTATTACAAAATGAGTCATATTCATCAGTGCTTGGCTAAAGAATTACACTCAAGCATGCGTAGAAACTTTAAAAGACGGACTTATGTTTTAAAGGGAATTTTGGACATGTTGCAGGCAGATTCAATTGAAATGACTCAATTTACTAAAATAAATTCGAATTTTAAATATATTTTAAGTGTAATGAATGCATTTACAAAGTATGCATACACTGTCCCTCTGAAAACTAAATCAGGTTGCAAGGTGAGCATAGCCTTAAAACCGATTTTTGAGAAAGACCATGGTGTACATTTGCTGTGCACAGACCAAGGGTCAGAATTCTTCAATTCACATGTGAAGGCATTATTAAAGAAGTATAACATACACCATTACCATGTCAGACAAAAAGGCTGCTATTATTGAATCATTAAATTGGACATTAAAGTCAAAAATCTACAGACATTTCACCAAAACTGGAAATTATAAATGGGTAAATGTGTTAGATCAAATTGTAAGTCAGTATAATCACAGTGTTCATTCGACGATTGAGTTGAAACCTGCTGAAGTTACATTAACACATGAACAACAAATTATTGCTGAGTTAAATAGATGGAAATTATGTAACCTGAAAAAGAACAAAATTCGGTCCAGGTGAAGTAGTGCGTATTTCGAAGCATAGAAATATTTACAATAAATCTTATCACATCAACTGGAGTGTAGAATTGTTTAAAATTGTTCCCGTATATCTGTCAGATCTGCCAACATATCAATTAAAGGATTTTAACAATGAACTTATATTGGGGAGGTTTTATGAACAAGAATTAAAGAGAACTGAGTTGGACAAGAATGATATGAATGTTTATTTAGTTGAGAAGGTTCTGAAACGAAGAGGACGAAAGGTGTCAGTACGGTGGGTTGGGTTCAAAGATCCTAGTTGGATTGATAAAAAAGATCTTCTTATCGATTAATAATAAGTATGTATTTTTCAGATTATGGCGTCAGCAATGTTGGAGTCGTGCCACTGTTTAACAACTATTTTGAGTGACCTTATAGTAGAATTGAGAAAATATACAAGTGCAAACAACTACACTTTGAATGAATTTATATGGTTTTTGGATGATGGAAAAGATGTAGAAAAGTTTGAACATTGGGGTTTTTGTTACATGCCAAAAGCATCCAGCACATGTGATTGTTCACTATTAGCAATGAAAATAGAAGTGGTTCGCAAGTATCTTAGCAATGATTATTTTCAAGAATGTGTTGGAAAAACTTTCATTCAGGACCTTCTTATCATGTGTGGTGTAGAGGCCAGTGGCGGATTTACGGGGGGGGGCTTTCGGGCTGAAGCCCCCCCAAAACCTCCAGAGTGTAAATTTTTTCCAATATAATCAGTTTGAAGCTCGTAAAATATTCATTATAGCAAGAATTACCTAATTCCACTACTAAGTCTTCAATTGTAATATTAGATCCCATATTTCTATAAGAGGAAAACTAATCGTCAGATAAAAACTTTAGAAAAACATCTCTTTTTACAGTGTGGAATTCACACAAAGTTTATCTATTGAAACTAGATGAAACATTAGTTCATTGAAAAATGTGTATCTTATTAAAGCTCCCACATTGATTTTCATTCTTAAAAATTGAATAATACTAGGTCTATGTTCCTTGACAAACTGTTGAACACACCAGATTCAGCCATAATTCAATCGAAATTTTCTAATATACTTTAAATTTAAGTTAATTTTATTGCCGATATGGTTCATAGCACTAGTAAAGCTATTTTTTATTTCCCAATCATATGAATAGTTATAGTTCAGGTATGATTGATTATGAAAAATTCAAAAGCTTTCACAATACTTGTTTTCAGTTCACACCTCTATTGGAAAGGATTTTATTGACAGTATGTTAGAGAGGTGTGGCATAGAAGCCGGGTTAAAATGAGATTAAGTTTTAGTAAAGACAAGTTGCTAGATAAGAACATTTTAGTTGGATCATTTTCTTTCAATTGATGATTTATAAGTATTATATTATGTGTCACCGTTCAAATTATTGGAACCTCATATAGTTGTGTGAATTGACAGAGCTTAAACAATTGAGAAATTATGCAGCTTCAGCTCTCACTTTGAATGATTTTCTAAGTTGAATTTATATTTGTTTGGTTTCAGAATCATGGGTGTGGTTAAAAATATACTTCCCAGATATAGATGTTGTTTTTGCGATGTTCTTATTAGTCATACTAATATGCTAGTTGATTATGGTAGGAATGGTGTGAGCTCTGATGAATTTTGATGGTTTATAACACTGAAGAAGAGTGTAAAGGAAAGAGAAATGCATTTGAGTGTTTCTTTTACTGGTAGCAATACGTTGAGCGAAAGGATATGTAAGAAAATTTCATACCAAATTCCAGAGGAATGCTATTGTAATTCATTGTCTTCCTCTTTGTATTCTGTTAGAGAGTTTATCAAAGAAAGAGCGAAATCAGGTGTAGATACAGATAGGCTATTTATGGAAGCGATGATTGAATGTGCAAAGCGAGCTAATCTCAAGTAGTTTGAAACATATCTTACTCATATCTTAGCAGTATGAGTTAGTATGTAGTTATTTAATGTTGAATTATTGTTTAAGAAAATGAATATATGTAATAATTTTTTAAGTTAGTATATAGCTTTCAATGTTGTATTATTGTTGTTTGAGAGAAATGACAAGGGAAATGGTCTGGTATCGTTAGCTCATTATTTTATATTTTAATATGCATAATGTTTTATTAAATTATGATAAAAAGGGTGTAAAATTTCAAAGAGGCAAATCCTCAAGTAATCTAATCAAACTATTAACAAAGTAACATGATATAATAATTTAATAATTATAAAATATATTTTAAAGACCGTTTGACTTTTTTTACAGTACAGACATATAATGTTCCTTGCAATTTCTTGTTTTAAAATAATTATATTAATAAATCATGTGTTATATTTTTAACTCTGTATATCACTTTATTCAATAACCAGAAAAAAAATCTTTAAAAAAAAACTTTTGATTCAAATAAATATTTTTGCTCTACCATCTACAGCAATGCATCTCCCATCATCTGTACTTTTTCTCCCCTTCTGGGAAGTGGTGGAGCCCCCAATTTTTAAATCAGTAATATGATAATTTAATTAGAATACATTACAAATGGTGGAGACGCTTTTTCATAATTGCATCCACTACAAATGGTGGAGGCGCATTTTACATATTTGCAATTCCCTACAGTAGAAAGACAGGTGGAAACAATAAGCATGGCGAACTTTTTCCACATAATGTATGCGGGTTGATTATTGGGTCCTCAAATTCTGGAAAAACAAATATTTTGTTGAATTTAATTTTCAATAGAAGAACATTACATTTCCGCAGTTTACACGTTTCTAGTAAATCGTTATATCAACCGAAGTATGTATTCTTGGAAAAAAATTGCTCCACGCTAAAGTTTATAAAGTTTTTCATGACAAATGATATTTCTAGCATCCCGAACCCGAATGATTTAGAAAGACATTCTTTAGTAATCTTTGACAATTTACAACTGCAAAGAGTTCCACAGATCAAAGATTATTACAGTATGGGATGACATAAAGAGGTTGATGTGCTGTTTCTGAACCAATCATATGCAAGCATTCAGAAGCACATAATTAGAGAGAACAATAATATAATTTTGGTCTTTAGAGTAGATATATTATCTTTGAAACTCATATATAGGGATTTTCCCAAGAGCGACATGATATTTAATACTTTTAAAAATATGTGTTCTGAGGTTTGGACAAAAGGTGGAGGTCATAATTTTATTACAATTTGCACCGAATGTAAATTGACTGATGGTAGGTACAGATTGAATTTAGATGTATTTTTGATCCAAACGAGTTCAAATAGACTAGTGTAACAAACGCAATTTGTGAGTTAGTTGTTGAATGGCATTCTTATTGAGTGTTTGCAATAATTATGAAAGATGGTAAGAAAACGGTAGGACAGAGAGGGAAGGAAAAAGCAAGGATGAGAAGTCATGGAAGGGAAATAAAATCAAGAACTAGTACAAACGCTAGTAGAGATCTTTTAACAAATAAAATTCACAATTTGAGAAAATCTATTGTTAAAAAATATAATACTTTACGCAGAGTACAGTCTGAAACAGAGATGAATTTGAAAAATAGGTTGGCGCCAATTATAAACTCGCTCCAGGAATTGAAGGAATCTTCACTTAAAATCGAAAAACAAATCAAAGCTGAGAAACATGATTCTGATGAAAAGGAATATTATATCAAAAAAGAGGAATCAACAGCTGAGGAGGAGGAATTGACAGATAATGAGTGTGTTTATTTCAACGAAGATGAAGAAAAAGCTGACAAACGGTTAGATTCACCTGCTTTAAGTAAGTCATTTTCACTTAAGAAAAACCCAGTACAAGATTTGCTTGATTATTATTTAGACAGTTTTCACATATTAAAGAAAAAAGGTGTATCATATGGAATTCAATATAATTTGAAAATAATTTGTACTTCATCGGAAATAAGGTACCAATTGAGTTTGTAGATAAATACATTATTGTTGGGGGTAAAAGGTTTAAAATTACAACTGGTTTGTTAGAATTACTTTTTGAATCACAGCCAAATGAAGAAAAATGTAGCATGCTCGACTTTCAAAATTATAGAAAAATTTTAATCAAAACAGGGGCGTATTTAAATAAAGATGGTTATGTAAAGAGAACTAGCGGAATTAAATCACAGTTAATTGAAAGAATGTTTCCATCAAGGACTTCTTTGGTTGCAAGGCAATGTGTAGGTAAAGGTTTGCATTTTTTGAAAAATACAACTCAAGACAGATCATATATTTTGTATGATAATCTGAATGAGTTAGTTAGTCATTTAGTATTACTTTTATCTTCCAGAAAGCTGGTAACCAATCATATTCGATCAAAATGAATTCAATTTAGGAAGAACTGAGAGAATCAAATATCATTGCATAGTATGTAAGCGCAGACCAAACGATGTATGAGCAGTGATGGCAAAGCAGGGTAGAGGAGGCTGGTTGTGCGGTCAGAGGAACCAGATTTCATCTGGTAGGTGGTAGCATCTGGCGGTGGGGGGATATCTCCCCATTTCAGCTAAGGCTGTGTGATAACATGACAGTCTGCTGAATGGTCTCGGCTGGAACAGAGCATGGTCTGTGTCCTTCATTCTCAACAAAAAAACATCGCATCTTAGAGGCGGCGGCAGTTGGCTGAGAATTATGTAATGATGTATAAAGCAGACTGCTTGCAGATGGAAAAAACAAAAACAAAATCTCACTCAAGGTTTCACTCTTATTTTCATTATTTTATTTTTTAAACTTGATTCTTGCATCTTGATGAGCGGTAGAGGCAGAGGCGATTCAAAATGGCTGTTTTAAACAAGGTTATTTATTTTTTTCTTTCCTAACCTTATCCCCATGCAGTGCAGGTTTGGGCGATGCCTACAAAAAGGAAAAATTCATGCAGTACAGGTTTGAGTAACGCCTACAAAAAGAAAAAATTCCCCTCCTGCATCTGTGGGTGTGCATGCCATTTTCTTTAAGACAGGGGCAGGGGGGCTTAAAGGGGGCAGGCCCTACCAAAACCGGTTCCCCACTCCAACACGTGCGGCCAATGGCGTGCGTCCTGCCTCTACAAAATGGCCGATTTTCCCCCCTCCAGGGGCGTGGTCTTCTCCCATTGGTCAGGGGGCGTGGCTTAGAAAAAATACTCGATTCCTATTGGCCACACTATTCCTGCATTATTACACTACTACTGCCAGATGAATTTTACATAACCTCAATGATTTCTTCATTATAAAATTATATCTTCATTTATGAAAATTATAATTGAATGGAAATTCAAAACTGAAGTTGTAGGAAGAATGTTGTATGTATGTTGTATGAAATGAACATGAATTATTGTCTTCTGCAAACGGTTGGGCTACAGTCACACTCTGCAACAATTTGTGCAGTAACTTGTTCAAAAGTCAATATTTATGTTCTTAATACATAAATAATAACTATTTGTTGGAAAATTATTTTTTATTAATCTAACACTCAAATATTATATATACTTCAAACTTTATTTACACAATTAACTCACAACAGACACTCCCTTTCACTCTCTCTCTCTCTCTCTTTCTCTCACTCTCTCTCAGCAGATGGAAGAGCCAATAGTGTAACAACCACAAGAGGAGGTGGTAGAACTTTAAGAATTCCAAACCACCGTACAGCAATTTACAACAAATCATTTGTTGTAAGTGGTTGTCGAATATGGAATTCACTCCCAACTGCAATAAGGAATTTGGAGAGCCGGACAGGTTTGCTTCTTCACTGAGGAAGCATTTTCTTGAGCGGATGTCTATGGTTGTTCAGCCCTAGAGTGATGGCGTGGGAAATTTTGGCAAAACCCTGTTAGTTATAAGTTTTTTTTTTCTTTATTAGTTCATTCTATTTTATTGTATTATTATTTTATTTTATTTTTTTTTTTATATTATTAAAATTTATTTAATTTCATAATGTGTAGACACTATCAGGTAGAATTTATAGGTTAAGTGTAAGAGAGGGACACCGTCCCTAACTTCGCCTTTTCATACAAATGTATCACTAAGCTTTTTTCCTTTTTTTCTGTATATCATATTAATATCATTTTCAGTAATAATTTCATGTTTGTATATAGTTAAAAGTTTATGTAATAAGTAACTGATAATGTTTTATGTAATAATACTTGGTGATGCCTATATATTGTATTTTATACTAGTAACTGTCCAACTATTATTTGCATGAATAAAGAAATCAATCAATCAATCAATCAATCTCTCTCTCTCTCTCTCTCTCTCTCTCTCTCTCTCTCTCTCACTCTGTCACTCATTCTTTCTCTCTCTGTGTATTCCCCACTCACTCTCTTAGTCATTCTCCCCTCCACTTTGGTCACAGATATTTCCCCATTTTCGATAATTATTGTCCACTGAAACCCAGTACCCAATTCCCATTAAGGTACCGTACTTTAATTAAACAGTAGTTATTGCCCGCGGTTTAGAATCCCTGTATCGGTATTTTACCGTACCGCAATACTGGTATTTTACCGTACGGCTGATATTGAGTACGGTAATTGCAGTATGCAATTGGATTCACACCACTAAGTTTACTTGTTCAACCATTGGGGTTGCGGTCTTATCACCAAGTCGAAAATTACATTTCTGACCCAAAATCGTGTTTCATTGATATTATACCTCATCCGGTGGCTTGGAATCCACCTAAAATTGTAGGACGACTGTACTCTCCATAACATGGCTGAAGCGGCGAGGTGGAACTATCAATAAGGGTCTTCCCACCAATAAAATCCATAAGCTATTACTATATTATTTATAGAATATTTTAGATCCAGTTCAGACAATACGGTCTCAGTTATTTTCCGATAAGTTTCGTGACTATTGGACCCACAATACAGTTAAGGCACGGTCTTTTGTCGTATCGAATTAGACTACACATGTAGATTAATTGAAAAGGAAAGTTAAAGCCGTGAGCCATAGGAGGTATCTGTTCAGTCAAATAGAGATAAGCTCCAAATTCCAGGGCCCTCTTTGTGAGGGTAACCGATTGGATTGGCTAGCAAAAAGACTCTGTTCACTATTATGATATCGTTTTTTCGGTGGTTTAAAATGCACCTGAAACTGTAAGCCCAACCGTTTGCAGAAGACAATAATTCATATTCATTCCATATATATTAGTAAATTTGATACCTATATATTTTAAAGATCTACCAATGACAATAAAATTAAGAAGTCTATTTGATGAATTAATCCGATCAAACAATTGCTTACCTAAATTTCGACTCAGCATTTTCTACCTTATATTCTTATGTTTTTTCCTATCTGGTTTGAATTATTTGTTAGTTTTTGTAGTTTAGTTTTAGTGCATAAGAAAAATAAGGTTTGATTTATTTTATATATAATTACCCACGCACAAGTCTCAGACCTATGTAGACTTCATCATCCGGAAAAAAATACGGCATAGTTGTTCACTGTACTGGTTTATTGGCGCGTGATGACAAGACGTAAGTTGACATTTTGTGAACAACAGACATGAACTCGACTGTTCAGAGGTGCCATTTTCCAGGACACATTTTGCTTCACCCATTTTTTAAAGTGGGCGTGACAGTTCCCAGTGAACAGCCTATCACAGGCAGGCATTTCCATTTTGATTTAGCCAAAAAAAAATATAATCTAATCTAATCTCTCTTTTTCTCACTCACTCTCTCACTCTTCCATTCTTTTCTCTTCTCTCCTTTACTTTCCTCTTCACTCCTCTTCTTTTCACCCCTTCCCTCTTCACACCTCATCACTCCTTTCCTCTTCTCTTCCCTCCACCACTCTTCTAATCACTTCTCTCCTGTTCTCTCCTCTTCGCTCTCCTCCTCCCACTCACACAGCCTTACACTCTCTCTTTTTCACTCACACTCTCTCACACACTCTTTCTCTCTCCCACTCTTCTCTCCTCTTCAATCCTTTCCTCTCCTCTCTCTTCTCTCCTTTTCTCTTCTCTTCTCTTCCCCCGCACACACCTTTAATTTCTCTCTTTTTCACTCAGACTCTTTCCCACTCTATCTCGCTCGCTCTCTCTCACTATCTCTCACTTTCTTTTCACTCTCTCAGAAGGCCAAGTGTAAGAATGGCATCAATGGCCAAGACTTCGCCTCTTTGTGTAATTCATCTCTCAGATCCGAGCTCTGTTTTCTATTTTTTTTTTTTAAACAATCACATCAATAATTTTTGCTGTATTATACCTTAAAATATATATTTGTTGTATTTATAATCTTTTCTATTCAGACTATTCAACTATTATGTTCAATCTTCAAAAATGACTGTACATCATTTGAACTATGAGATCTGAGAGTGGCTTATATTAATAATACTTTTTCCTACAGTGACCCGAAAAAGTGCTTATTTTTGCACTAACTGTAGCATGCAAAATATTCTATTCCTGCACCAGTGCGGGAAAGTAAATTCCAGTGCGGGAAAGTACTTTTCCACACTCCAGATTTGCAACCTAACAATACAAAATAGTGAGCATGTAATACGCAGGTTCCCTATTCTGCATTCAAAAATAGGTTGGCTACTCTGCTTCAGCTGCAAAATAGTTGTTGTTGAAATCGATTTGATTCGAAGATAGGTTATGTGAGGAATTGTGAGGTTATGTATATCCAGTTTTGTTCTGTTTAAATTACTTTATGCATTACTGTAGGAAAAATTTAATGTGTAATTCGAGCGCAAAGTATTGTTTCTGCACTCGAGAAACTTTTTTCATGAGCCTTCGGCTCATAAAAAAAACTGTTTCTCTCGATGCAGAAAAACGCTGCTTTGTACTTTAGTTACACAAATAGCTATTATCATTCATGTACATTGTAAATTTACACAAATAAAGTCATCTGAATCCCCCTCTTTCACTCTACCCTTATCTTCTCCTCTCTCTGTTTCTCTTCTCAGCTCTTCTTTTCTCGTGATCCCCCCTATAAGCGTCCTCGTCTCAGTTGCCTTCTTGCTGAAATATTCATAAGTTGTTGTTGTTGTTGCTGCTGCTCACCGTTTATGAGGCCAGTGTGTATTCTATTCATGAGTCACACTCTGCCAGCCTGTTCACTTTGCCAGCAGTGCATTCCTGTCCACCACTCAACCACAATAGAGAAAACAGGTCAAGGGTTAGGGTGTGAGGCAAGTAGGCAAAATATAGGGTCGAAGTAGGGATACAAAATATAAAAAGAGGGTCTAGTGAGTATGGTGTTTGGAGGAAGGATTGGAATTCAAGTGGGAAATATTTTTTTGGAAGGGGTGGAGGTGGTGGGTCTATATTCCCCTCCCCCCACCACTAATCATTGGTTCAAGATGTGGAATCCATTACTCTCTTGTGTACCTCCCCATCGCACAACCCTCCACCACTTAGGAAAAAGGGGGAAACGCTTTTGAAAATCTAGTAGGGTAGTATTTTTATCAGCATGTTGTCTAAGAAACATATTTCACTGTATTTTATAATTCTTCTTCTTCTTCATCTTCATACTCAACGTTTTCTTCTTCTCCTTCTTCTCCTTGATTTTCTCCTCATCCTCAATCTCCTTCTTCTCCTTCCCTCTTTGTTCTCCTTCACCTGATTTTCCTACATCTTCTTCTTTTCCTTCTCCTCCTCCTCCTCCTTCTCCTCCTTATACTTCTTTCTTCTTCTTCTTGTACCTGCTTTTTCTTCTTCTTATTTTTCTTCCTCTTCCTGCTTTTCCTTTTTCTTATTCTAATCATTCCTCTACTCCTCCTTCCCCTCATCATCCTTTTTCTCCTTATTTCTACTCCTCCTCCTCCTCCTCCTCCTCCTCCTTCTTCTTCTTCTTCTTCTTCTTCTTCTTCTTCTTCGTATTTTTTTTCTTCTTTTCCTTCTCCTTCTTCTTCCTCACACCATTCTCCTTCCCTTACTCCTCCAACTCCTTCTCTTCCTTTTACTCCTCCTCCTCCTCCTACTCATTCTCCTCCTCCTCCTCCTACTCCTTCTCCTCCTCCTCCTCTTCCTCTTTCTCTTTGCTCCCCTTTCTTCTAACCTCTCCTTTTGGCTCCTCTGTTTCTTCTTCAGTCCTCCTTATCGCCACCTGCATCTTCTCTTTTTCTTCTTCATTTTCTCCACAATCAAGTCTTTGTCCTATATTTTTTCTCAATTTTCTTCTCTTCCTTCGACTGGTTCTTCTTTTCTACTCTTCTGCTTTCTCCTTCTTCTCCTTCTCCTCTTTCCGTTTTCTTCTTTATCTTTCTTTTTTCTTCTTCTTCTTTTTCTCCTGTCTTCTTCTTCTTCTTCTACTACTCCTCCTCCTCCTTCCTCTCCCTGCCTTTTTTCTCATTCGTCCTCTTTTTCTACTCCTCTTCATCTTTCTTCTTCTTCTTTCTTATTTTTCTTCCTTCTTCTCTTCTTTCTTGTTCTCCTTCTTTTTTCTCTTCTTTGTCTTCATTGCACCAAATTTTAACAGAATTTTAAATTCCAAATGTTATTTTATTAATATCCAGGAAGTCAACCTTATCCAGTATTGCATGTCATATTTATTCGAAAGGGGGTATTTTATTATTCAATAATAAAGAAAATTTTAAAGATATCTTCAAAGAAGTCCTATAGAAAACATCAAGCATTCATATTAATGACCTATTTTGAAATTAAGAAAATTTTACAAATCTTGCAAGATATACAAATTCTAAACCCTCTTATAACCTGTCAGTACCAGATACACCTTCAATAAAAATTGGTTAATTTCAAAATACCCACCACCACAAAAAAAATCCAATCTACATCAAGATATGCCCCAACAGAGCTCACATAAAATCAAAAACAACAATTTTGCAATCACATATCGAAATTAATTCAAATCACTTCCGCCCTCACCAACTCAATTAGAGTCTGTAAATTTAGAGTCGTTTACCCGCGCTGACTGCACACAGCAGTAGCGACAACTCAATTTGGCGCCAAAATCGATCTGTGACGTTGGCAGCATTGGCAATTTCATGCGCCAAATCATTTTTGACAACCAATCCCACCGTATCGTATAATTTACTGAGTGCTTGAAAGCTAGTGCATTCAATCACTAATCTTAATCACTGAATCAAAAATATATTGATTCTAAACACTCGTATGTAAAACTTGGTAATTTACATGAATAACATAATCCAATTTTATCTCTTTTATTTTCTTCATATATCTGCTTCATATCTATCTCTATAGCATCAAATCAATGGTTGAGTTCGTGGGAGCCATCTTATTTACCGGTAGATGTTACCGGAGGCGTATGATGGTTCAACTCAATTTTTTGTATTTACAATCTTTTCTATTCAAACTATTTAATCATTCACTTTTCAAAAATCACTGTACATCACTTGAACTAGGGGAACTGAGAGTTGCTAATATTAATAATAGTTGTATAATTCATGTACATTGTAAATTCACACAAAGAAAGTCATCTGAATCTCTTTTGCGTTGTAATATTTATTTTTTATCTCTATCTTGTACATATTTCTCATCAAAGTATTCTGTTTTCTTCTATTAACATTGTTTTCCTATCTTTTTGATGTTAGTTTCATTTTCATTTAAGTTTACTTTTCTTTTTTTTCCTTTTTTATATTTATTCATTTATTCAAAACTATTAAAAATTAGAATTGTATTGGAGAGTTGAGTGCACGAGGGGGCCGGCTGCGCCTCAACTCCTCTCTCGCTCTCTCTCTATGTGATGTTGATAGTTTTGTTTTCAACCATTCATATGCAAATTAGTAAATTTACATGAATAAAGAAATCTAATCTAATCTCTTTCTCTTATTATATAGATAAACAATTTATGTTACACAATATGACAACTGTGTGGGATTCATGTTTTTTATAAATCTATGTTCAATACTACTTGATGGTGATCATCATTGCTAAACCAAAAAATATTAGTTCTAAACACTCAAATGCAAAATTTGTCAATTTACATTGAATAACGTGATCTTATCTAATCTAATCTCATCTTTTCTCTATATCTTTCGCTCGCCCTCAATTCATAATAATCGTAGTACTACTGTTCACTCTGTAGGCAAACGACCCTCCCTCTGTTATCAAGTTTTCCAGTTTTCATACGTATGCAGATGACCTTCAAATCTATGCAAGCTGTTCTACCACAAAAAAAAAATGAAACAGTAGAGAAAATGAATTAAGATATAAATTTAATAGTTGAATGGACTAGGAATAAAACATATTTTAAAACAGAAAAAGAAACCGACTTCAGTGAAATTATAAAATACTCACGTACTAAAAAGTTTAAAATAAAGTATTCACTGAGAATATTTTAAATTTCATACAAGTAATCTTTTGAAGTCGGCGCCAAATATTTTATGAAGTTGATAAGAAATTCTATCTAATATCAAAACTAACACTGTATTTTTTTGGAGGATGAAGCCCACATAGGTCTGAGACCTGTGCGTGGGTAATGAATCATATGATGGAGATTGATGAGTTGGACCCACAGTTTTAGGTGGGTTCCGAACCAACAGGAAGTGATTGATAAGAAATTCTATCTAATATCAAAACTTTTTTTTTTTTGTAGATTACGTCTTGGAGACTCCAGTTAAGGAGTATAAGACAAGTCAGATCAACAATATTATACACTAGATACCATAATTACTTCAATTAGTTGAGGTGAGGCTTAGTTTTGATGTGAAAGGAACTCTTGTACACTATAAAAAGCTTTATCAACTAAATATTTCTTCAATTGTTTTTAAAATATTTCTATATTTTCAAGACTCTTCAAAAACTGCGGTAGCTTGTTGTAGAATTTCCTACCAATATAACTAGGTTTTTGTTTGAATTGTTTGAAACTAACACTGTATTTCAATTAAATGTGATTTACACTCACTTACTGAAATACATTGTCAGTTTTGATATTAGATTGTTCAATTATTTCGTCATGGAAAACATCACAGAGTAATTCTGTTATATTTTAGAAGTTTATGGGAAATTTGGCGCCGACTTCAAAAGATTACTTGTATGAAATTTAAAATTTTCTCAGTTTAAAGTGAATACTTTATTTTAAACTTTTTAGTACGTGAGTATTTTATAATTTCACTGAAGTCGGTTTCTTTTTTTGTTTTAAAATATGTTTTATTTTAAGCTTTTTAGTTGAATTTTCAAACTTTGAAAACATGAGAAATTTCTTAAAGCCTACATTATGAAATATTTATCGAGTTAGGAAGCCAATAATTAATTTATAACATCGAAAGTTAAGTAACTAAAAATCCACTTATAAGAAAAGATAAACTAAGGAAAATTCTACAACGTTTTATTTAATGTGGAATATTGTATTTAGGAAAATTATAATAGCGAAAGGCTTCTTAAAAGTGAAATGGCTTTTGATTCATTTTGATGTGGTCCCTTTCAGAATATACCTACACTGAAATAGTAGGCCTATATTACGTGGAAAATATTGTGCTTACTGAAAATATGACAAGTGAACGCAGGAGATGAAGTTGAGTGCGGTATTATCATACGAGTATGGTAAACATCTTCCCGGATGAGTTATGTACGATATTTTTTGTGATTTTAGTCATATATATTTTTTTAATATAAAAAACATAAACTTTGAGCTAGTACAAAAGGATCATTAAACCTAACCTCAAAATAGCCTATTGTATGCACATGTATAATGGCGAATAAATATTCTTAATCAATCACAGCAGGGAAACTAAAAATACTTCTGAGATCAGCTGTTTTTCCAAATTCTCCAACTTATCATTGAAACTAAATAACCTTATTCCTATGACTCAATAACATCAACTCAATTATTTACAATTTTCATATGAACATATGGACAGAAATAATATATTCTTCTTATTCTCGATTCAAATTAAGTTCACGTGATTGGTCAAAACGGGACATTACAGGCTTGTTTCACACTGAACCAGCTTTGGGTAACCGATGTCGTTTACCCGGCATAATTGCATTGCATCATATGATTTCGAAAACCGTCTAGATGTAAAGCGCTCCATATGATACAATGATCAGCCTGGTAAACGACACCGGTTATCCGATTGGCGGTTATGTGTGGAACTATCCTATTCAAACTTGATTGAAATGAAGACATAGAAGAATGCTCCTTTTTGTTTAATATTGGGCTAAGTATTGGGCCGATCCTTGCGAAACTTGGATGGGACCACCGCTGAGCGATGCTCTTTCATTTAAAAAAAAATTCATCGAAATCGGTTCAATATTGTTCGAATGATTGATGTACAAACATAAAAAAAAAAAAAAAAACAGGTCGAATATAGTAACCTTGTTGTTTTTGGAAGTCGGTTAATAACCTTGTTGTTTTTGGAAGTCGGTTAAAAATGGCCTCAAACTCAACCCCATTAAACCGCAGCCCATAATAATTGGATACTCACGCATAGTAAACAGCATTGACTTGAACTCAAACCAAAAAATTACTGTTGATGGTAATGAAACTCCCTACTGCAGCTCAGTCAAAAACCTAGGTATTATCATGAATAGAACTCTTGACTGGTCAGAACAAGTAAATAAAACATGTAAAAAGGTCTTTTCAGCCATGCATTCATTGAAGAAATTGCAAGATATTCTTCCTAGAAACATTAGATTATTATTGGTCAAATCTTTGATCTTTCCACACTTGATGTATTGCAATTCTGTACTAAATGACATGCAAGTCACTCTAAATGATAAACTGCAGCGCTGCCAAAATTATTGTCCACGGTTTGTTAACTCTCTTGAACGTCATGACGGATCACTCAAGCACACATTGCTAGCTCAACTTTAAAACTACCCGAACAGAGATTTTTTCGAATAGTAAAACTTGTTGGAGATATTTTAAAATATGGGAAACCGAACTATTTCAAAAATGATTTTAAATTTGTTTCTGAAGGTAGGAGGATAGATGTTTCACATACTAGAACCGGAAAAAATACTCTAAGAATACCGAATCACCGAACTACCATTATTATACTAAATCTTTCCTTGTTAGCGCCTGTCGTGCTTGGAATGCACTTCCCAATCCTATTAGATCCTTTGAGAGTCGAGCGGGCTTTATCTTGGCATTGAGAAAATATCTTTTTGAGAAAATGACTGAGTCTGTTCAACCCTAGAGCAACTGCATGACAACTTTCATCATTCACTCCATCATTCATCAACTCCATAAGCAATTTATTCACCATTCAAATCCTTAATATCTTAGTTCTTAGGGATCTTAATTATTATAATCCGTAAAATATTAACTTATGTATAAAAAGTTTCCACTTTACTTTAACGTCTAGTGTAATATTAACCACTATCACCCACTATTATTTCTCTTAAATCATGCTTCTTTTTTTTCAATCTAATATTAAAACTGACACTGTATTTCACTTTTAAATAATGTTTTACTCACATATATTTGAGATGCTTGAGGAATGCATTTCACTTCTGAAAAGAAGCTTCGTCAGGCTGACGAAGCTTCTTTTCAGAAGTGAAATGCATTCCTCAAGCATCTCAAATATATGTGAGTAAAATATTATTTAAAAGTGGAATACAGTGTCAGTTTTTAAATTAGATTGTTCATTAAGTATTTCGTCATGGAAAACATCACAGACTTCTTTTTTATCCACTTTCATATTAATGTTTAACATAAATTATCTCATTTAAAAATAATCTCTTTTTCTGTCTCATTGTTTTACTCTCAATCAGAAAATATCAATCCGTAACTTCTATTGTTATTGTAAATTACCTCTATTAATCACTTTGTTCTAATCATTCATATCCTTTAAATAATTTATTCATCTTATTTTAGTTTTAACTTTCATACTGTTTTCAGTTTATTTTAGCCTACGGTCCAGTGTTGATGAGAAGGATATTCTTGAATATCCTCTTCCAAGAATGGACATTTATATGTTCAAACTTCGTCGTTTCATGTAGATACATCACAGTCATATTATCGTTATCAAATTGCATCTTATATTCATATCGTTGATTAATTCTTTTGTTTAGATTTGTAAAATTCATAGAACAATAATTACAGTACTAATATATTTTGAACTATCATAATCTAGAATCTAAGACTGTGCATTTTGTAATCTACATGAATAGAGTAAATAATCTAATATAATCTAATCTATTCTACCTCTATATCTGCTATCTACCTATTTATTCCTAGCATGAGATCAGTACCTTTCACTTGTAAGTGCACCTCTAATACAGAATAGTTGAGCTTTAATCAGCATTGGTGCAATATGTAGAGAAGGTGCAAGGGAAGTGTAGGTGTTAAATGATACGGGTAGGGGTAGGGAAGGATATGTGTTGAATAATAATAGGAGATCATTGAAGCAGAGGGGAGGCTTTGAATGATAATTGTTTGGTGTCAAATTGGAATCTCCCTTCTCCTAATCAAATGTTGGGAGGGGGGAAGAGAATGAAAATCCTCCCAATCACTGATTGGCTCCCTGTTTTTGAATGCATCAAATGATGTTATAGGGTGATTCTTATTTTTATTTTTCTTGTAGATTACATCTTGGAGACTCCGGTTAAGGAGTATAAGACAAGTCAGATCAGCAATTACAGTAAAACCCCGATTATCCGCAGAATTGGGTGGCACGAGCACCGCGGACAGCAAAAATCGCGGATAACCCAAAAAAGGGCAAAAATGAGGTGAAAAATATATATTAGTATAAAAACTATGTTTTACTGTACAAATAACACATGTAAAACTTTAAAAAGATGTATGGTACAGCAGAAAAATGTGCTCTACACCTAAATCACTAAAATAAAGAACAGTGGACAATATACTGTACTGTTAACAAAAAGTGTTCAGTTACGCCTTTCTAAAAAAATCGATCACTCATTTTTGCTTCTTGCTTTGAAAAATTAAAATGTAATTAAACATTTGTTTTGTGGCACTCGCGGATCATCCGCTCGCGGATAATCGGGGCTCTACTGTAAATACTTACAATATTACCAATCTTAACACTAGTTACCATACAGTATTACCAATCTTTTTTTATTTTTTGCAGATTACGTCTTGGAGACTCCAGTAAGTTACGGAGTATAAGAAAAGTAAGATTAACACTTATACAATCTTATACACTAGTTACCACAATTACTATTATATCAATAAATAAGTTAAGGTGAGAATTGATTTTGATTTGAAAGGAACTCTTGTACACTATGAAAAGTGTTATTGACTAAATATTTTTCCAATTGTTTTTTAAATATTTCTATACTGTATTTTCAAGACTCTTTAAAAACTGTGGTAGCTTGTTGTACAGTTTTCCACCAATATAACTAGGTTTTTGTTTAAATAAGCTACTATTGTGACTCAACAAGTGATAATCTCTGTATTATGATCGTGCACATCAAGATTTTGGCTACTATCAATGGCTATCATATGTGTATCTAATATATGGGATATGAACTACTTAACTGTGTAGGATCTTTGCTATTAATGTATCTATGTATAGTCCTTCCTCAAACAATGTAGAACCAGGAAAGTGAAAATAGGTCAGTTGTTATTTTCACTAGAGCAGTCCATCTAATTGACAGGTACGACATATTGCTTCCTTTCCTCCTCCTCGTCCTCCTCCTCTTCCGTCTCTTTTTCCTCTTCCTCCTCTTCCTCCTTCTCCTCCTCCTCTTCCTCCTTCTTCTCCATATCCTTCTTTTTCTTCTTCTTCAACCCTTTCTACTTGTTTGTCTCCATTTTCATTTTTTCTTCTGCATCTTCTTGTTGTTCTATACCACTTACTTCAACTGTTTCTTCATGTCTTGTTCTTTAGCTTCTTCTTCTCTCACTCTCTTTCTCTCTCTCTATTTATTCATTTCTTGGTCGAAAAAAGGTCAGGTCAAATCAGAGCACGTGAACAAACAGCTAAACAGTGGCTGGTGAATAATCGATTAATAATGATGACATGGCAATAAACGAGACAAAGTGATAAAATTTGGGTGAAAAGAATGGATATAAATAGGTATGGGAAGAAGAGAGAAGACTACCAGAAAATAAAGAAGAAGAAGGTAAAGGAAAAGACGATGAGACTGACTGTTTTGGGATACCCGGGTGGAGAAAACATGAAGAGTTAAAGGTAGAGAATTGGAGGAGGAAGCGGAGGAGGAGAGGAAGAAGAAGAAGAAGAAGAACAACAACAACAACAATAAAATAGTTTGTAATGCAGATCTTTTGCTTGAACTCATAGTCGTTTTGAAATGGTTTCTTTGTCTATTTGACATGTTTATAGTATTCATAAAACAGTAATTAACACATGCAGTACTTTTGAAAGTAAGGCAGTGAAATAAATTAACAAGGATTTTAACGTGTTTTGCTGAATGGAGAGGGGAAGAAGAAGAAGAAGAAAGAGAGGGAAACGTAAAAAGCTGAGGAAGATGAACACTGATAATTGAAGAGAATCTAAAAACATACACCTTGTGATAGAAAACAGTAAAACTGTTAGTTGACATAAGTCTGTTTTCCTATTTTACAACTTTTTTCTCTTATTATTTGTGTTATGTCATCTGCTTTCACTCATCGTTTTGTTGATTCTTTTTTATGGATGCGTTGAGATAATTTGGTATTCAGACAGTTCAAATAAATCATAAAACAAGTAGTAAAACACCGGAAACGTAGCTGGCAGTGTATGAAGACTGGAGCAGTATAATAGACGAAAAATGCTGTAACAAAACAGGACAGTAGTTGTGTGAACAGTATACCTCACGTCCAAGAATAGGGGTTCTTGCACAGAGGAACATACTCCATGTACTCAATGATAATCACCATCACAAAATTAAATACAATCATCAGACCTTACCTTTGATTCAACTTGCGTAGTCTGTTTTCCACAAACGTCACTTTGTATAATATCTACAAGGCTGTGTTTTCTATTTGCGAAACATCCAATTACTCAAATTAGATTTCAGATGTCTGATGAATGAGTTTGTAAGACAATATTAATTAAATTTGTATTATTCTTATCATTTACTTGCTATTATATACTTATTTTAAATGTTAATATATACTTTATGTTATAATATATAATATATAATATATGTTAAATTATATACTTATTTAAATATGTTAATCTTATTAATTTATTAATGATAACTTTATTCATATGAATAAGGCTCAACAGCTATTCAAACAGATAAGCTGCGTTTTAGTAGGTCCTGTTTGTAACGGTGACCGATTAGATTGGCCAGCAAAAAAAAACACTGTTCTCTGCTGTAAAATCACTTCCCGGAGGTTCGGAACCCACCTAAAACTGTAGGTCCAACTCATCAATCACCATCATCTAACTCATTACCCACGCACAGGTCTCAGACCTATGTGGGCTTCATCCTCAGAAAAAAAAGAAAAAACCAACATAACTATTCTGTTCGTATAGAAGGAGGCCTAAAAAAATCCCTACTTTCTCTTCTTTTCAATATCATTTAAATGCAAGCAAACTTCGAAAATCCTCACCCATACATCGCTGATCATTTTTTAAATGAAGATCCATGAAAAGTTTCATTGAAATTGGTCCGAGCGCTTAGACATAAATATGTTACAAACAAACAGAATGCAAAACGGTCAACTTGAAACAGAGATCTCTCTTCGTTCGGTCAATAATAACAGGGTTGATAAATATTTTCTAATTGCGATAAAATATGATATTATTAATAGATAAATTACTAATAAAAAATTATGAATATAAATTTGGAAAACAAGAAATGTTTAGTTGTGAGGATGGTTGTAACTATGTCAAAGAGAAGAATAGTGGGTCATGGAGAGGAAGGAGAAGAAAAGGAGTAGGAGTGGGAGAAGAAGAAAATAGGTGATAAAGGAGGTGAAGGAGAAGAAGGAGAAGAAGAGGAAGAAGAGAAAGGAGGAGGGCAACGAGGACAGTGATAAGTGAAAACCGTAAAAAAGAAGGAGAAGGAGAAGACATGAGGGGGAGAAAGATGAGATGGGGGAGAAGAAGAAGAATAAGAAGGAAAAGGAACAGCTTGGGTCAAGGTAGAGGTCAAAGCCTTCAAATCCTTGACATAGGACGTTTAGCATGTTATAATATGCATGCAAGACCTTATAAACCACCAGCTAGTGCCACAAATTATTAAACATACTATATCCACTCTCTTTAATTCCCTCTTTTTTTACAATATTACTTATCAAGATGGCGCGCTAATTTCATCAACTTTTCACATCTAACCTTCAACCTTGTAATTATTATCTTTTGTTGAGATCTCTCTATTTTTCTTTTTACTTGAAAAATAATATCACCAAGCTTACACATCTTGAAGTCTTTAGGGGTTGCGTGACAACGTCAAAAATTAACATGACGATATTTTAACGTAGTATTTATCGTGTTTGAACCTTTAGGTTTTGTTGGTAGCACCTAACAACGTTACCCCCCCCCCCCCCCACAACCGGCACTACTCATTCTTTAGAACTGTGACTAGGAAAGCGTAGTGGTGAGAAGTAGAAGAGAGGAAAAGAACGTAGAAAAAAGGATGTAAGAGGTAAGAACTGATGAAGAAGGGTGGGAGTGAAAGAGAGAATGAGAAAGCTTGAGAGGGTGAGAAAAAGATGGAATGAAACAGATAGACAATGTGAGCGGACGTGGAAGCGAGTGAGTGAGTGAGTGAGTGTGAGAGAGTGCATGTGAGATTGAGAGAGAGCGAATGAGGAAGAGAGAGAGAGAGAGTGGGAACGAGAGATTAAATTGAAGTGATTGTGGAAACTTAAGTGACCTCAAGAAATAAATTATGTCAGCTTTTTAGGTGTTGATTTTTATCGTCAAGCTTTATCGGCTCTCTTCTTTCTTCTCCTTCTTCCTTTTTTTCTTCATAATTACTGGGTTGCATGATAGAAGCATTATACCACCATTAAGAAGGAGAAGAAGAAGGAGAAGGAGGAGGTTGTGGGGGAGAAAAAGATGAAGAAGAAGGTTGAGAAAAAAGAAGAAAGAGGTGAAGTGACAGAATAAGGAGCAGTAGTAGAAGGGAAAAGAGAAGAAGGAGATGGAGAAAAAATAAGAAAGAGGTGAAGAAGCAGAATAAGGAGCAGTAGTAGAAGGAAAAAGAGGATAAAGGAGGTGGTGAAGGAGAAGGGGTGAAGAAGAAAAAAGAAGAAAGAGAATATGAAGGTGGAGAAGTGGGAGAAGGTAGTGAAGAAGAAGTAGGAGAAGTAGAGGAGATGATGAGGCGGTGGAGAAGGAGATAAAGGAGAAGGAGAAGGAGGAGGAGGAGGAGGAGGAGGAGGAGGAGGAGGAGGAGGAGGAGGAGGAGGAGGAGGAGAAAAAGGATTAGGAGGGTAAGGTGGAGGAGAAGAAATCAGAGAAGGTAGAGAAGGAGGAAAAGAAGGAGAAGTAGAAGACGAAAAATAAAGAGGAGAAGAGGGCAGATAAGAAGGAATATTTCGCACCTAGGGCCGAAAATGTGTGTTTGCCGGCTCGAGATCGAGGTTTTCAAGTTCGAGACGAAGTCGAGAACTTGAAGCGTTTGAGAGCCGGCAAAACATTTTTGCCCGCGTTTTTTTTTTCGCCACACCACAAAAAAAAACAAAACAACAATGAAAATTTTGAAAGCGAAATTTTAAGGCTATGGTACTAGCAAGAATACAAAACATCACCTTTTTATCCAACCTACAGAGCTCTGGGTGGGCATTTTGTCAACTACTACAACTGTTCACCGAAAGGTTACTTGGTTAGGTTTTTTGCTGTTATTCCTGTTCCTGATTCGAAACCTGCATAAAACAACCAAAAACCTAACCAACTAACCTTTCTATGCCAACAGTAATCTTTACCAACAGTTGCAGTAGTTGACAGAATTCCTAAAAACAAAAAACCTAACCAACTAACCTTTTGGTGAGAGGTTACCAAAAGTTGTAGTAGTTGACAAAATTCCCACCCAGAGCTCTGTAGGTTGAATAAAAAGGTTCTATTGTTTGATATCAAAACTACAAAATAATACAGTCATATTAAGTTATAAAAAGTGATCATTTTTTACATTTTAAATACTACATACATATTAAATTATAAAAAATAAACATTTATTGATGGTTTGATTCTTTTTGTTTTACATAAAAGTTGGAAGGATTCATTTTTACAATCATGACTGCTGTATCCAGACACGATCAGCTGTCATTCAAGGTAATTTTCTTTCCGCCCTAGGGCGATAAACGTTTACAGACCTCGTCGGAAACCGAACACTTCCGGCCTCCATATGATGCACGAAAAACAGCTCATTACGTCCTAGTGTGGCGAAAAGTCTATTTTCATGTCTGTTTTTTACAAAAGGTCACACTGTATCACATCAACAAGGCTGTGTTTCCTATTTAGACCAGGGGCCATAGGTAATTGAGTATTATAAATGTGAGGACCGCATTCTGTAAATGGTATTGAACTCAGAAAAGCTTGCAGAATCGAATTCTGGATGTTGCCAGGATAAATAATGGTCCATTTTTTTTAAATACCCCCTCTCCCCTGGATATCAAGAAAATGGACTGAAACAATGAATTAGAACTATTTCAATGATTGTTTTTTATTTATTTTTTATTGCTGATGATTCCTACATGAGTCCGAGACTTGTGTGTGGGTAATGAAGTGAATGATTACACATAGATGCCAGACGGAGGTGCGGGATTCGAACCCATGACAGCTTAAACGACAGCAAGCTGAAGTTGCGACGCCCCATCCAACTGTGCTAAGAGGCCCGCCGCTTTGATGACAACATCCATTAGTTTCTTATGATTAAAGATACATTCTAGCTAGTTAATTGAAATAAAGAACAAAATAATTAAAAAATGAAAACAAGAAATCTTTAAAAAAAGAAATATATACAATATGGGCCGCTTAGCGCAATTGGTTAGGGCGTCGCAACTTGAGCTTGCTGTCGTTTAAGCGATCGTGGGTTCAAATCTCGCTCCTCCATCTGGCATCTATGTGTTATCATTCACTTTATTACCCAAGCACAAGTCTCCGACTCATGTGGGCATCATCAGCAATAAAAAAGTACGAAGAAGCAAATTATATTATAAAAATACAAAAATGAATTAAGATTATATTATGAAAATACAATTGTTTCTTATGATCAAAGTTATTTGTATCTAGTCAATTGAAATAAAGTACAAAACAATTAAAACAAGAAGTGTTGGAAGCAAAAAATTCAATAAGAAAAAGCAAATGTCAACACAATTTATTAAAAATGAATACCCATAAAAATTAATATTTTCTATTTTAACAGTAATTATTAATTCATTTGCACTACGAAATACAATTATTTCTAACTTCTTGCAAGAACAAGCCTTTATTTGGCAATTTGAGGTACATTTACAGGGCTGAATCAATAGTTCTGGAAATGGTCGCTTTGTCTGCTGACGGGGGTACAATTTATCATCTTTTTTTCATAGCCTAATAAGGTGTTGTCAATAAGCTTTAGTGGTGTTTGGTCAGCATTTATCCACATATGTTTGTGCTGAAGCTCTTAACAAATGTGAAAGTACATCTGATGGGAAAATTACTCTTAATAAATTTGATGTCAAAGTCGATGTTTTGAGAAATTATTTTATACCAAAGTTCATCAGCAGTTAATTTTTGTTTTGAAAATAGATAGCACTAAGGATTATGGGATGGGCAGATTGGGCAGTATAAATCCAATCTGAACATACCATAATCCTTAGTGCTGGAAATTTTTTCTGGAATAAGCAAGCACATCTAGGTTGTTTAGGTCTTCGGTTTGATGGTTCTTAAAAGAAGAAATACATTTCAGGATGTCATTTGGGTGCTCAATCCCATGGTGGAAATATTTGTTGTATTTTGCCAGCATTATATTTTCTCAGTGTTTGTGATTCAACTAACAAACTGGGCTCAAAAAAAGTTTAAAAGCTGTACAGTGTCGGTCCCAGGGGGGATGGGAGGGGTATATCCCCCCCCCCCCCCGAAATATCATGATGGATCCGAAATATAAAACGAAATGGATCGAAATTTCAAAACATTCGCAGTGAACACTTGATTTATTTTTGATTTCATTATACGTTTATTTAACTTAACTTTGTCATCATGCTCATTAGCTCATTAAATAATTACATTGACTTTTAATCAATTATCTTTGTGTAGCTAAAGGAAATCAAAGGAAAAACACAAAATATAGGTTGGTTCCTATTTCACCCAGGTACAATAAACTTTAAATGAAAAACTATTATATTAGCTAACATAAATACTATTAGCTTGATCATATTTTAGAGCTCAAATACGTATAAAAATACATACGTTTTTAGGCTTTAAATTCCACATTTTTTTCGGGGGGGGGACTCATGTGGTCATCCCTCCCCGAAATGAAATCCTGGGACCGCTTCTGAAGCTGCATAATTGAATTTTGTACAGAAAGCACTAAGGCATTAGAAAATCCTTATCTTAGTGTCGAACAGTTAACGACCGCTTAAATGACAGCAAGCTCAAGTTGCGACGCCCTAACCAATTGCGCTAAGCGGCCCATATTGTATATATTTCTTTTTTTAAAGATTTCTTGTTTTCATTTTTTAATTATTTTGTTCTTTATTTCAATTAACTAGCTAGAATGTATCTTTAATCATAAGAAACTAATGGATGTTGTCATCAAAACGGCGGGCCTCTTAGCACAGTTGGTTGGGGCGTCGCAACTTCAGCTTGCTGTCATTTAAGCGGTCGTGGGTTCGAATCTCACTCCTCCGTCTGGCATCTATGTGTAATCATTCACCTCATTACCCACACACAAGTCTCGGACTCATGTAAGAATCATCAGCAATAAAAAATAAATAAAAAACAATCATTAAAATAGTTCTAATTCATTGTTTCAGTCCCTTTTCTTGTTATCCAGGGGAGGGGGGGGGGGGTATTTAAAAAAAATGGACCATTATTTATCCTGGCAACATCCAGAATTCGATTCAGCAAACTTTTCTGAGTTCAAAACCATTGACAGAATGCGGTCCTCACATTTTTCATACTGAATTACCTAATATGTCCCCTTGTCTAATTTGCGAGACAGCTGATTGCTCAAATTGGATTTCAGATGTCTGATGAATGAGTTTGTAAGACAATATTAATCAATTTGTATAAGTAAAATTTATTTAGTAGGTAATCACTTTTTATTATACTCAATTGAAATATTGGAAATGATTGGTTTTTCTCAAACAAATATGTTATTCTAATGAATGATAACTTTATTCATATGAATAAGGCTCAACCAGATGAATAAGGGGGCCCGAGGGCTATCTATAAATCTCATTTCAATTGCATATGAAGCTCATTTTAAAAATCATGTGTTTCCTATAGAAGTAGGCTTGATAGCCTTACTTCTTTCCTTTTAAATATCCTTTGAATGCAAGCAAATTTCGAAAATCCTTACACATACATCGCTGGGCATTCTTTGAAGGAAGATCCATGCAAAATTTCATAGAATTTGGTCCACGCGTTCAGACGTAAATGCGTTACAAACAGACAGACAAATGCAAAACGGTCTTCGTTCGGTCAATAATTATAAAATAGTTTACTAAAGATTCAATAGAAATGAGAAACTCACCACAATACTGTTAATTGGTCCTCAGCACTCCTTCATGTCCGGTTGAATATTGTTGTCCATTCATTTTGGTTCATTTTCTCTTTATTTTTGTTCTGATTTAAATTTTAAACAAACATTCTCAAAAAAGCAATTTTAATTGTCCAGTGAAACCGAATTTATTCCATTACTTGTAAATGTAATAATTGTATTGTAGCCTCTGTACGGGTAGTAATAAAAATAGTGTTTTTAAAAAAAATGTCTCAACAACTCCTTTTTTTAAATATTTAAAAAAAATTAAGCACTAACACTGCATTTTCAAAAATAGATGATTTTTCAAGAATTTGCACAAAAACTTAGCAAAGACGTTTTTATTTGTTTATTCATTTTGTAATAGATTCAGAA
Organism: Conomelus anceps; assembly: GCA_948455865.1. Taxonomy (NCBI): domain Eukaryota; kingdom Metazoa; phylum Arthropoda; class Insecta; order Hemiptera; family Delphacidae; genus Conomelus; species Conomelus anceps. The sequence continues at coordinate 17,094,751 of OX418222.1, forward strand.
ATTGGTTGAAATCAATTTAAATTTTTGCAGAACTAGCTTTTTAATATCAAAACTGATACTGTATTTTTATTTAAATTATTATTTTTACTCACTTTAAAAGTCATAATTTAAAAATACAGTGTATAAAGTTTGTCAAATACTAGAATTGTGTTGAAATTAGATAGTTCTTCAAGATATTTTGTTTTAGTTGTTGGCTATTTGCATTAATTTAAAAGTCATTGGAATTCAGAAGATTTATTGATATAAAATTTGTGATATTTTCCTTGACAGAATACTTGATGAACAATAAAATATTAAAACTGACACTGTATTTCTATTTAAATTGGGTTTTCTACTCACTTATACTGGAAGGATGCATTTCTCTTCTAAAGAGACGCTTTGAAAGCTTTTGAAAGCTTTGAAAGCTTAAGACACTCAGAAGCTCTTGAAAGAAGCTTTAGAAGAAGAAAATCTTATCTTTTGAAGCAAAATGCATCGCTCCATTATAAGTGAGGAAAAATCATAATTTAAATAGAAATACAGTGTCAGTTTTGATATTAGATTGTTCATTAAGTATTTCGTCATGGAAAACATCACAGACTAGCTTTTTGTTGAATGTAATGACTAATTAATTGCGAAATCAAGCTAAAAATTTTATTCGATTTTTAGGACTTTGTTGCATCTTTACTTCATTGCTATTCTGTCTATAGATTAATTAATTAATAAATAACCCCACAAAATAGATTTAGATGGAAATCAAATCGAATTGTTTTTAAAACATCACTAGGTTTTTGTCTGTGATGTTTTCCAAGATGAAATAGCCTACTTTATGAACAATCTAATGTCGAAACTGAGACTGTATTTCTATTTAAATTATGATTTTTACCCACTTATACTGGAGGGTTGCATTTCACTTCTAAAGAGAATCTTCATCAGGCTGTATTTTTATTGAAATTATGATATTTACTCACTTATACTAGAGGAATTCACTTCACTTCTAAAGAGTTGAAATGTTGAAATGTATCCCTTCAGTATAAGTGAGTAAAAATCATATTTTAAATAGAAATATAGCGTCAGTTTTGATATTAGATTAGGTTTCTGTTGAATAACATATTGGAAAGTTAGACCCACTTTTTTGTATTTAACCACACAAAATAATAAATTTCAAGTAATCGCAAATTATTGTAAAACAGAGAACAGTGCTTTTTCATACAAAGTCAGGGGACAAATTCATACAAAACCAGCAGAGGAAAAAAGAAAAAAAAAATTCACTAAACCTACAAATTTTTCGTCCACGCAATGCATCAAAACGCTAGAAAAACGTAAAATTTAGGTGTATTTTTGTGAAAATTTAACAAAATTTGATTAGTGCGCTTTTAAATCAAGAATTTGATTCGTATACCAACTTTTTGTCAGAGTAGTTTTTAAAAATTTAAAAAACGTAAATTTTTGGCGATTTTTTTGAAAATTTCCAAAAACCGTTCTTAGCAGGCATCTAGGTCGTTGAGTGAACATGTGTACAAATTATCATCTTTTCTGGCCTAGTGATTTTCGAGAAACGGTGATGAATGAGTGAGTGGAAAAGTTAGTCAGTGGTATTTGGGTTTCAATAAATAGATTGAAATCAATTTCTATTTTCCCCCCACTAAAAAAATGTTTAAAATAGTCTTTTTATAAAATTGGTAAAAGTTTTTCCCACAACTTAATCAACCTAAAAAGTGTTCAAGCATTTGTTTTTCATAAAATTATTAAAAGATTTTCCAAAACTTAATAAACCAAAATACTAAAAAAATGTAAAATTGTTGTTTTTGTAAAACTATCAATTTTTAGCAGATGCGAAACATAGGTTTTTATTTCCTTTCAAATAGGTCCTCACAATTTTATCACCACTTTCATTAATCAAATAATTTTAAAATGAAGTACTCACTGATGAGTAAATTTGAGACCTACTCAAGTTCAACTATCCGTATTCTACGTTCAGCTAAGTTTACGCGTAAAGTCCGTAAACACCAACTTAGTTTAGGAGCTGTCATGTTACTCGCACGAAGTCTGAACAGCAACTGACCAAAATTTTCGTTTGGAGTCCGATCTGAAGATTTGAATGCGCATGCGTTCTTATGGAACCTCAAACACGGTACAATTGTCGGTTGCTGTGTGATCCAACCGTCGGAAAGTTGGGTTGGTAAGTATATGTGGGTAGGTTTGGAAAATGCACATGAATTAAACTAAAACTAAATTTGACTAAACTAAACTAATTAAATGAATAAATTAAACTAAACCTAAATTTTAAATTCAAAAGAAAGCTGTTAGGTCGTTAGGTGTATGGAAAGAGTGAATAGATTAGATTAATGTAGGCCGTTGTTCAAGAGACTTGGTCTCCTAACTGTACCCTGCTCATATTTGTGCATGAAGCTACTTTATATGTAAAAAATTATGTTATTAACCATAATCTTAACTATAACATGATTATAGTACAGAGATTATCACGTGGTGAGTCACAATAGTAGCTTACTCTGACAAAAACCTTGTTATATTGGTATAAAACTCTGCAACAAGCTACCGCAGTTTTTAAAAAGTCTTGAAAATATAGAAAAAATATTTTAAAAACAATTGAAAAAATATTCAGTTGATAAAGATTTTTATAGCGTACAAAAGTTCCTTTCTCATCTAAATAAATTAAGCCCCACTTCAACTAATTGATATAGTAATTATGTAACCAGTGACTAAGATTGTATTACGCATAATTATTGATCTGACTACTTGTTTTATACTCTTTAACTGGAGTCAAGGGCGCCACCAGGTGCCCATTTGTGAGCCCGTTGGTAGTCCATCAGGTTGTGAGTAAAATTTGTTGTTGAAGGTGAAGTAATTTTGTTGAGTGATGATTTTTAGGATGTCTATTATTTCATTTATATGTTCTGTAGCTGTGTTGTTGTTAATAAGGATGTTCTTTATTATTTCTATTGTTTCATTGACAGGTAAGTTGGTGTATAGATTTTTATATCAAAAGATGCAAGAGTGGAGTTAACAAAATTACTTCACCTTCAACAACAAATTATACTCACAGCCTGATGGACTACCATCAATGGGCTCGCCAATTTCAAGATTATTTGCTGAGATCTATCTCCAACACTGCGAAAACACTCATATACTCGTTAATAACATAATATACTGGCACAGATTTGTAGATAATGTTCTATTGCTATACAGAGGAAACAAAAGACAATGTGAACAACTCCGATCATACATAAACAAAATACATAAGAACATTCAATACACAGCTGAATATGAGCAAAACAATTCAATCAACTTCCTAGACCTCTCAATTACAAAGAACACAAACCAACAACACAGCTTCAACATCTACAGAAAACCAACAATGACAGATGCCCTAATACACAGAACCTCCAATCATCCAACACAACACAAACACTCAGCATTCAGGTCAATGCTACACAGACTCAACAACACACCACTATTCACCGTCAATTACACAACACTGAACCTAATACAATAAAATACCTAGCACAAGAAAATGGCTACAAACACGACCTAATTGACAAACTCAATCATAAAATAACAAACAAAAAGCATAACCACTCCACTGACAAAAAATACATCACAATAATGACATACATTAATCCACACAATCAGACTAGCAAAAAAAGCCGGCCACACCCACACCATCTCATTCAGAACAAAAAAAAAAATAAATAAAAAATGCACTTACACTCAAACCACACTGAACACAAACAAATACGATCTCCCAGGGATCTACAAACTGAACTGCTCTGATTTTAACAAATTCTACATAGGACAAACAGGCCGCACATTCAAACAACGTTACAAGGAACATTTTCAAGCCTTAACATCAAAAGCTGAATCGAATTTCACCGACCATATCATTCAAACTGGACACACTTTTACTGACATCACTACCAACCTACAAATTCTACATATAAAATCTAAAGGACACGAACTAATCACCTTGGAACAATTTGAAATATACAAACACACCACACACAATAAACAAAACATCCTCAACGAACAACTAAATTTTAAATCACACAAACTTTTTGATCACATTCTACAAAAACCACACTTCTTCTAACCAAAAAACTGACATCGATGATCAAGGAGGGCGCCTCAGAAAATGGATCTCAAAGATTCGAAAACGTTCGACCTACAGACGAGTAAGTAAATTCTACTTATTCCAATGAAAATTTGACTGCAAGTTGTTGAATTCACTTAAGAAGTTAATATCAACAACGCAGTTCGTCATGGAACAAGAAATCCAGGAACCAAATATTTGTAATAATCTATCATTTATCAGTCTCCAATTTTTTACATTATTAATCACCACAAGCACAAACGAGAGCGCCAACCAGCTAAACCGCTGACGCAAAGAAAGTGAATCTCCATAAGGTAACAAAAAAGCAATAATCATAAAAAATATGTATTAAAATATTTAAATTATTCAAGAAAAAAATACAATACCAAATAAAACCATAAATACCCGCAATAAATGCAATGTGGTGGCGCCCATGACTGGAGTCTTCAAGACAAAATCTACCAAAAAAGACTTAAATTAAAATGAGCTATGCCTTCTGACTGTCAGACTGTTGGGTTTTCTTGGGTGGGTGACCTTCGAAAATACACATCAATCACATAAGAATTAATACAGTAGTAGTTTTTGCATTATATATGACTGTTATGACTTTATTAAGCCATTACGATTTAGCCCAGGCAATGAATGTTTTGTGTCGTAACAAATTAGGGGAAAGCTGAATTTTTGCAGGATGTTAGTATACATAGTACATACTCAAAAAAACCAAAGTCCCGACCCCCACCCCGCTTGCTTCCACCACCACCCCCCTAACAACATTGCAAGAGCAGTACTTCAGTTAAAGGCTTATAACTCGAAAACTAATTAAGGTATCGTTGTGATTCTCATCTCATTTAATACTCAAAACTATTCTCTAAAAATATGTCATATACATTTTCTATGTAGATAGCCTAGTTTTTCAGTAAAAATATAGTTTATAGAAAAAAATGTCACCACTAACCACAAAAATCAACTTCAACTGATCATATCTTTTTTAATATCGCGTTATTGGTTGTGCCGTTCCTTACAAAACTTATAGATAATTTAATAAGCTTTAAAATGATGTGTCTAACTATTGATGTGTCTACTGTATAACTATTAGTGAATTTATTATCATTAATGGATTTGCTGCAACACTGGATGTCTAGCTTGTGATCATCTAGATAGATGACCTCTTAAAATTTGCTAAAAACCTGCTTTGGCTGAGTAGTAGGCATAATTCAAAGCTCCAATTTTATTTAAACTTATTTAAATAGGCTACCTTATTAAGGTGGTTTCTATGATTACTGAGTATTTTTGAACATTATACCCTAAATAATAAAGGCTATGATGTTGAAGATCCATCTTGTTTCCACTAATATGTATTATAAACTTAAAAAACACTTTTGAATGGAAATTGACTCACGTTATGGCATGACGGCCGTTTCGCTCTGTTGTCTAGAGCATCATCAGACGACCCACAGTACACTGATTCAATGCATGAGTTTGAGGGTTAGTTATGTTGGAATGGTGAAGAGGTGGGGGGATGAGTAGGCGGGAGGTTTGAAATTGGGATTATTTTGTCAAATAGAGTATGTGAGAAGAAGTTAAGTTTATCATTTAAAATGTTGTCACAAAAGCCAGAAACTCAATGTTTTAGAACAATATGAGATATACAAACATGCTAAGCAGCAGCCTGACAACATTTTAAATGATAAACTTAACTTCTTCTCACATACTCTATTTGACAAAATAATCCCAATTTCAAACCTCCCGCCTACTCATCCCCCCACCTCTTCACCATTCCAACATAACTAACCCTCAAACTCATGCCTTGAATCAGTGTACTGTGGGTCGTCTGATGATGCTCTAGACAACAGAGCGAAACGGCCGTCACGCCATAACGTGAGTCAATTTCCATTCAAAAGTGTTTTTTAAGTTTATAATAAAGGCTATATATCATTAACTTGAGCTCAAATTAAAAGATTTTATCTTTATATCCATCAGACGTGGTGCAAAACTGCAAATTAATACCCTCAGACAATGGAAAAAGTCAATAATTCTTGAAGGTCAGTGTCATTTGCAGTAGTAGTCCAGTAGTATTTGTTTTGAGAAATTCTCTACGAAATAAAGGCTTCAAACTGTATAACACAGAAAAAATCTGATAAAAAGTGACTTAGAACTTGAAATTACTTATTCTAGGTATTTGGGATGATAAAGAATGACACTTATAATATTATATAATAGTAAATATTATATTATTGAAGTACATAAATCAGAAATTTGAAAGTACCAGCAGAGTTGTAGTACAAATTATCGCCACGAGATCGGTAGTGGTCGATCTCCTTGATCGCTACGGGAAGACGACAAAGGTTGTCGACGACAGAAGAGATCGATTTCTATGTTACGCTGACAACAGAGTGGACAACATACCTGAGTAGGCCCAGTCTGTCGGGTGCATGCAGCCAAGTAGATTCTTATTTCTTCTTCTAGATTCTTATTATACATCAGTAAGGGTTCTATGTTCTTTAAATTTCAAGAGTTCAATGCTGCATGATATGCTCACTCCTCCAAGACATACTATCCAAAATTCGAAGGGCAAGCAAATTTTTTAAAAATTTGTTTTTTGGATGAAGCTCAGATAGGTCTGAGAGATGTGCATGAGAAATATTTGATTGATGATGATTGATGAGCTGGTCCTACAGTTTCAGGTGGGTTTCGAACCACCGGGGAGTGATTTTACAGCAGAGAGCATCAGTGTCTTCTTTGCTGGTCAATCTAATCAGTCACCCTTACAAAGAGTGCCCAGGAGAACGCAGCTTATCTCTATTTGATTGAACAGATAGCAGCTACGGATCACGGCTATCACTGGAACTATCAAACTAATATGGGGCAATTTACTAAGAATTTTAACCTATGAGAGATACAACATCCACAAAGAAGTTGTATAAAACAAAACACCATGAACAATACGACTCAAATTTCGAGGTTAAGCCAGGTTATACAACCAATCTTCTGGCTCACCGAAGTCTAAACCATATCGATTTAAACTATTCAATTTAATTAATTTTATCAATGAATCAATAAAAGAAAATTACCACCCTCCTGAGTAGACCCACTCTGTCGGTTTCTGTCGGGTGCGTGCACCGACAGAATAGGTCAATTCTCATTTCTTCACCAACCGACAGAGTGGGCCTGCGACCGAGTGGACCAGATTCTTGATTAGACCCACTCTTTCAGGTGCGCGCAGCGTTCAAATTCGATCTAAAAGGGGTGCGACAGACGGGGAGATTTCAGGAGCAGAATGTGACGTGCTTATTGGTTGCGCGCGCATCCAAGCATGAGCCTGCAATGTGTATGACGTCATACTTTGAAGTAAGGCACTATAAAGGGCACTCTTTAATCTTTACAGAGCCCTACTTTGAAGATTGGTCTAGCGATCACTGCCATTTTGATATGCCACTTGTAAGCCAATAGCTCAATGTTTATATTATATACATTTAAATAGTATTATTTTTTATAAATGTTTGTTTAAACACCGTAACATTATTTCAAATAATATTTTTTCCATCTAATTTATGATTTGTACAAATTTAATAACTCTAATTTCATTCAGTAACCAACACAGTTTCACTTTCGTTTTATAACCTCAAAACTACAACATCATAACAGTTTGTGAATTGTGAGTTGAAAGTTGAAAGCATGGATGGTGAGAGTGATAAAATTCAACAGCCCTTTTTCGGGCCAAACTCATTAAAAAATCAACAGTCCTTTTCAGAACTCAACTCAAAGAAACTCCATTCCTCAAAAGATCTTAGTACAAAAAATTAATAACTTTGAAGAATATTGTTCATTATTTTTTTTTTTAATGAACGATTTCAAAAACATTTTACACCAACTCATGATTGAAACTAAATAACCTTATTCCTAGGACTCCATAACATCAACTAAATTATTTACAATTTTCATATGAACAGAAATATTATGTTCTTCTTATTCTCAATTCAAATTAAGTTCACGTGATTGGTCAAAACGGGACATTACAGGCTTGTTTCACACTGAACCAGTTTGGGTAACCGTCAACCGATGTCGTTTACCCATCATAATTGCATTGCATCATATGGTTTCGAAAATCGTCTACATGTGAAGCGCTCCATATGATAAAACGACACCGGTTATATGATAAACGAAACCGGTTATCCGATTGGCGGTTATATGTGGAACTATCCTATTCAAACAATATTGAAATGAAGACATCGAAGAATGCTCCTTTTTGTTAAATATTGGGCCGATCCTTGCGAAACTCGGATGGGTTCCACCGCTGAGCGATGCTCTTTCATTTAAAAAAAATTCATCGAAATTGGTTCAATAGTGTTCGAATGATTGATGTACAAACATAAAAAAAAACAGGTCGAATATAGTAGCCTTGTTCTTTTTGGAAGTCGGTCAAAAATTCAACGGCCCTTTTTAGGGCCAAACTCATTAAACATTCAACAGTCCTTTTCAGAACTAACCTCCATGGAAAATCAACGAAACTATAGAAAATCAATGGCCCTTTTCAGGGCCACACCAGTGCGAAAATCAACAGTCCTTTTCAGGACTCAAAGGAACTTCATTCCTCAAAAGATCTTACTATCAATTATGTAAATGAACTAACTGCAATGAGGAAGAGACAACAGGTTGAGAATTATCAATCTTATTAGGGTTTTTGATTAAAAGATAAACAGATAAGTAGTTGTCACTAGTCATACGATGTTATTCGCTTATTCCTTAACCTTAACCTACAAAAAAACATTCTCGTAGTCGAGCAAATGAAGTGACGTCATTGCTCATAGCTGGTGCTGAATGTGTCTGCACTCAGAAGCTCCTGCCGTGCCTGGATGCGTGCGCAACTAGTAAGCACGTCACATTCTGCTCCTGAAATCTCCCCGTCTGTCGAACCCGATCTAAAGGGGCCCACACACTAGCGAGTATGGCTCGCGAGTCTGACTCGGCGAGTAAGACTCGGAAGAAAATCACCACTAACGTGTTGTGAACTTCCCGAGTCCGGCTCGGCTACTTTTCAAGGTCGGCTGGAGTGCGCCCGTGTTAATTCTGATCCATATAGCTCATCTAATCTCAAAATCTTTAAATTACAATCAATATCTGATTTGGAAGGTCATTTTATGCTCTAGAGAGAGTATTGGTTTTGCTAAAATTTCATAATTCTTGAAATTTGATTATTATTATTATTAAGAAATGTTTTATTTCTTCTAATTTTTTTCTGACAAGAGAAAGAGATGTCAGAGCGTTTATAGGCACGATTTATGTTTTTTATAACAATTATTTTCCCACCTCTAAGTGTCTTTCTTATAGATCTATAACATAATTATAGATATAGATATAGATCTATAATTAGGGAAGTGATAGCCGCGAGGCGTAGCAGGTATCTGTTCAATCAGATAGAGATAAGCTAAGCTGCGTTCTCATAGGTCCTGTTTGTAACGGTGACCGATTAGATTCGCCAGCAAAAAAGAGACTGTTCAATTTATTAAATACTGTTATATTTATAATGATAATGTTATATTATAATAATAAATATAAAATAGGCATTGGGCTTACATGCAAAGGGATGTATTATTATTATTATTATTATTATTATTATTATTATTATCATCATTATCATTCAATAATTATTTATTTATTTTATACACAATTTATCTGTTAGCAGCTATTATTATTATTATTGAAATTATTTTTTAGAATTTTGTTTTTATGTTACTGTAGGTATTTTTTGTTGAAAAAACAACATTCGAATATTTATTTGTATTGTATTAAAAATAAGCTCTGCACTGCAATATTATCATTTTTATTTTATCTTGAATATTCAAGTTTTAATATACGGTTTATTTTTTATTTTTCTGTTTATACATTAGTTTAACTTGGTAACTATTTCAGTCATAGTATTGTCATAGTAACAGTAAATATACAAACTTGAATAGATAACTCAATCAACTTATTTTTACGTCTTGTGAACAGTGCAAATAATAGCTTTCTGACGTTCTGCTATGTTATAATGAGTTGCCGAGCCTGGCTCGGCTCGGAATACGTCCACTAACTAGCGAGTCCCAGCCGAGCCCAGCCGCGCTTGTAGCCCTGCACGAGTCTGGCTGGGCTCGGCTCGGCTCGGGAGAAAAGAGCCCACTAACTAGTAATTTTCTCCCGAGTCCGGCTGGCCGAGTCTTACTCGCGAGTCAAACTCGCTAGTGTGTGGGCCCCTTAAAAGTCAACCATCTTTGTCGTTGTTCTTCATGGTCGTTGGCCCACTTTGGCGCTCTCCCATCGCTACACATTATTACCTTCGCATTATTTATTCATCTATTGTTATAATTTAAATGATATTATATATTATTGATGAGAAAATACTTATTTCAATTATTATTATTGTTGTCTTTTCACGAATAATTCTTAAAAGTTTCTTTGTCTTCTAAAAATTTCAAAGGCTGCAACCCTGCAAAGTCAGACCCATTGTCAGCCATTTTGATTTGATGTTGATGCTGCTTCCCTACACAGTGTTGGATTGTGCTTGTACTGATGCAAATGAAACCTGTAAATTAAATTGACATAAATACGGGATATTATAAGTTTGAGGTTTTGTGGAACTAAACTACAAAAAAAAAAAAAAAAAAAAAAAAAACGGTGTTTTAGAACGAATTTTTTTGCAATTTGTGCTCATTGCATTTGTCGATAGTGAACATAAGCATTCAAAAGAGAAAATGGTGAGTATTGTCTGTAGAGGTATTCTATGTTACTTTCAGGAGAATTATACCAATATTTATCCATTTCTCAACTCATTATTCATTATAAAACTATTCTGGATTCTATTTCCAGTAAGTAATCGTCTCAAACCCCAAAGATTTTGAATTCAATGAATATTTTTATTGATTTGTTGAGGTTAGGCTAGCCCACTGCAACCATGTAGGCCTAATCATTGTTATGATATATTAATTTGGTGAAAAAAAGTAATATTGTTTAAATACTTGAATAACTTACTATCATAATTACACATTTTGATTATTTCACAGTAAATGTTTTGTTGAGTTGCACACAACTTTGAGCTACTTTCATTGACACATCGCTAGCTTGTACAACTGACTGCTATGGACCTGACGGTATTCACCCCAACAAAAAGGGAGCTCAAAATTTGACTGATAGAATCATGGAATTGGCTAAACTAGGAGAAAACATGAACACACATTCACAAGCACATGTTTCATATCCTTTAACATTTCAACTGAATCTAATGAATAATGAATGAATAAATGAATTTATTTCCTCATTCAACAACACAAGAAAAATAACAAGATACATTACTTGGAAATTGACTGATCACTTTTCCAGTAGTGTGATCAGTTCAAGAAATACAATTGACAAAAAAAATAAACAAATAAGTATGAGTCTAGTCATCAGCAACATTGAAATTATTTACAGTTCAGCTACTGCCTGTAGCGCAACATAAAAAGGTACTAGCTCTAGTTTTCTCAGTGGAAGTTTGCCTAAATAACTACAGAATCAATGCTATGATAATTACAGAATTAAATAACAGTGAATAACTAATAGTGGAAATAGACTTTATAATAGATGGTATAAATATGCGTATTGAAGATTAGAAAGTTCCATATGGTAATAAATGTTGTTATAGCCTATTATCTTATCACATTTCTAATTAGCCAAATGTCATCTATCGCGAACAACCAGCTCTTTACTCTTTCACAGAAAGTCCTAGAGGAGTCGCAACCTCTTATCTCAATTGGAAGCTTATTAAAGATGAAGGGTCCCAAAAACAGAAACGAATGCCTGAAAAGCTCCCTGTTTACTTTTGGTGTCCTACACAACAGTAGGTTAGCGCTTCTCATATTGTAATAAGGGTTCCCTGTTTCATAGTTCCCACTTATCAAGTAAAACAATTTTAAAACCTTAAAAACATATAAATTTTGAATAGGCATTATTTTTAGATGGAAATACAATGGAAAAGAGCTCACTCTCACATTTTTATAGAGTAATATCCTTATAAGGTGGTTTTGGGATATTCGCAACTTGTTAATAACAGTTTTAAAGGTTCCACCCCAACATATTAAGCCATACTGCAGTCGTGAGTGAATAAGAGCATAGTACAATGTTTTCATTAACGGTTCTTCGCAAAACTTTCTGAGGAAATAGAATTTTCTTATAGCTCTTCTAATACAGCCGTGTATATTTTGGATATGATTTTTCCATGACATTTTTTCATCAAATGTTAAACCCAAGTATTTGAAAGAATTTACTTTTTCAATTTCTTCACAGTCACAATTTTCAATCCGGCAAGTTTGGTTGTGGTATCGAGTCCATCAAAGACCACACCCGCAACTTCAGGACAGACTTCACAAATTCCGAACATTGGGACAAATAGCACGAAAAACTGCCTTATTCATCCCAGCAAACCCACTCAATAACTGGACTAGACTAATACCATGACAAAAATCAAAACTAAATTATTATTACTAAATTAATTTAGTCATACAACCTAAAAAAATAATGAATAAAGGACTAAACATATTTTTCTTAAACATACAACGAGGCCTTAAAAAAATAGACCAACTAACTATAGAACTAGACAAGATAAAGCCTCACATTTTAATGATAGCAGAACATGGACTAGACAAGAACAAACTGGAAACTACTGCCATACCTGGATATACATTACACTCAGATTTCTCAAGTAAGCAACACATGTGGGGAGGAACGGCTATATACGCATCAAACACTCTGGACTCTAATTTAAAGAATATAGACAGAATAGAGAGCTTCTCAAAAGAATTTACTTGCGAAATAGCTGCTCTAAAATTGAAAAATAAAACAACAGCTTACAATAATAAATATTTACAGGCCGACATCAGGTAACATTCTGGAATTTTTTGAACTTATAGACGGATTCCTAGGTTCCTTCATCGCAAGGAACAGCAACACAGTAATAATGGGAGATTTAAACATTAACTCTACAAATTTCGCCGAATCTAAAAAAACTAAGTGACATTCTAACTCAGCATAACTTGAAAATTATTCAACTCCCACCAACCAGGCTAACAAATAGCAGCGAAACCAGCATAGACTATTGTATTACAAACATAAACGATCCAAAAATTCAAATAATAGACAACGTTATATCCGATCATAAAGGGATAGAATGCACTTTAAAAGCAACAATTATCTATCAGAAGGATATTGCTATAAATTCTAGACGATTGACAGCAGAAAATATGGATCTAATCAGAAAAGAAGACTGGAGAGAACTTATAAGTTTGAAAACCATAAATGAAAAATACATTATCTCTATAAAAACCGTACAATATCACTTAAATTGCATCTGTCCCACCAAAACAAAGAAACGCAGAAATAAAAATACACAATATTTTGAAATAACAAATAGAATTAGAGATTTAAGAAAACAAATGCTTGATGCTAATAATATAGGCTATACATAATGACCGGGAATCAAGAACATAAATCTGAAGTAGCATGTATAAAAGAACTGTATGACAAAGAGGTTAGAGCAGAAAAAAAGGAAACATATAGCAAATACAATTGAAACATCAAACAATGTAACTAAAGAATTATGGAAGATTATAAATGAGGAAAGAAAGAAAAATAAGTGTATTTATGATGAAAAACTCGTTCTGAAAATAAATAATAAATTGGAAACAAACCCTTGGCGGAATTTTTCAACAATTATTTTTTAAATATAGGTCAGGCTGATACTCATCAGACATCAAGTAAAAAAAAAATACTAATCAAAATATAAATCAAGAAAGTGAGGCAATACTGGAAAAATTTGAATTTATAACAAAAGCAACCCTAAATGAGATTGTTTTTAAAGACTAAACATAAATACTCAGCTGGAATTTATGGAACTAGTGAGCCGCCATGCTAAGAACACGCCAGCATACAACTCATTTTGGTAAAGGGCGAAAGGGTAATTCATTTCCAGCTTATCCTAGGAGAAGGTGGTTACAAAAAAACGGCCGTTTCGAAGATACTGATTTAGATCAAATTCCCAAGAAAGTATCTCAAGTCCAGCATCACAAATAATCAATAATAATCATACTACTTGAAGTTCAAAAATCCAGAATTAATCTAGCCATGGTTGCTCTGATACACAGATGCTATTACAAATTCATATCTTCAATTGTATTAAAAGACGTTAATCGATCAAAAAGTCAGGAAGGAACTCTTGTAACAATCTGATAGGCTACCAAGATTCTGAGATTAAGTAGATCTATTTCAATATGTAAAAGCAATGATAAAGTAGTACGGTAAGGGATGATAAGGAAGTATTCTTCTTTTTCTCCTTTTTCTTCTTCATCTTCTTTTTCTAATCTTAATCTTCTTTTTCTTCTGCTTCTTCCACTTCTTCTTCTCCTTCTTCTTCTTATTCTTCTTGTTCTTCCACTTCTTCTTCTTCTTCTTCTTCTTTTTCTTCTGCTTCTTCCACTTCTTCTTTTTCTTTTTCTCCTTCTTTTTTTTCCTCTTCTTTTTATTCTTTTTCTTTCTCTTATTTTTCTCCCTCTTCTTCTTTTTCTTCTTCCTCATCTTTTTCTTCTTCTGATTTTTCTTCTTCTTCTTATTTTTCTTCTTTTTCTCCTTCTTTTTCTTTTCTTCCTCTTTTTCTCCGTTTTCTTCTTCTTCTTCCTCTTCCTCTACTTCTTCTTTTTCTCCTCTTTCTTCTTCTCCTTCGTCTTCTTCATCTTCTCCTCTTTCTTCTTCCCCTTCTTCTTCTTTTCTCTCTTTTTCCTCTCTCTCTTCCTCTTTATCCTATCCTCCCACCCTCTCTCTCTGAATGAACAATGAAAAATAAACTTTTTGTTTCAAAACAGCTGATCATCAAATCATAAGTTGAAATGTGAAAATTTTCAGCTCACCGATCCCTATGTTAAAGCAATCGCAAAAATTGAAACTTTGATCGTTCATTCCTCATGTCCACGATGACGTTTTTCAAAATGTAAGACCTTATCAAACATCTACTCGATGAGATCTTTCAAATGAGACATGAACGAACAAAATCGGTCGAGAAACCACGGAGGAGTTGTCATCACAAAAACATGTTCGCCTATTTTATATAAAGATTCCAGGTAAACTATCAAATCATTGCCGTAAAGAAATTATCTACCCAATTCAACATTAATAAATGCTTCTATATCTGAGTCATCAATTCCGCATGACATGAAAACATCCCTGGTCTACCCAAAATATAAAAAAATGACAAAACTAACATAGAAAATTACAGACCAATAGCAAACCTACCTACTCCATCAAAATATTTAGAGAAAGCAATATATTTACAAATACTAAATTATCTTAAACAACATAATAAATTACATATTCACCAACATGGATTCAGAAATGATAAATCAATAGATACAGCTTTCGCAGACTTAATCCTTTTTATAACACAAAACTGGGAACAAGAAAATAAAATGTCAGCAGTCTTTCTGGACCTCAGAAAGGCTTTTGACAGTCTTGACTGGACCATACTAATCACTGAAATTGAAAGGATAGGAATAAGAGAAAAGCAAAGAAATGGATAGAAAACTACCTAACAAACAGACACCAAATAGTAGAATTAAAACATGAACACCAAGGCAAAAAGGTTTTAACTAGTTCTTTGGCCAAACCAATGAAAAGCGGAGTACCACAGTGATCAGTGCTAGGACCACTTTTATTCCTCATATACATAAACAGTTTACCTAAAAAGCTTCCAACGTCTTCCAAATGTATACTTTTTGCAGATGATACTACCGTAATAATAAATGGAAAAAATCAGAATGAACTACAGACTAACTATGACGCAACCATAACTTCAACAAAAACGGCCTTAAAGAACCTCAATCTAAATATAAACAGTTCAAAAAGCACACTGATAAACTTCCAAATAAAACCCTCTAGAACCACAGAGACCCCATTATTTATAACAGACATGGAAATATCATCTACAGCAAGATTTTTGGGAATTACGCTTGACTCAAACCTCACATGGCATAACCACATAGACAACAAGTAAATTGTCCACATCACTCTATGGTATCAAAAGAATAAAACAAATTGCAGGTAAAAGAACAGCACTGATAGCATACCACTCTCTCTTTGCATCACACATAGGGTTTGGAATTATTGCATGGGGAGCAGCACCACACACCTATTTAGAACAAATTCTGATATTACAGAAAAAAGCGATAAGAATAATAAATGATCTAACACTGCAAACAACATTTTAAACAAGACCGTATCCTAACAATTTTATCATTATATATATTTTCAAAACAATTATGTATGTAACCAAATTCAAATAAAATTATAAATGCAGAAACAATATTCATATACACAAAACAAGAGCAAACAATAATTTCGACTTACCATACAATAGACTACAAAAATCCCAGAAACACCCAAACTACATGGGATGTAAATTTTACAACCTGCTTCCAAACAACCTCAAAAACATCCAAAACAAATCTGAGCAAACATTTAAACAAGCCGTTAAAAATTATTTATTGAATAACCCCTTATACTCAATAAAAGAATACATTGAACTGACAGAAAAAAAACCTTCTTTATATGAACCTTGGTTCTTGAACCTTAAAGCCGGCTCCACACATGCGGCATTCGGCGAGAGCCGAATATTTGCCAAGAGGCGAGCTGCTCGTGCTGGTATTCGCCGATTAACGAGCAGCTATCTACACACATGCGAGTTTTTCAGAGCACAGTGCTCGTTGCGGGACTAGCCCGAATCGTAGAATAGCGAACAAACATGGATGACGATGATGTTATTATTTCTTGTGCTGCCTTCGTTGTCATCGCTGGAGGCTATTTTTATTGTTGAAGAGAAGTCCAAGGAAAGAAGGACTGTTGAAGAAATCCAAGGAAAAGGAGGCCGTGGGCGATATCATTAAAAGAATATTTCTCACACTAATTGTTTAATTAGTAGTCCTTGAACTTGATCTTTGTTTTAACTACATTATAACGCAAGATTATACGCTTGTTAAAAAATTTATTTTTATCCTATTATGCATTAAAAATCGGTTCATTACCCCCTTAAACTCAATCTAACAAAATTTGAACAACATAAGTCTATTTATAAATTTTGTTTAAGACAGCCGTTCAAGAAACGTATTTTCTAAAATGCTTAAAAATATGCAAGGAAATGCGCTAACAGTGTTAAAAAGAAAGAAGATAATAATAAGAAAATAATATGGCAGAGGACCCTAAAAAATAATAATAGATTATAATAGCAATAGATGAATAAACAGAATTAATTAATAAATATAACATGTAGGATTATAAATTTAAAAAACAAGGTTAAACAAAAGTTTTAAATGAAATCGAATATGGATTTGAAAGTAGTAACAAGTAGCACTTCGCAACTAGACAGCCGAATGTGTGTAGGCGATACCTTTTGCCGAATATTCGTCCACTTTGAAGTGTATCAAAGACCGACACTAGACGGGAAACGACGAGCATGAGTGCTCGCTAATTGCCGAATACACGAACTCCCATCCATACTACGCGCGATTCAACGCGCGGCTGCTCGGGATTCGCCGAATGCCGCATGTGTGGAGCCGGCATAAACCTCTTGGCTACGTCAAAACAAAACCTTAAAACGAACTTAACCTCATCCTTGAGGTAGTATCTTGACGTACCCCTAGTCTCGAGGACTATGGTGGTGAAAGTGGAAGTGAAAAAAGTGAGTGAAATTGTTTTTGAAGAAAACATACGAATTTTTGGCCCCCTACTTAACATCGCCCCCCCCATGCTTCTTACCTTAAAAATAAGCGCCTGAAATAGTTTATTTACGCCAGATGATTCATTGCTTTTTATTACTTTTACATAACTTATCAAGTTCGAAAATCAATGAGAAACTACAGATTTGTAAGGTTAAAAATGTAGAGGATTATAAAATGGGAGTTTCTACAATTCAATTTCTGCGTTCTGCAGTGAATTTTTACTCAATGTTGTTTTCAGTAGTTTTAGTAACAAGCATGTTTCTATTTTGATTTCATTTTTAAAATCTAGGGGACCGCTGAAAAAGCAGGAATTATTGACTAACAGTTTTCATTGAAGAAAAATTGAGTTTCAAGTATTCTATTGAGCCAGTTGTACATAATTAGTACATAAAGCCGAGTCAAATGTTAAAAAGTTGACCGGTTTTAAATACTACAACCTGAAATATTACCAAAAAAAATAATGGATACAAGTCAAAGCTCATTGAGGTCTTAACACAGCGTGATGGGTATTAAAGCAAAGATTATCAGAATTGCGTTAAGTATTTTTTTTTCTTTTGATATGTGTATTCTCTTATTTATGCTCATTTACAAATATTACAATTTTGCAGTCAATAATGATTAGAGAAAAATATCACTGTTGTGCTATGTTCTTTGAATTTAAATAGTCTAGTAATTTTTTTAAATTAAAGTTGTTTTTACCCCTAATTTTATTATTTTACGTTTTGTTTTCAGTCTCACACCATTCTTCTAATTCAACCAGCTACAAAGCCTGAAAGTCGCACCTACACTGACTATGAGTCTGTAAATGAATGTATGGAAGGTTGGTTTACTTTTTTTTAATCAATTTTTCCAACAGTTTCTCTTGAAACTTATCACTGACTTGACTCTGACTATAAAGGTGGAATTGAAATGATGGTCATAGAGCTTCAGAATTTGTTTTGATAGGGGTTTGGCATACCTCACTCCTCGTTTGCATGGTAAGCTCTTTAGCCTGAAACAAAACGTTGAAGTTTAAAGAGTCACCTGCAGTTTGGCATACTGATGAAAAATCTGTTGTCTCAGTGAGGAAAGCAACCATAACCTTCCTCATGCCTTGTAGTGAACTCTATGGGCACAAAAATAATGTTGAAGTCTGAAGAGTCACCTAGTCTAAATAGGATATGGTAGAATATAGTATATACATAATATAGTATATAGTAATACATAATTTTGTACTGTTATGGGTGTAATATTAGTAGGAAGAAACCATATCAAGTAGAACGTGTATTTATTATAGAACCCTGATTTCAATTAACAAGCAATCTAGCATCACATCACGTTGTCTCCCTGACAATGCTCTCAGCTGTTCTCCATCATAGCACATCCTCCCCTTTCAGATCAAGGGTAGAATGTGTACCCTGTTTCTTTGCACTTGTGTTCCATTGTGAAAATGCACTAGATAGGATCTAGGCTGTAGGAGTTTTCGTTTGATTATACCTTCTCATTTTAAATTGGGGATCCAAATGGCGCATCCTTGGTTGAGTTCTGGAAGTTCTTTGGCCCCATGTCGCTTATCGTACCTTTCTTCCTCCCCTTTCTGGTATGGTCTTCTCTGTTGCGCAATATTTCTTGATCTGGTGCTTGAGGGCGCAAGTTATCTATTGCAATAGGACAGTACTTCTCAGTTTTCTTCCCATTAGCAACTCAGCAGGCGAATATCCATTTTCCAGAGGAGCTGTTCTGTATGAAAGGATACTTTTTGCTGCCTTGACTGCTGATTCTGCAAGGCCGTTTGACTGTGGGTATCTAGGAGTGCTGCTGATTATTTCAAAGCCCATGTTCTCAGAAAATTTTATCATCTCCTCGCTGCAAAGTTGTGTTCCGTTATCGCATCAGAGACAATGGGTGGTGTGAATAAAGTACGAGTGCTCGCTCACGAGTTAGGGAAGCCGAGTGTGTGAGTGCACTCGATATCCATCAGCTTTGAGGTGAATAAAATGTCGGCCCAACTACTGCCGGACAGAAACCGAAGGATTCGCTATTCGAGTGTGGACTCACATCCCCTCTCCTCTGAAACACAGAACCATGCAGTTTTATCGCTAACGACGACGTCACCTCTGCTCATGATGTCAACAAACTGATGAGTCAGCTACTCAGCTCAGTTCATTTTTTCATTCAGCTCGTTCAGTTCGAAAAGAAGACATGTTTGTAAATAAATGAGAAAAAATGCACCAAATTAACAAATAATATTAAAAACAAAAACAAAACATTCATAATTATACAGTATGGTAGGGCAGTTGTGCACCAAATACTATAGATGTGTACGACTGCCGTACCATACTGTATAAATGATTGTACTTTTTTTATATTCTTTATTAATTTTGTGAATTTTTTGTCACTTATTTACAAACATACTCATCAAGTTACATAAGTTACAATTTGAATAAGAATCTACACTTAACTTGGATTCCTTCAATCATTATTTATACTAAATGTTAATCTATAGTAATTTTTTTTTTTTTTTTTTTGAGGATGAAGCCCACATAGGTCTGAGACCTGTGCGTGGGTAATGGTTGGATGATGGTGATTGATGAGTTGGATCTACAGTTTAAGGTGGGCTTCGAATCACCAGGAAGTGATTTTACAGCAGAGAACAGTGTCTTTTTTGCTGGCCAATCTAATCGGTCACCGTTACAAACGTGCTAATAATAATTATTATTATTGCTGGATGATTGTATTCTGATATTGCCATTCAACTTTATTATTAGAATAGTAGTGAAACAAACTTAATTTTTTAATAGCAATTAAATAAACAACATAAATTTCATTAGTCCATTAGTCAATATGTTATTATTATTCTATCCATAAGACATGATTCGAGATATAAACAAGCAAATAACACAAGCAAGTAAAATGTATGTGCATAACCACTGCAATGTGGTTGCATGATAATTTATTGTTCTATTAATATTTTTTTATTTTTTCATGAACATGATTTATCTGTGCAATTTTTTCAAAACTTTATTGGATTTCTTTCTATACAAGATAATTTTTAGGAAACAAGAAATACATTTGAAAAAAAATTCTGAAATTAATTATTTGTGAAATAGAACAAGTGGACTTGATCAAGAAATCTCTTACACTTGCTAATTATTATAAATAATAATAATAATAATGCTTCATTGATGTTGTAATAGTTGAGAAATTTCTGTTCTTCTTTGTTGGCCTCTCCGACGAATATCTCTAGCACCAGCTCCAGGCACATTTGGAACTTCTCGATCAAAATTATTTTTAATAATTTTTTATTAAAATTATTATAATTATTTATAATTTTAATAATTTTTATTTTTAATAATTTATAATTATTTTATAATATTTTTTAAAAATGATCAATATTATTTTTTTCAAAAAGGTACAGTGAACGATAGTTTTCTAAGCGAGAATCCCGTCGATTCCTGTATATTTTAACAGCACAAACAGGAATAAATTCCGCCATCACCAGCTACAACGTCCGCAGTTGACTTGGGTGAGTCTGCAAATGACTAGATCGGGAAATTGATGAGTGCGCACTCAGATGACGCAAGTAATCTGGGTTTTATTCACATCAAACTGTGAGTGCGCACTCTTCGACTGAGATCGGACAGACGGCCTGAGTGGAGTGCTGAGCCACTCGCTTTTTATTCACTTCGAAAGACAAGAATCCTGAGCGTAGATGTAATTTCTTAAGCTTGGAGTCCGCACTCAGCTTTATTCACACCACCCAATGAGGGGTGCCAAACCAGCAAAATATTTTTTCAAACATGCAATCATTGTTGTTGAGGTTAAGGAATGCAGTGGTCCTTGGATTTCCAAGTAACGTGAGAAATAATCTTGAACAACCAGATAGTTTTTTTTTGTTTTGTTGAAAGTAAGTAGGTCAGCACATATAACCGACCATGGCAACTTAGGCAGTTCTGAGGGCATGAGTGACAGCATTGGATTCTTCCTATTTTTCAAGCATATGTTGCAGTTGGCTACTTTTCTCTCAATGTTTTTGTTTATTTCAGGCCACATTTTGATATTCCTAGATGTCCTTCATGAATTCTGTCTAAAACCAATTCTTGCAAACTGTGTGGGACCACAATTCTACTTCCCATCATGATCAATCCGTTGTGGTTGGCCAAGTTATCCTTAAATTTTGAAAAGGCATTGCAGCAGTTGTCTATTTTATTCCAACCAGATTGTATGTAGGTTCTCAAGAGTTGAAAAATTGATTGAGTGAGCTTTAATAAGTTCGTGTAGGTGGTCACATGGAGGCAGATTTGCTAAATGTTCGGATATTTCTTCCTCAAGCTCGTGGGGGGGGGGGGGGGGGGGATTGTTGATAATTTCACCAACTATAAGATTGGTTTGGTGGGAAAGTGTATTGGCAATGGTTAATTGTTTTCCAGGAACATAGGAAATTTCATAGTCAAATCTAACCAATCTGAGGCATAGGCGAAGCAGTCTTGGTGATAGGTCATGCATTGGTTTCCTGCCAAGTAATGTGGTCAATGGTTTATGGTCGATCTGGAGGAAGAATCGTTTCCCAATCAGGTACATTTGAAGTCGCTCACATACCCAAATACATGCCAAAGCCTCTTGTCCAATTTGAGCATATTTCCTCTCAGTATCTGTCATTGCCCTTGAAACATACATTATGGGGTAGAAATTTCCATTGTGTTCTTGTTCCAGTATGCCCCCCAGGGCAAATGAAGATGCATCTGCAGATACTCTACTCGGTGCGCTGACGTCATATGGTTTTAAAACCGGAGAAGTTGAGATCACTTGCTTGGTTTTCAGAAATGCATTTTCTTGAGCTGGTGACCAGATAAAATCAACATCCTTCTGGAGTAGATCTCTCAGGGGCTTCTGGGATAAACTTTGTCAGGTAGTTGAACATACCAAGATATCTTAGAAGATAATTTTTGTTGCTTGGAGACTGAAAGTTTAAAATTGATTTTACCTTGTCTTGATCGATGAACACTCCTTTTTCACTCAACTCGTGTCCTAGAAGCTTCACAGTTGTTCTTCTGAACTCACACTTATCTTTATTGAGAGTAATACGAGCTTTCTTAATTTCCTTTTCTTAAATTTTTCCTTTTCCTTTCTTAATTTAAGAGTTCCAAGTGCTCATCATGTTCCTCATTTGAGTTTCCCCAAATAAGGATGTCATCCATCATATTAGCACACCCATCAAGTCCATCTAAGATCTGGGAGACTCTTCGCTGGAAGTGTTCAGGTGCTGATGAGATCCCAAAGGGCATTTGGTTGTAGCAAAAACGTCCAAATGGAGTTATGAATGTAGTGAGACATTTAGACTCTTCTGACAGTGAGATTTGCCAGAAGCCCATCCTAGCATCGATTTTACTGAATATTATAGCATTAGAAGTTCTCAAAAATTTTCTTCAGCTGAGGGCAGGACAAACCGCTCTCTTACTATGTATTGATTGAGTTCCGTGAAATCTCCACAGATGCGAATAGCCCCGGATTTCTTTGTTGCTACAACAATGGGGGCACACCACTCAGTAGCTTCTTCAATTTTTGAGATAATGCCGTTTTTTTCCATTTTCATAAGTTCCTCTCGAACCTTTTCATACAGAGGTAGAGGGATCCTTCAAGGTGCTAAAATGGCGTAAGGTTTGGCATACTCAACAATTCTTATATGGTGGGTAGTGATGGGCGACTCATTCCTTTCTGCAAGTCGACTTGCGAGTCGGTCTCAAGAGAGCAAGTCGACCGAAGCTAAAGTCGAGTCGAAGAGGTGCAAGTCGACTCAAACACGACTCAAGTCGGGTTGAGTTGCAATTTCAACGGTTTTGTTTTTTCTCTTGGCTCTACTTTTGTCGACACTGTCAACATATCAGTCGTGGGTCGTTCATGCTTTTGAACTACCGTACTGTAGTTGAAGATAGAAAAAGAATGAGGATTCTTTAGTATACCAAGACGGGAGTGATATAAATTAACAATTCATTAATTCGGACAAAGATCAATAGCATAATAGAATTCCACTGGAAATGAAAGAAGAAGGCATTATTAGCAGATTTTAAAAAAATAGGGAATGGTTTTATAATATTGGAGTCTACCGTACCATAGATAGGTTCTCATAGTGAATAGGATGTGAATAGAAATACCATTTTGCATACTTTAGGTAGTTTTAGGTACCGTAAATAGTTTTTTGTTATTGTTGTATTAGTTATAAAGGCTAGTTAAGAATAGTATTAGCTTGATCTATCTCGAGTCTAGCTTATATTGATGATCACCAGGACACATAGTTTAAAAGTGAGTTTTATTTTTTAAATTTAGCAATCAAATGACTGAGTTTTCTATATAATATATTTGTAATGTTTGAGCTTATATCAATAAACTCGTCCTCTGGATGTGCTTTCCATCATGCAGAAAAATAATTGTTATTATTAATCATTAATATATAAATATATGTAGGCAGTAGAGAATATCGAACTGAGAAATGCTTTTCTAAAACAAAAAATCACAACCGAAATTGCACTCGCAAGTCATACTCTTATGAAGTCGTTAACACATCTCGACTTACTATTCTAAAGGAATGTCTCATGTCTTGAGTCGACTCAAACTAGACGACGACTTTATATTAGATGACACTGAACCGAACAACTCAACCATTCAAGTCGCAAAGTGCATAGTGAGAAAAACGAAAGTCGTGTCGACATCATGCATGGCAAGTCGATTGAGTCGACTCAGTGTGCAAGTCGACACAAAGTCGACTTTTGAGTCGAAGTCGCCCATCTCTAATGGTGGGGTCCACCAGCCATTACTCCAGGGACATCAGAAAACAGTGTTCTAAACTCTTCATCCACTTCTACATGTCTGTCATTACTAATTTTGTGCTGACATGGTGAGTAGTTTTAGAGAGTGTCTTTATCCCACTTCTGAAACCATGTAATATTAGTAGGAAGAAACCATAGACAAGTCAAGTAGAACGTGTATTTATTATGGAACCCTGATTTCAATTAACAAGCAATCTAGCATCACATCTCATTGTCTCCCTGACAACGCTCTCAGCTGTTCTCCATCATAGCACATGGGTTCTATCTCTAAAATAACGCTGGCAACACTTACATATCACTCGCACTTAATTAACACAAATTATCCACAACTCACACTGTTCAGTTATTTCTTTCACAAGATAATGAAATCAGAGCAGATAAATTGATAATGTTCAGCTAATAAAGATTTTGCTATACCACTGTTCAAAAATCAATCACTAAATATCAGAAGGCCGATCTAATATTAAATAATAACTGTTAAATAAACTGTTCAATAATTCAAGGAGAAGCATCTAATACATAATAGTTGAAACTCCAAAAGCACTTAGGAGTCACTGTATAACTGTCAAGTAAACCTGAATAATAATCTGTCACAAGATACTGCGATTAACACTATAGACAACGAAAGTTCATTAACACAGTTTGTAATAGCGCCAACGGGATTGCACTGTCCGTATTAACAGAAATGGGAACTGTCACAGTACACTGCCACTTGTTATCAGTGTCGAACAACAACTGAACTCACTCACTTTTACGAAACTTTCTCCTATTTATATACCTTTCAACATTCCAGAGAGGACTAGATGGCACTCCACCTTTCTGTTAACTTCCAAAATAAACAGTTAAGAGGCCTTAATACCTTTGGAAAAAACACTAAAATAAGCACTTCGTAGTTTTCTGTTTCGGACGCTATTTTTGAAGCTAGAGATACGTGAATGGTGTCAAATTGTAAATAAATATTGCTAGAATGGTCGTATAACCTCGGAATTTGAATATCACTTACCATTTTTTTATAATTACATGTCGAAGTTTATAAAAGTTTAACGGCTCATAGGGCTGTAATAGAGTTAAAAATTCGAAATTCGGAGGTTATACGACCATTCTTTAGATCTTTCTGCACAATTTGGTACCATTTACATCTTTATTGGATTGAAAATAGCGACCGAAACAGAAAACTACGAAGTGCTGTTTTTGACTCTAGAGGAGACTCTTCATTGCAAGACCTAATGCTGCTACTAACCATTCCATCGAAAACAGAGTATTGCACTCACACACTGCCTTGCCGGCCGTTGCATAAACACACACAAGCGCATGCACGCATTTAGGCGCCAGACAATGTTATCTCGGCAATGATTTCCTTATTGTCATTATAATAACAGTGAGACAGAAATATTAGTTGGATATTCACTCTACAGCTGCAAAGTTTAGGTTCGTTCGGTTGAGGTAGAGTAGGCTCTTACATTTTCGAAAAGTGCATCTTACTTTGAAATATTTTATTCAAAATTATATTTTTTGTGAGATGTAGTTGAGTTGATTCTGCAGACGTTCTTGGGAGAGAAGCTTACCAACCCATTTTTTTATGTTTTAGGAGTTACTCAAAATGTTCAACGTAGTTGACATCTTTGAGAAATTCTCTCCTCTGATTGATAAAGCTTTTTGAATTGAATATGATTATCTCTTATAAATTTCCAAAAAAATACCTCTTTGGGAGTAAAGGGCAGGGAAATGGGATTTTTTAATTTTGCCAAAATAATGCTTTTGGTGGCAATTTCAAGGACTTTCTGTCAGAAGCAAGAGACAGTTCTATTTGACAAAAGTTGTAACTAGAAAAAAAAATGGGATAGGAGCAGGCTAGCTTGAATAATTTTTAAACGTTGATCACAGTTTGCAAAGTCCTCCCTTTTGGAGAGGGACAGGCAAAACTGTGATTAGACCAAAATATGGAGCTCTAAAATTATATTGAAAAAAATTTATTATCAATAAACTCCATTTTCTATCCTCGAAGGTGACAGTGTTGCTGATGCTGGAAAATAATTACAACCAATTTGTTGAGTGGATGGCCTAGATAAAAGGAAACAAAAAGTTTATAATTTCGACATAACATAATGCTTTGCATAATTTGTTTTTGGAGCAAATGAACAATAAAAAGAATTGACTACTGAGTATTCTAAAGTTTTTTAAAAATCATCCCTTTTTTGAGTTGGAGGTGATGAAATTCAAGTAGGCGAAATTGTAATTTGTGGAATTTGGAATTGTTGAACAACTTTTAAATATTTTGATAATTGGATATAGTAGTGTACATGGAAGCATTACAAAAAATTTAATAGGCTACGTCAGAGGTTCTCAATCTTTTTCAAAGACTATGAAAAATTAAAATTTTGCGTACCCCCTAGTTATTGTGTGCCGGGGAGGGGTTTGTTGAGGTTCGTTGAGTTCCTCAATGTTCAGCTCAAGTTTTGTTAGGTACAACCTTAAATCATCCTCAACATTAACCTTGTTTCTGTACTTAATTTTAAATATATTGAGCTCGACAACCCTCTTTAACATAGGTATGTAGTCAAAAACCCAATAATAATCTTTTCCCACAGTGACCAGAAAAAGTGCCTATTTTTACACTAACTGTAGCACGCAAAATAGTCTATTCCTGCACCATTGCGGGAAAGTAAATTCCAGTGCGCGAAAGTACTTTTCCGCACTCCAGATTTGCAACCTAACAATATAAAATAGTGAGCATGTAATACGCAGGTTCCCTATTCTGCATTCAAAAATAGGTTGGCTACTGTGCTTCAGCCGCGCAAAAAGTCAGCTCACAGTCAGCTGTAGGCCTAGTTGTTGAAATCGATTTGATTCGAAGATAGGTTATGTGAGGCCATGCATGTCCTGTTTTGTTTGTTTAAATTACTTTATACATTACTGCAGGAAAAATGTAATGTGTAATTCGAGCACAAAGTATTGTTTCTGAACTCGAGAAACTTTTTTCACTCGCCTTCGGCTTGTGAAAAAAAAACTATTTCTCTCGGTGCAGAAATCTCCCACTTTTCGCTCTAGTTACACAAATAGCTATTTCCATCAAAAGCACAATATATATTTGGTAATATATTATTTGAAACGCATTACAAAAAATTAATGAGAAGAATGAGCTTGCTTCTTTTACATAGTTCCTTAATGTTCAGCTCAAGTTTTGTTAGGTACAACCTTAAATCGTCTCCAACATCAACAAGTACATTTCTGTACTTACCTTTTAAATAAATGCCATCATGAAGATGGATGAGGTTCTGGGAGAATCTATAAAAAAATGTGGCTTATCTATTGATAGGTAATTTCATACCTAGGTGCAACTCCAGATGGCCTTATTGGGGAAAACTCTATAATTGAAGTGAAATGTCCAGTCTTGTAAAAATGTTACTCCTGAGGATGCCATCAAATCTAAAAAAATCCTTTTCCTCAACTCAGTGGGAGATAGATTTGAAGTAAATAAAAACCACAACTTCTTCTATCAAGTTCAGTGACAGTTACACATAACAAAGAGAGATAAATGTTTGTTTGCTTTATGGACACCTCATGGCATCATAGTTGAGACTATTTTCAGAGATGATGACTTTTGGAAAAACCAGATGGAAGAGAAATTAAAGAAGTTCTATATGGACTGTTTGCTACCGGAATTGGTGGATCCCCGGCATCCTTGATTTAATGGAAATAAGGAATCCTGGTGAATGCACTCCAAAAAGGAAACAAGGAAAAAATACTCCACATCATTAAATTACATTCTGTCATCATTTAAATTTTTTCCAATATGATTACTTTTTATTGTGAGTACCTTTTAGCTTGCATCCATTGAGAGATTAGAGTCTTGTATCCAAGAAATGAAATGCATTTTGAACTAGGCTACCGTACTTCATTTTACTTGATTATTCTATTTTTTCAGCTGTTTCATTATTTTACTATAAACAAACTAAATCTTATTTCGATTGGGCGATTCTAAGTCTCTTGTCTGTTTATAATATTCCGATACAATTTTTTATTATCATATCATGAATTAATCTATTTTAAAGAAAATAATTCATGCTCATTTTTCATTATTGTTGAATAATAAAGCACTTTTATTGAAAGTCACCATTCAAATATTATAACTGCAAGCGTAATTTATTCAAGTCTTTCTTGTAATTGTAAGTGATGGTACTGACACTAGTGATCACGACCCACCGGTTGGGAATCATAAACTCAGCTTATTTTATTCTGTACGTAAAGGCGAAAACGAAGAAGGGAGACCGAAGCTGTGAGTAAGTGAGAAGAGTTGAGACTGTAGGAGAGGAGTGTAGTATGGTAAGGCACTCCGGTGGGGTAAAGACTGTAGTTTTCAGAACGGCACGGTTGCTGCCCCGTTCTCCAGCTCTCGCCTACCGGCTATGACTCTGACTCTACTGAGGTCGATTACAAGAATCGGACTCCACCACCGAGTTTTGCCAAAGGTATTAAGGACTCTCGCATTTTCCACAATATTTGATTAAGTCGATAAATTTCTATGAAATTCTAATTAAACATTTTAATGACATTTAGATAAACTGCAATGTAAAGAGAGTGCGGGGGGGAAAGTAAACAATTAGCTTAAACTGGAAGACTTGTTGACACAAGCAGATAACACCGAAAATCACTGTTCATTCTTCCACAGCAATACTTTCTAGGTCAAGTACCTCACAATGTAATTATTTTTCGAATAAATCTCTATTGCTTATTGAACTATAGTTTTATAGCAGACAGTAGACAGTCAAGAGTCCCACATTTTTGGACTAAGGATTTAGGGTGATCAATGATTGTGTTATCTGGGTGAATGTAAAGCAGGGATAAAAGGGAACAATGGTTGTCCCTGGAAACAAGAACTCTGCCCAATGATACATTTAAAAAGAGGACGAAGGGATTTTTTAGAAATAATTCTTCTGTGTGAAATCTGGTCAGCTACCAGGATTCATATTATTTATTCATAGAATATCATCTTTCAATTCAATTGATAGCTGCTGTCTTAACCAATAACATAATTTTTTTGTAGTTAAGTTCATATTATGAACATTTTATTGTGATATTCCCACTTAATGTTCATGTGGCATACAAACATTAAATTATGCGTTTAACTTGAAATTTTAGCTACATTGATTGCTCTATTTACACTCAGAAAATCACTCATATTTTATTTACACCCATTGGTTAAAGTTTCTGTTTTTTTGGCAGTATAGGACATTGTAAAGGCATTTAATCATGAATAATTTTGTATGAACAGTATAATATTATTACAGGCAATAGGTGAACAATTAAATTTTGAAAGTTGCCCCCCCCCCCCTGGTGCCTGGTGACTCATGTATTTCTCCCCCTCCCCACCAAAAACAATCTGCTGCTGGATTCACTCCTGTATGTAACTATGTAAGCAATCAACATTGCAGACTAATTCATGCTATCGGTGTTGCATCTGCCTCCGCTGTTCTTAGGTTCTCATTCTCGCAAGCCCGAGGAGTCCCTTACAATGTCTAGGTAAAAAAGTCTTAGTTACAACCGCCGTTTATCGAAATGTCGTGGAATATATTACCTGAAGTAAAATTGATTTTATAGAACTTTAGAGGTCGGGAATTTTGGAAATGTGGTCGGGAACAAGTCGGGAATTTTAGGAACTAGTAGACACCCTGTTTATGAATGAACAAAAGGAAATTACTGAGGAGATGTGGTCTGCTAGAACTTTGATCACTGTCACAAAGGGATCGTTGATATTTAAAGTGGTGCAAGATAGCAAGATTATTTTGAGGAAAAAGAGATTCCCCTAGCAAACTTGAGCGCTTGTGCAACAGACTGTGGTCCTGCCATGTCAGGTCGTCATGCTGGGTTTTTAGTCCACTTTGAGAAAGAAGTGTCAGAGGTCATCACTATTCACTGTGTCATCCATTGTCAACACTTAGATGCAAAAAATTGAGTGGTGTCCCTGCATGAAGCCCTACAACTGGTTATTACTGGTGTTAACAAGATCAAAGCTAATTCCCCAATGACAGTTTTTTCCAACAACTTTGCCATGAAAATCATAAGGAATTCGAACGATTGCTTCTACATATGGCCGTTAGGTGGCTTTCCAAAGGAAACTGCACCGTTTCTTCAAATTATTTGACACAGCTACTCAGTTTCCTGGCACATCTGATCCTCTTTCAAGTGAAACTTGCAAGTTGGATCTTGCATTTCTTAAAGATATTTTAGTAAAAATGAACAAAGTTAATATAAGGCTTCAATGAAACAAGATTAACCTTATCAAGGCCAAAGGAATTATTTCATCCTCATCACCAAGTTTGATATTCACAAGGCGAATATTTCTCGTAAAGAGCTGATTCAGTTTCTGACCCTAAAAAGTGTTCAGTGTCAGATAAGAAGACTCCTGAACTCCCAGAAGACAAAATCCTAATTTTTGCTGATCACCTTGACCAGTTAAAAACTGACATGAAATCAAGATTTGACTAAGTTACAGATTCCGGATTGTATTCTAGATCCATTCTCATTTGAAGCTGTAGATAAGCTTGATAGTTCTTTGCAGAAGGAGTTTCTAGATCTGAAGTATGACTGTGAGGCAAAAATAATTTTCAAGCAGAGCGGTTACAAGTTACCCTGGGTGTTGAAGCTTATGGACACTTATCCAAAGCTGTGGGAAAAAACTGAACCACTTCTCTTCTTGTTCCCATCAACATATTTAGTTGAATAAGGATTTAGTTCTGTTGTCCAGCTCCTCACAAAGCAAAGAAATAAGGTGGACATTAGCCTCAAAGGAGACTTGCGCCTGAACTTGCTGAACATAAAGCTGGATATTCAAGCTTTAACAAAAATCCGACGAGTACAAGGCAGTCATTGCAAAGGTACAATAAAACAATAACAAAGTTTTCAAACTTTCATTTATTATTTCAAATTTCATCTATCAACTTTCTTTATTTTTCCAGATTTCATTTCAAAAATGAAAACGTTCTCCTGTTTTTAAATGTATGTCAATGATCTTAGTTAATTCTTTGTTCTTGAAATAATTTTTTTTCTTTTTTATTTAAGAGTGACTGGATAAAGCTGTTTTGATTGTTTTTATATATGGTAATAAAATTGTTTAAAACAATAAAACGGCTTTATTATTTGCACTTCAAATTAAAATTAGGCATAGAATGAAAATGAAAAGGGGGGCGATAGGTGTTAGTCAACCTCTAGAAAGGGGAGATGGGCCACAAAAGGTTGGGAACAATTATTGGTCTAGACCCTATGTCAAAAAATTAATTTACTTTTAAAATAGCTTCACTATACAATTGTTTTAAATAGAAATGAATAGTCAGCTGTGTTGATATGAATGTCTAATGTATAATACCTACTTTATAGCATAGATTAATTGAATTTTATATTCCTTTTTATTATTTTAGGTGTGTGTAAAATCTATGAGGAGCATCTGAAAAGGCAAAATCCCAATACACCAGCCATTACCTATGACATTGGACAGCTGTTTGATTTTCTGGACGAATTGGCCGATCTCTCCTGTCTTGTGTAAGACTCATACATTTTCACACACACAAATAACTAATGTGTAACTAGTGCGCAGAGTAGCACTTGGCTGCATGAGAGAAATTCATTATGCACGAGCCGCAGGTGGGTGTGGAATAGTTTCTCTAGTGCAGCAAAGATACTTTCAGCACAAGGTACACATTAAAGTTTTCCTGCAGTTGTCGCACTTGCAGTCTAAGGCCCTTATTAGACAGAACCACTAAAAAAATCACACCAGCGGGAGCGGGATAAATTTGATTAAAAAGGCTGTTGGCTTTGAAGAAGTGTATGCCTTCCTGTACTTTGAAATTGTTGAGCTCGGTCACAATTACTCGGGCTGATGTAATTTAGCCTTAAAGTGTGGCAAGCAACAGAGACTGCAGTGGCTCTGTCTAATGAGGGCCTAACAAAATCAGCTGGAGGGTGGCAAAATAAAAGAATCAATTGTTTTGAATATTATAATGAGTGCATAAGTAGCCGCTTTGTTAGGTAACTATAGGAAATAGTTATTTGTGTAAGTAGTGCACAAAATAGCTCTTTGTTGCATGAGAGAAATGCTTTACGCACGAGCCGCAGGTGAGTGTGGAATAGTTTTGAGTACAGCAAAGATACTTACAGCACAAGTTTTCTACAGTTACATAACAAAGCAGGTATTTATGCACTCATTATGGTACTCCAAACAGCTGATTCTTGCATTCTTTTACTTTTTCTCACTCCAAGTTGGCACTGTAGGGAAAATTTAATGTGTAACTCGTGCTGAAAGTATCTGTGGCACTCGAGAAACTATTCCACACTCGCCTTCAGATCATGCATAATATATTTCTCTCGTGCATAAATAACTACTTTGTGCATAAGTTGCACATTGAATTTTTCCTACAGTTGGCACAACTGAAGTGCAACAAAGTTTTAAAGTCAGCTGTTGTGCGGCAAAGTAAAATAGTGCAGGAATCAGCTGTTTTGTGTATTTTGAGTGCTATAGCCGCTTTGTTAGGTAACTGTAGGAAAAGTGGATTTTTATTGTAATTTCAGCTCAAAGAAATTGCGGTTCAAAACAACTGACTGCGGTGACAAACCCTATGACTGCTAGCCTTGTCAGACTTGTAGACTAGGCAACTCAGTACGAGTAATGTTGTCCATATGGGCATCGAGGTTGGTGATTCTTTGCTATCAGCTGCTGGCATGGTCCCATATCTGGCGACACCTTAATCTTTCAGAACCGCCTAATTTAGTGGCGTGAATTATTGTTGAAAATCACATCAGAAATTTATGAAATTATGTCATTTTTTCAATTTTATTGTTTCAAGTCGACCGTTTTGCATTTGTCTGTCTGCTTGAAACGCATTTACGGCTAAACGCGTGGACCGAATTCAACAAAATGTTGAATAGATCTTCCTTTAAGGAATGCCCAGCTATGTATGTGTAAGGATTTTCGAAATTTGCTTTCATTCAAAGATATTTAAAAGGAAAAATGTAAGGCTCTTAGGCCTTCTTCTATTGGAACATATGATTTTTAAAATGAGCTTGAGAATCCGAGCTAATCTTTCCTTGACTAATAGCACTTCGCATGCAAGTGTCTCTTTTTCCACGATGGGTTCTATCAATTGAACTAAATTAATGTGATACAGAGTGACTGTTTGTGGAAAACAGACATGAAATTGACCACGTAAATTAAATGCAGGGTTAGTTCTGATGACTGTGTTCAATTTTGCGATGGTGATTATCATTGAGTACATGGAGAATGTTCCTTTGTGCAAGCATCCTTATTCTTGGGCGTCAGGTCTACTGTCCACAGAACTGCTAGTATTATTTTAAATAGGTTTTATTCTTTTTCAGGTACCAGAAAAGTACTAACACATATGCTCCATATAACAAGGAGTGGATTAAGGAGAAGATCTATATATTATTGAGGAGGGCAGCTTCAGTGGCATCTGTCCGACCAACATAAATATTAAAAAAAAAATGAAACAAACATTTTATTTGTTCATTATGGATTACTCATAAACGTAATTATATATTATTTATCAATACTATGACAAGTCATAATTTCAATTTTTGTGGACGCGTACTGGTCAGAGTTGTTGATTTGACATTTTATCTAAATTTATATTATTTCATTTTTAACACAAGACTACAGTTCCATTGTTTTTTATCGTGTAAATACATTTCCCAAAAACCTACTTCGCAGGCACAATGACGCCATAACCTCATAAAGGTAAATACTCCGTATGCGCTGTTTGTACCTTTTAGGTATTTTGCGCAGGGTTTTTGATCATAATTTTTGTTTTAAATCTCTTGGATATTGTTAAGGTGTTGAAATGTTATCTATTGCCACAAGAATTTTTTTTTGTGTGGGGTGGACAATTGAATAACTTCGAGTTATTTAAGAAAGTTATGATTAAAAGACACCCTGAGGAATAAAGTGACTTATTGTTTATTTTGATGAGTTTTTAAAAATCTGGAAAATTCCAGTTTTCAAAAATTTATTTTGAAAATACTAATTGTTGATTGAAATAAAAAATATGTAATTCTGTTCCACAAAGTGCCTTTTATTCATGAAAAATATCAAAAGTTTAATCTAACTTGCAGTAGTAGAAGTAGTAACCATGTTTTATTTTCAATTTCATGTTAACAATACAATCATTATACTATTTATAAACATCCTAAGCTTGGCTTTCGCCATCAGCTAGAGTTGACCAGTACTAATGAACATGAACAGTTCTACAAAAATACAGCATTATCTGTCAAGATTAAATTTCAAAAACAAAATTACAAACACAATTTTTTCTAATATTTCTAGGAATTAGAGATACAGATACATCAATGTGATACTATTTATCGTATATATCATATTTTTCATGTTAATATGTCATTTTTTGTTTTACAGTAATTTATTCAATTTCCTGAATAATTGAAATTCTCTAACAAGAACTACCGATAATGCCAAGCATCCCTACAAAATTTAATCCAACTTTTAGGTGAGATCAATTGCCCCCAAAAACCGGAAAATTTCAACTTTGAACTCCCATATTTCACAAAATAATTTATGAAAAAATCTCATGGTAATTGATAACATACCTTAATAATATCTAAATTCTAAAAAAAAAAATATGACCAAAAAGGCCTGACATTACATACAGCTCATGTGAAGTATTTACCTTTATGTAATTATGACGTCATTACATTTACACATTGGATGTTTTGCGTCACTTGGGGAATGCAGTTTAAGTATTTATGTTCTGTAATAGCTGTAACTGGAAAAAAAATTATTTTAGTTATTTTTTGTAAAATACAATCGGTTTCTTATACAATGATATTTGTGGTTTTTGTGTTTAAGGCCCATTCTTAGTATTATTGATTAGTTTTAATTATTTTTTTCAAGTCAATTCAAAGATTTTGCATGCATGCAAACCCCTTAAGCTGGGCATTCACATTCCGATTTGCAGTACCACTTGCAGTCCAACCTTGAAGGTTGGATCCGAAAACGGAACGTGAATGGGCTTGTTGGATGGTTGGAATTGTAGATGGACGACTAGAGGGACAACTTCGGAATGTCAACGGTGTTGGAACGTGTGTGGGGGCGGGCCGCTTGGCGCAGTTGGTTGGGGCGTCGCAACTTCAGCTTGCTGTCGTCCAAGTGGTCGTGGGTTCGAATCCCGCTCCACCGTCAGGCATTTATATGTAATCATTCACCTCATTACCCACGCACAAGTCACGGACTCATGTGGGCATCATCAGCAATAAAAAAAGTCGTCCAACCTATCTCAATCAGTGCATGACCTTCGGGTAACTTCGGTTACATTTTTCGGCTCGAGAGCGACGTTCACAGCTGATTAGGAATAAAGTTCGATTTCAAGTAGGAGCGTGAGTGGAGTCGACTATCCATCTAGCAGTACTGCAAGTTGGAACGTGAATGCCCAGCTTTAGATTGCAGTACAGAGCCTTATGGCAATGGTATTTAATATGGGAATATGAGCGCGCTGTTTCACATGCTGTTGTTTACTGCTTGTCTAGGTTACTGTGCAACTTGGCAATACTGTACCCAACGAACTCATAAGACCAATAGAACGTGCAGATTCACTAGCATAACATTACAGTAGGTGAAGCCAATTCTGCCATCCATGTAGTGGATAGAAAGACGAAATCGTGTTTTCGAGAGCAGAAAATTTCAATATGCGCTCTCCAAGTAAACTGCAGTTTAACACACTTTGGATTAAGATATAACTTGCAAACTTGGCATGGGTATAAACAATTAGTTTCTGACGATAACAGTGGCATTATAAAAGTTAATGGTTACCTCTATTTATTTTAATTAGCTGTTTAAAGTTATATTTTTTGTCCGAGTTTCAAACCATGACATGAAAAAGTGAGTCAGCTACCAAAATTTTCATCTTTTGGGTAGAGATGTCATCAAAGCGAGAAAGTTGTACAGAAATAACGGAATGATTTTTTCATGATTTTTATTTTAATCTACGACTTATAATTTGGATACAATGTTAGGTTTAAGTGCGACGTTGAAATGCGATCGGGATGGCGCGCTGTCCTCAGCCGTCTTGCGCATCTGGGACCACAAAGCCAATTCTTCACTTTTTTTTTTTTTTTTTTTTTTGAGGATGAAGCCCACATAGGTCTGAGACCTGTGCGTGGGTAATGGTTGGATGATGGTGATTGATGAGTTGGACCTACAGTTTAAGGTGGGTTCCGAACCACCGGGAAGTGATTTTACAGCAGAGAACAGTGTCTTTTTTGCTGGCCAATCTAATCGGTCACCGTTACAAACGGGACCTACGAGAACGCAGCTTATCTCTCTGATTGAACAGATACCTGCTACGGCTCGCGGCTATCACTTCTTTCTTATGTTAGATTCAATACTTCCATGAAGGCATATTATTGTAATGTAATAATATTATAGTTAGATTGTTTTTAGTAAATTATTGATTAAATTAGTCTAACTTCTCTGTTATGAACGCAAATGAACAAAATCCAAATAGGAAAATGTTTATTAGAACGAAATTATTAAATGAAAATTCATCTTTAAAGTCATGTAACTAAATTGAATCATATAAACCAATGACTACAAAAAGTTGAACGTTTACTTAATTTGTCTAATGGGGTATTAGCCTATTGTGAAGACCCTACTTTCGCTATCCAAAATGAAATAATTTCTATATGGGCGCCAACCAAACCAACTTAGGGTTGATAAAAACAAGCAATCTTCAAGCACTCGCGAAGACACTATAAAGATAAATGGCCTCGCATGTCTTTATAATTTGGGAGCACTGAATCCAAATCGAAAAACATAATTTGTTCATCTTCATTTTGCGCTATTTGGGTTTCGGTGGAGTGGATGAGTCATACATAAAGTTTGTAAAATTATTTTGATACAAATTACTGGTTTCGATACGGCAATATTTGTTTAATGACGCTGGGCTGTCGCGCCGGTCATTGCTTCCTTCCAGTCTAGTACAGTAAGCGCCACATAGTTGTGCCCGCGTGTCCTTGAAATACCTTGTAGATGAAGTAAGGTTCGCGGGGTGATATCAATGCCTTTCTACATACATACGCTGTCTGCTGTCTGGTCCTACTGAGTCAGTGCACTTATAGCACTGCATTCAGATTGCTTGCATTCGGGCTGTTATTCGGGCTTACTTTTCGGTCAAGTGTTTCTCCTCTTCGTTGTTATTTGAGTTGAATAAAGTGGAATTCATAAAAAAAATGTATGTTCATTCCACGATACAGTTTTTGAGCTACTGAATACAGGTCAAATTCCGTTGTAACAAATATCGATCTAAAATGTTTCAACTACAATTATTTTCTATTGTCTTTCTTTGGCTTGTCAAAAGAATATGTGAGCATATCAATTTCAACGTGAAAATAAATCCCACTATATTGGAATATATGTTTTGAAGGGTGATTGACTTTCTAAATTGATTCAAGAAAATAATTTTGTTAATTTTTAATCAATAATAATTCCATAATAGCTTACTAGTTTATCATAAAATTATTGTTTATAAATCACATTATTGATTTACTAGTGATTTTTTTGGATACATATAATTATTTGGACGGATAGACCGTATGTTTGAACGGAATGAGCTGAATCTGAATCAGCTAGCCTACGCATTCATGATTCAGCTCATAATAAAATGTTAAAAGGCATTGCTTGGAGGCGAGGCATCTTGTTAGTCACGTCCAGTAATTTATTTGTATTTACTGTTCTTTGACTGAAAATTTCGTTTGAAAAAAAATTAGTGGATTTCAACACAGTTCACAGAAATACTAGTTGATATTGCAACCTTGGAGTCCAACTTCATTCACGGAATTGAACAAACTAGATTAGTCAGTCTGCTGCACAGGCGATGGCAAGTTGCTTTGTTGTATTGTTGAAAGTGCCTATAGGGAGAATAGATATGCGTATTTAGAATCTTTGCAAAATCTCACCCAATAGATCTAGTCAGACGATTCTTTCACAGAAAATAAATTCAATTTATTCTCTACATTTCATACGCTGAATGTATATGAAAATTATTGAAGACAAAAAAGTTTGAATTTACCAATATCGCACAAAGATGATAGGAAAAAATTATACTAAGTTAAAATTAATGAATTTCAAGTAGGCCTAATCAATCATTAATTATTGACCATCTTCATTTGAGAAAGGGCGATAAAACCGAGTATATGACTTTTTCATAATAAATCTTCATTATCTGCCCATAAGCTAGATACGTAAGAAATATAGAAAATATGATGGATAATCAGTAAAGATTAAATTACAAAACTACAGTTTTTACCGCTGTGGTTAATAAATCGCTGTGATTTGTGAAAAATTACTGTAGGCATGTACACGGCACTGCCAGAACTGAATTTTTCTCGACAGAATCTAGCTGTAGCTGTTGAGAATAGCTTTGTACAAATTGACAGTGAAGTTTGAACGAACGTTTGATTTTGGGAGTAGAATTAAAACCAGAAGCGTATTGGAAAGTCGGCGAGGACTATACAATAGTCTTTGGGGGCCATTGCCGGTTCGGCAATACGCTTCTGGTTTCAATTCGAGATCTGAGAAGAAAAAACTTCGAATTATCCAAATGAATGGAATTGAGAATCGAATTATGCATTAAGTTTTTACCAATAACACAATAGGATTTTCAAGTGAATGCTTATTTGTTCGAATTATACAAATTCCAATTGAACAAGGTCCACAGTATTTAATATTAATTTAATGAATGGTTTTTCTTTAACCTCTTTCTTGTTGTTTGAAGCTCGATCTATGTAATATGATACTTTTCCGAATTGTCTAAAATTCCAAATAAACGGGTTGTAAAAATAATCAACTGATGAGGAATAAACAAATGACACAAGTCAGTTTGCTTGTCATCTATAGAAACCAGTTAATTAATAGGCTAGGTATTGTATTTTATAATAGACTGTATTTTATTTCAAAACTAATAGCACATATTGATAATAAAGTATAGTTATTTTCAATCATTTCGTCTCTCACAATTTTTACGAAAATAATCTTTTTCGTATGGTTTAATCAATTGAGTAATTAAAAGAACTGTAAAGACTACTTCGTCAGAAGGATGGTTTACAATTCATTAGAATGTAATCAAATCATTGACAGAACAATCTATCAGCTTGTATAATGCTAATTGAGACATAAATTACTGGAAATACTGAGCAACTGTAATAAGCAACTGAGAATGCTCGGGCCTTTGCAAAAGGGGTCAATTTTAATAGGAGCCGAGTGTACCTGGACGAAGTGGGAAGTGGAAAGTTTGACACGCGCCGGAATTGGAGTGTTTGAAATTTGGACGATGTGAGACAGTGAATTGGACGATCTGAGAAATGGACGCAGTGAGCTTTGGAGGCTCTGAAAAGTGGACGATCTGAAATACACCCTTAAAATGATAGGTTTTACATAAAAGTTTTAAAGGTTTTACATGATTACTGGAACAGTGTATTCAATTTGTGGACCTACATTTCAATTTAAAACTTAAGAGACATTGCATTACAAGAAGATTGAGTAAATATACTAAAATAACTAAGATGATCACCTATCTATAAACATAACTGCATAATATCCTACGATCCTTAAACTATCTGAATCCGGATTCTATCTAATATTCAACAAGAAAAATGGTAGCACTGAAATCCAAGTAGGCTAATCAAATCAACGACTTTCAATTTCATATTGTTCTATTATGATTTTATTGTCAAAATAGCCTACATTGGAATAAATGATCAGATAGACACAATTAGTATTAACTAATTATGATGTTTGAAATTTAGCAGTTTAAAAAATTGCAAGTTAATTCAAAGAAAACCAGCATGATTCAACAAATTATTGGTCTAACTAATGATGTGAGAGTTGATTCTCTCAATTAGTATTGAATCAAAGAGTAAGCTCCAATTCAATCAAATTTGAAATTTAAGTTGCATCTTGATAATAGTTTAACAATGATAAGACTCTAAAATTATATGAAAACAGAGTAGCCTACTTAAAAAAAAAAACAGGATAATATCTGAAAATAATTTATTCCAATATAGGCAATTTGGACCATCAAATCAAAATAGAATAAAATGAAACTGATAGTTGATGATCTGATTAGCGTACTTGGATTTCAGTGCTACCATTTATTTTATTTGAATTGTGAAAATATATATGTAAATTTGGAATAAATAGCAAAAACCGGCTTCTCAAGCGCCCGCCACTTGGGTGGGTCTTCCTTGCTCCGCCATCTTTGTAGTGGATGAGCGCATAACAAGTGGCTTCACTGACAAGAAGCCCCTTCTATTGGTCTTACGTGTTCGCTGACTGTACCCCATAAGTGTAATACTATTACACTATACTAATCTTACTAAGGCTTGCACAGATTTAGTACTTGAAAATAATAGGTAAACCTACCAAATGCTGCTTCAAGTTTTCAACAGCTGATTAACGATTAATTGTTTTTTGTATTTCCAAAAACATGAAGTTTGAAAATTGATGAGAAATCACGGATTAAATAGGCTGTAATCTTCTGGCGTGTATGGAAATTTTGCTTTCTCTTAAGGACTCTGTTTTGCGAGTGAGTGCCAATTCCTAGGACAATTTTTGGGACAGTGATAGTTGTGAGACGTAGCAGGTATCTGTTCAATCAGATTAGATAAGTAACGCTCTCCTGGGCCCGCTCTGTAAGGGTGATTGGTTGGATTGGCCAAAAAATACTGTTCTCTGCTTTAAAATCACTTCACGGTTGTTTGGAACTCACCTAAAACTATAGGTCCAACTCATGAATCACCATCATCCAACTCATTATTCACGCACTGGTCTCTGACCTATGTAGGCTTCATCCTGCGATGCTCCGTTCCTGTCTTGCAATAATAATCAGGAAAACGATAGCAAGCCTTTGGAACTTTGCTTATAGCCAGTTATCAATCTGAAATTTCCTTTATTTCAAATTGAGGTAGGCTATTTCAAAATTCCGGAAAATTATACAATTATTTTAAATAGTTGAGCTCTAGTATATGGAAGACACAATTAGAAAAAGATTCAATGAACAATCAACATTTATTGAATACATGTCTTAGGCTAAACTCAAAAAGTAAATTATATAAATAGAATCAAAGAGAATTTATCAAAGAACAAAAGAAATATGACTCCTAGCTAACTTTTCTTATGAGCTAACAAATTATAAAAATTTAATTTCTGGAAATAACTCACGTGACCCTGCACTGATCCAATTTTGAAACACATCTTATACAAAAATGACAGAATTTATAGATTCATTGATTATCACACAGTTACTACAAAAATTGCTCTCCTCATTTCAGATATTCTAATAAATATTAGAAAATTTACAGATATTATCTTGAAAAAAGCCAGACTATCAAAAAACAAATCTACCTAAATCAGCTATTTAGAAGGAAGGGCCCATACCTCATGGTTTTACAAACTTTCCTTTTGTTCCTCTCAACAAAGGCAATAATAATATATTGTAATAATATAATTCAAGTTTTAAAATGTATCCATTTATTTATTATTGTTTCAAAATATATTTATTTAATTCATCTATTCCTTATTATTTACGCTGTGGCTACGGTCACGGCAGCCGGGTCTCCATTGGGTAGCCGGGAGATTGGGACATCACTGGCTTTGAACATTTGCACATGCGCTGCTATTTATAATGTCAGTGCTCAGTACGAAGGTTACTTGTTCACTAAACACAAATGTTTACGGCTCAGTACCCCAGCGGCCCAGCGTAGCCTGCCTAAATACAGCATAATTATATTGGAGTGGGATATATTAATATATTGACGTAGAGAACCGGTATATCTGAATACTACGTATATTAGAATGGCAGATTTAATGCCAATGCAATATTATTATATCATCTGATTATTACAGTATACCGTACTTATTACATTCATTTGCAATTTCCTAGAATCTAGAGATCATTATTTCTATGAAGCCTCATGTATCATTGGAAAAGAACGATTGAACAC
This sequence comes from Conomelus anceps, assembly GCA_948455865.1. NCBI lineage: Eukaryota > Metazoa > Arthropoda > Insecta > Hemiptera > Delphacidae > Conomelus > Conomelus anceps. The sequence goes on from OX418222.1 coordinate 17,137,425, forward strand.
TCTTTTTTCTTTTAAATTCAACGTTTGAAACACGTAAGAGAGAATAAAGTCTTCTTTTCAAGGCTTTTATGCTTTACTAAACATTTATGTCCAACCTGTTAGTGAACGATAACATTACTCGAAATTACAATTATTGTCTTCTTCAATTGCTAAAACTTTGTTCTCAACAGCACACTGTACTAATTATTGAGTATGGTATCCAAACGTTTCGAATTTTCCAACAATTTTTTTTTGACATCTACACACCCTAAGAAGAAATAAACTATTGAAATTTTTGGGGGTCGCAATTTTCTCATAAAAAGCAATAATTCATTGAAATTTTTTGGGTGTCGCAATATTCTCACAAAGAAAATTTAAATTTAAAAAAAATTTCTATACAAAAATTTACATTTTCATTTGAAAAATTCATAACTTGCAAACATATGAGGAGCTCCAAACCATAAGTCAAGTGAATATAACATTTCCAAAATACTACCGCCCCCAAACACAGTGCAAATGTAAACTAATTATTTACATGTTTATCGGGAAACAGGCGCGATAAGGTCAGGAAACCACTTTCTGGGGGAAAGTGGTTTCCTGACCTTATCGCGCCTGTTTGATGGGTGTATACTCACTCCCGTAAAGCCAACTGGGGGTTGGCTTTACGGGAGTGAGTATACACCCATCGGTTAAGAAAGAGAAGGAGTTTTGGCGCAGGTGCAAATGTTCAAAGTCAATGAGTCATCTATCAGCGGGCTACCCAATGGTGACCCGGCTGCCGTGACTGTAGCCGCTGCGTATTATTTAATCTCCTCGAAAACTATTTCACAATACATATTTTATATTCTAACACCCTTCTGCATCTAAGCTAATTTCTTAGTTAGGTTGCATCACTGGTCAGACATTTAAGCGGTAAATTCAAATTATGAAGGCATCTATTTTCCTAACATTACAAATGCCCTCCTCCAATGACAAAAAAATGTTATATTTTTAATTTGAGAAAATTTAAAATTTCTGAAAAATTGAAAATAAAATCATTTTTTTTTTTTAATCTCTTGTACATTTATTATTTTAATATGGATATTTGTCAATTCAATAACAATGATAAGAATGTTAAGAATTTAAACAATATGAACAAATTTGTCTTTCAATTATAAAAATGATTTCAAGTTGAGATTTTACTTATTTTATGAATAAGAATACAGTGTCAGTTATATATTATTTAAAACTAGGAGTCATGTTTTCAACAAGCAATATTCAATTATAATAACAGAAATGATACAGCATTCAGCAACATTAGGTGATAAAGCAATAGAAATGATATAGAAATATTTTGATTACATAATTACTGCCATTATCAACAAGATTGAAATACATTTGATCTTCATACACATCTACAAAATTCATATAATTGAATTACATATGAAAAATATACAATGTATAAAATGTCATTACTATAGCAATATAAAATACAAACATATTATAAACATAGTACAAAATATTTCCAAATTAAGATAGTTCAATTCAATTTATAGAGTGTGGATTTTTTAATCAATACAAGATTCATATAATATGGAACAAATCAATATTTTTTATAGATTCATGAAATATGCTCATCATTAACATTTTGAAAAACACTGTACCAACAATAATAGTAATAACGAAGATTATCATTTGTAACAACGTTGATTGCTACGAAGTTATTTCTGATGATGATTGTATGACAATAGTTTTTTGTGATAGTCTTCATGACGAAGTTATTTCAATGATGGTTAGTACAATGATAATAGCTCTTCAATATTGATCTATGCGACGATACTAAGTTCGATGATAAGTTTATCAACATTGATACGTGTGATGATGGTAGTAGTACAGAACTCTAGAAGTTCTTGGAGACCACAACTCACTGTTGAACATCATTCAATACCTTGGAATCTGCAAACAGCACTCTGGAATCAGCAGTTGCCAGTCTCAACATTTTGAATACTTATAGTCACAAATTCGCTGTCATAACATACAATTCATCTTTCAGTTCTGCTACTAAAATTTTTAGAGTGATTATCTTTCAGTTTTCTTCATGTTGATTGAAACTTGTAGTGATAACATCATTTGTTTTTCTTCTTGTTTGTAGTCAAAATACTATTACTGGTAGTTGCCATTTTTCTTTTTTATTTGTAGATAAATTTGAAAATTAACTTTCAGGTAACGAAATACTGATGTAAGTGATTGTTGAAATAATTAATGTTCACGAAAAAGTTTATTCACTGGTTGTTTGGATTTTATAAAAATTTTGATTAGCTGGAACAAAAAAGATTGCATTTCAAAGTTCATTAATTTTGATTTGGATTTGATTGAAGTTTCCAACAATGTTCTTTTAATTTGAGTATTCATAGTTTAGTTGAAGTTCCTTGTTGTGTAATGGAATAAGAAGTCATCTAAAACGGAATGGAACTGCACCAGTACTTCAATGGAATTGGAACACATCTCAGCTTGAAGTTCTGCAAAGTTGTTCTTTACTACTACCATTTTCTTGTAGAATTCTGATTGTAGAATTTCAATTTCTTGATGTAATTCACTTTGATATATGACAAAGTATCACTTTTTATCAACACTTTTTTATGATGAATCACTTTCTCACTTGAATTGATCACATTTTTATTTTGAGAGCATAATTCATAGAGTAACATATATAAATAAGATCATGTTCCATTTAAAAATATGCATTTATTTAGTTCATTCGCAAAATATGTGTTTAAAAGCATTTATTTGCAATGCTATGAATTTGAGTATCAATTATTTGCAACAGTATGAATTTGAGTATCATAATTGAAAAATAAATTTTACCAATGATATTATTTATTCTCATAAATTTGAAATACATAATATGAAATCATTTCTATTTATTAATGATGGATATCTTTTTTCTAGGATCTCTTTTTTCTAGTAATTTATATTCTCAATTTATTTAAAATATAGAACAAGTTAATCAGCAAAATCATACATATTTTTCATTCAATACAGCAATTTTTCTGTAAGAGTTCATGAATTCAGCAATTTTATGCAAAATTTTAAAGTTAATATAATAATTCATTTAAATTTGTCCATGATATTTTATCAATGTTTACCTCATAAAGCAAGTTAATCAGCAAATAGTACATAATTTTCAGCAATTTTAAAGTAATTTTAACAGTTCAATTTCAAATAGTTTTATTTTTGACAATGTTTATCTATATTTTTTGAATTCCATTTACATAATAAATTATATATTTCTATTTCATTTTTTAAGTCCATAATTAATCAACAAACTTTTATCAAGGCATGATAAGAACTACATAAGGTAAGAATTCATTTTTTTTTTAAATACATAATGTCTTTATATGACAACAATTTCTTGCATGGATATTTTTAATACACAATATAAAAAATACATATGTAACATAATAAGTTGGTATAGCAAAGGTATGACGGGTGTACTTACACTACGGATTAATTTTTTTTAAATGGGAAGGATGAGTAAGTAAAAATACTTATTAGTTTTTCTAATGGGGTAACGCTTAATTAATATATGAGAGGTGTTTCCGGTACTACTCTAATCTCATGAGAAAAAGGTGCTACTGTTTAAATAACTTCAGATTGAGTTCAGAAAAAGAATCTAAATGTTTATTTAAATGTTATAATAAAAAATAATAAAATGCTAATGAGCTTATCAAGAATTAACAAAATAATTTATTTACTTACAAACGGTCACTCGCTCAGCATGGAAGAGTGGGGTGGGTCATCTGCTGTAGATGTAGCCAGCTCCCTTACTCGACACCGACTGCCCCGAGCCACTCGTTTTTTCAGCACAATTTTATTTGTCATGAATTTTTACTGACCTCATCATTTTTCTTCTGATAGCTAACAATGGCTCTCTCCTCCTTTTGTGAAAATTCATGGCAAATAAATTAATTATGCTGTTACATTACATCCCCGGGTCCCCCTAAACTTCGACCCGAAGTTTCCAATAATATTACTTTCTAATCATTAAAATCTTATTTTATTAATATATTCAATATTCAAAATTCTTAACCCTCACGATAACTTAATATACATAAATATTGTAAATTTTTTTTAAACATAAAACATTACAAAATACAGAATGGAGTATATAATTTTGAAATAAACTAAGCTTTTACTTTTACATCTAACATTTTGTGGATAGTCCACAACTGGGGTCCTTTTTGCAACCAATAACTTCCTAGCTCTTGCTCTTATATATTGTTGAAGACAACAATATACTATTGCTACAGTGATAGTTGTTTGCCAACAAAGAATTATGTATATATTTATTATATTGTTCATTCCTAACAAATAAAAATTTGATGGCATTTCTATATGCTTAAATACATCCTCAGAAAATAAGTTGTGCTCTTCAAATCTTGTAAACTTTATTTTCCAGTGTTCATTTAGAATGTCTGATAAATTTAGATACTGCGGTAAGTGCTCATGTTCAAAAATAGGAATTGCTAGTTTTGGTAGATTGGTCCACATAAGAGGTATTAATTTGGTGATATTTGGTGAAGGATGTGAACGGGAATCACACGGATAAATGCTGCTGATAATTACATCACCGTCGTGTCGAAGTTCACAAGCACAAGAGGGATGTGGAGCGATAGCGTTCCGGGGCTGTTTTCTGGAACTCTTGTTATAGTATTTCCGCAGCGAATTTCCATTTTGTCCTTTACGTTGTGGATGAGGTAGGTGTCTTCTCTTAATCGTGTGATCAGCGTTTTGTTGTCGTTTGCTTCATATTCAAAGTTGCAGACTTGTTGTAATTGGGTTACTTCTGCTTCAGAAATGAGTGATTGTAGGCATGACTGAGTTGCAGTATTGGAAGTTTTGATTCTTGGGACGGAGCAGAGGCCTTTTTCTTTGAATTTGCAGTCTTCTTCTTCATCATCTGTCAGGATTCGTAGATTGATTTCTTCTTGCAAGATTAGATGATGTTGATTAGTAAGATGACAAGTGAGACCATTCCAGTAAAGCGGTATAGTTTGTAGATGAAATAATGCTGTAGTCAAAATTTTCTCTATGGGTATTTTTAGTGTTACCCATATTTCATTCGTTGTCTTTTTGCAGGTAGTGAGCTTCAAATTCCGTATTTGTTCGATTTCTTGAGTCACCAATATATAATTAATTACATTATGAATTTTTTTAAATAGAGCACCATGAAATAATTATATTTCTTGAGAAATTGCCGCACATAATATACTAGTAATTATTATAGATAAACAAAGAGATAATGAATTCATTTTAAGTGATCAATTTCAATCGTTATAGAGCGCAACTGTCTTGTTGAATTGAATTTGGATCAAGTTTTAATTTCAGTGGGCCTAATAGATATAAGTATATGTAAAGAGGCTTTATGTACAACAATGATACACTTCATCTATTAATATTATTGATAATAGCAAAAATCAATATGGGTTATGCACTTATGTTTGATATTATAAACTGTACCTATAGACTAACACTATAACTTAATAATTGTGAAACACCACACTTGATTTTAATCATTGACAATTACCATTATTATAAAATTAAAAAACACTTTTAAATGGAAATTAACTCACGTTATGGCGTGACGGCCGTTTCGCTCTGTTGTCTAGAGCATCATCAGACGACCCACAGTACACTGATTCAAGGCATGAGTTTGAGGGTTATGTATGTTGGAATGGTGAAGGGGTGGGGGGATGAGTAGGCGGGAGGTTTGAAATTGGGATTATTTTGTCGAATAGAGTACCGGTATGTGAGAAGAAGTTAAGTTGATCATTTAAAATGTTGTCAGGTTGCTGCTTTGCATGTTTGTATATCTCATATTGTTCTAAAACATTGAGTTTCTGGCTTTTGTGAGTGAAGTGTAGTGTGTCTAAATTAGTGTCAATGTCTGTATAACTGTGGCCTGTTGAAATGATGTGTTCAGCAAAAGTGGAATGTGTGTTTGGGTGTGAGATGGCTCTTGTGTGTTCTTTGAATCTAGTGGTGAATGTCCTGCCAGTTTGTCCTATATAGAACTTGTTGCAGTCATCACATTTCAATTTGTAAATTCCAGATCTGTTGTACTTGTTTTGAGATGTTGTCTGAGAATGCAGGTGTTTTTTGAGTGAATTAGTTGTTCTGTAAGCTATTTTATATTTGAGTCTCCTGAATGAAGCTGCTATTTTATGAGTTTTGTTGTTGAGGTAGGTAAGTGTTATGATTGTATGGGGGTTGACATTCTGTTTGTTGCTGGTGTGTGTGATTGGTTTTGTTGCTATTCTGTGCAGTAGTTTGTCTATTAGTGTGTGTTTGTAACCATTCTGTTGTGCTGTGTATTTTATAGTATTCAATTCTATATTGTGACATATTCTATCTTCTTGTGACATAGGAATGTTTGTTAGTCGGTGGAGCATGTGATTGAAAGCGGCATGTTTATGTTGGGTTGGGTGATTTGATGTGTTATGGATTATTGTATCAGTTGTTGTGGGTTTCCTGTAAATTCTAAATGTTTTGAATGAATGTTCCTGCTTTGTTATAGTGATGTCCAAAAAGTTGATACTATTATTGTGTTCAAGTTCTAAGGTGAATGTTAAATTTAGATTTTTCAAACTAGTATCTAAATTGTATGTAATATCTGTAGACTGAGGAATAATTTTCAAGTCCAAAGGGGTAGTTGCTTCAAAACCATGCAAAAGGAGAAATGGTGAGTTTTTCAAAGAGCATTGTTTAGAAGTGTTATAAGCGAATAATACCTTAGGCAACATTTCCACCCACAATTTTCTATTATCAGCCACATAAGCTATTAACATTTCTTGGATTGTCCTATTTACTCTCTCAACCAATCCTTGACATTGATGATGGCTTGAAGATCCTAAAATATGATTGATTCCTAATTCAGCTAAGAGTTCATTAACTTTTTTATTTACAAAATGAGCACCTCTATCCGTACGAATCTCTTTTGGTACTCCAAATCTATATATTGTCTTCCATAAGCCTTTTATTGTATTGTTAGCATCAGCATGTCTACATGGTTCAGCTAAAATATAAAGGGTTGTTAAGTCTACCATGCCATGGTTAGAATGTAAGAGTAGCCCATTGAACTCTCTAATGGTCCAATGTTCAATGTTTCATTATGCATGAAAACGGTTGTACATCAGACTCTATTGGAGATAAGAAACCTTGTGGCTTCGAATTGGAAGTTTTTCTTTCTTGACAGTTTTTACATGATCTTAGGCCTACATAGTTTACTACACATTCATACATTTTGTCCCAATAATATTTTGATGATATTTTCTCATGTGTTTTATATATGCCTGTGTGTCCACCTGTTAAAGGGTCATCATGATATATTTCGAGTATTTTGTTGATTAGAGTTGTCATTAGAGTGTCCATCAAATTTTTTTTCATTCGCAATAGCGACAAACCTTCTTGCTTTTCGTATTGCATGTTTATTGCTAATCTCGTTTTTATTGCATCATAGCCTATATATTTTTAATGCTCTCGTCTTTTTTAAACGACTTCCAAAAAGAACAAGGTTACTATATTCGACCTGTTTTTGTTTTTTTTATGTTTGTACATCAATCATTCGAACAATATTGAACCGATTTCAATGAATTTTTTTTAAATGAAAGAGCATCGCTCAGCGGTGGTCCCATCCAAGTTTCGCAAGGATCGGCCCAATACTTAGCCCAATATTAAACAAAATGGAGCATTCTTTGATGTCTTCATTTCAATCAAGCTAGAATAGGATAGTTCCACACATAACCGCCAATCGGATAACTGGTGTAGTTTACCAGGCTGATCATTGTATCATATGGAGCGCTTCACATCTAGACGGTTTTTGAAATCATATGATGCAATGCAATTATGCCTGGTAAACGACATCGGTTACGGTACCCAAAGCTGGTTGAGTGTGAAACAAGCCTGTAATGTCCCGTTTTGACCAATCACGAGAACTTAATTTGAATCAAGAATAAGAAGAATATAATATTTCTGTCCATATGAAAATTGTAAATAATTTAGTTGATGTTATTGAGTCATAGGAATAAGGTTATTTAGTTTCAATCATAAGTTGGAGAACTTGGAAAAACAGCTGATCTCAGAAGTACTTTTAGTTTCGTTGCTGTGATGGATTAAGAATATTTATTCGCCATTAAATACATGTGTGTACAATAGGCTATTTTGAGGTTATGTTTAATGATCCTTTTGTACTAGCTCAAAGTTTATGTTTTTTATATTAAAAAAATATATATGACTAATATCACAAAAAATATTGTATATAACTCGTCCGGGAAGATGTTTACCATACTTGTATGATAATACAGCACTCAACCTTCATCTCCTGTGTTTACTTATCATATTTTCAGTAAACACAATTTTCCACACTTGTAACATGATATAGGCCTACTATTTCAGTGTAGGTATATTCTGAAAGGGACCACATCAAAATGAATCAAAAGCCATTTCGCTTTTAAGAAGCCTTTTGCTATTATAATTTTCCTAAATACAATATTCTACATTAAATAAAACGTTGTAGAATTTTCCTTAGTTCATCTTTTCTTATATAAGTGAATTTTCAGTTACTTGAGTTTGGATAATGTTATAAATTAATTATTGGCTTGCTAATTTGATAAATATTTCATAATGTGAGCTCTAAGAAATTTCTCATGTTTTCAAAGTTTCAACTAAAAAGCTTAAAATAAAACATAATTATTTTAAAACAAAAAAAGAAAACGACTTCAGTGAAATGATGAAATACTCATGCACTAAAAAGTTCAAAATGAAGTATTTACTTTAAACTGAGAAAATTTTAAATTTCATAACTTACAAGTAATCTTTTGAAGTCGGCGCCAAATTTTCCATAGGCTAAACTTCCAAAATATAACATAGAATTACTCTGTGATGTTTTCCATGACGAAATAATTGAACAATCTAATATCAAAACTGACACTGTATTTCAGTAAGTGTAAATCACATACCGGTATTCAATTGAAATACAGTGTTAGTTTTGATATTAGATAGAATTTCTTAACAACTTCTTAAAATATTTGGCGCCGACTTCAAAAGATTACTTGTATGAAATTTAAAATTTTCTCAGTTTAAAGTAAATACTTTATTTTGAACTTTTTAGTGCGTGAGTATTTTATCATTTCACTGAAGTCGGTTTCTTTTTTGTTTTAAAATATGTTTTATTTCTGTATCGATACCATGTCAATCTCTTCTATTCCAGAAATGTTAAATTTTTCGTCACTTGTCATGTCAGTAATGTCTTTTTGAACAGGGTATCTACTTAAAGCATCTGGTAAATGCATTTGAGCTCCAGGTTTATATTTAAGATCAAATGTGAGTTCTGTTAATTTCATCAATAATTTACTGACTCTTGTACTAGGATTTTTCCATGTTTTGTAATATTGTAAACTAGCGTGATCTGTGTAAATGGTGAATTTTCTCCCTATTAAATATTGTCTGAAATGATTGACACAATACGCTAAAGATAAAAGTTCAATCTCCCCAACTGCCCAGTTTTCTTCATTCTTAGTTAGTTTTCTAGAAACAAAAGCTACAGGGTGGAGTTTTCCATCGTCATCTGGTTGTGAAATTACTCCTCCTATACCTATACGAGAAGCATCCGTGTGTACTGCTACCTCTCTGTCGGTACAAAAGTGATGAAGTACTGGTTGTGATGAAAGTCTTATTTTTATTTCTGTGAATGCTCTATCCTGTTCTGCCTCCCATTTTATCGGTTTATTTTCGTTATCTTTCAATATTAAGTTTGTTAATGGCCTTGCTATCGTTGCTTAGTTATGAATAAATTTCCTGTAGAAACCACTGAGACCGAGAAAAGCTCTTATATCTTTTATAGTTTTCGGAATTGGATATTGTTCGATTGCCTCTAAGTTTTCAGAAGTGGGTTGAATTCCATCTTTCGAAACAGTATGACCAAGTACTTTAACTTTTCTATAAAAGAAATGACATTTGGCTGTATTCAATTTCAATCCAACATCTTGCAATCTTTTAAACGTTTTCTCAAGCTGTTGATACTTTTTATCAAAGGTGTCTCCATAACTTATGATGTCATCTAAATAAATCAACACTCCTCTGTAGAAAAGGTCATTGAATACTTGATTTATTGCGCGTTGGAAAGCATTAGGGGATGTTTTTAACCCATTTGGAAGTCTGGTAAATGTGTATAATCCTTTATGAGTTGCAAAAACAACATAATTTTGACAATCTTTATGCAATATCAATACCTGACTGATATCAAGAGTAGAAAAATAATCCGAGTTTTCAAGTGAATCAAAAATTGTTTGAATAAGAGGAAGAGGGTATTTATCGGGTAAAATTCTCTCATTGAGAAATTTGTAGTCAATTACTAATTTTAATCCACCACATTTATTTGTCACTAAAAATGCAGGTGAGGAATAATTGCTTTGTGTCTCACAAACTATTCCTGCTTTCATCAATTGATCCACCTATCTATCTAGTTCAGCCCTCTGTGCTATGGGTAATCTATATGGTGGCATTGCAATGGGTGTGTTATATCAGTCAATTTAAATTTATATTCTGGCAATTTTGCTTCCTGAAAATCAATTTTGTTAGTTGAAAATAGGTGTTTGTATTTCCTGATTAGTTGTTTTGCTTTCAAATCCTGTTCCAGTGTTAGGGTTTTATCTATATCTATTTCACAGCCTGCCCCATCAAACATTATAGAATCAACTGTCAGTAAAGTTTCATCTGTAACACTTACTTCTCCCTCTATTTCTCCAATCACAGTTTGACACAGTAATCTTACATCCTGTTTCCCTGTATTGAAAAATCTCATTTGTGCTACATCCCCTTTTTCATAAAGTTCTTTGTCCCAAAATACATGTAACTTTTTATTTCTTACTAGCTGGCCTGATGCGTGTTGCTGCGTTCTCATAAAAAATTCTTGATTTCAAATTTCAACTATTCTTTCTATTAGGGAAGAAGTTAGTCCTAGGGCTCTTCCAGCTGATCAGAAAGGACTCCTTCGTTGTTTTCTTACACAGTAAGACCTTACTCATCACCTCTCAATGAACATTTCAAATTTAAACCTCCCACGACTATTAGGGTAGAAGCTAGGTTTTTTATTTTATTATTTGCCACCTCCTACTGAGAATACATTTCAAATTTCTAGCTCCATTGGTTAGCAGATGTCATCAACCCGGCATAATTACATTTCATTATACCCAGTCATAATTTCATGTTTCCTACATACTGCAAGGCTCTGACTGCATGGTAACCTACATGCAAAGTCTTTGCATTCCAGACAGCATGAAAAACGCCGCTAAGGGGCCTGCCATATGATTAAAAACTGTTGACTTCTATCAGCTGTTCCTTTAAGCTGTTTGGCCGGAAAGTTCAGTAGGTTAGGTCTGTAAAATTGATAAATTAATAATAATTATTATCCCCCCTATTAAAATTTATGGTCAGAAGCCATCCCCAATATTCACACAACATATTCCCAAAGTTTCATGCTGATCTGTCAAGTAGTTTTGAAGTCTATAAGGAACATATATACATACATACATACATACATACAAACATACATACATAAAGACAGACATTCATTTTTATATATATAGATTACATTACTAGGCTGAAAAGAGACGTTTTGCTGGTCGAGCATATGATAGTTTATGCACGAGGCACAGCCAAGTGCAGAAACATTAATATGCGAGAACCAGCAAAAGTTTACAGCCATGTAATGTACAATATATTTTAGCATAGACAGACATTCATTTTTAGATATATATAGATTAAGATTCATTAGGAGTGAAATGAGTGATCTTATCCACCTTTTGAGTGAAACTTACAAGTACTGTTACTTCTCTTTGTGCCGGAATTATTGTTTCAAGAGCACATTTGACAAAATTTGATACAATTTATTTTTTAATTTGTTTGTTTGAGTTGTTGAGTTTATCAATGGAATCAATCCAGTCTTTGTCAATATTCCACTCAATAACTCTACCATTATCAATCATTGATACTTTATTAGTATCATAATCTATAATCACTTTATATTTAGATATAAATGAATTTCCTAGCAAAACATCGCACTGTAATACATCGGTATAATCAATAAGATTACATCAAATTTATTTTCACATATATCTAGCCCACACGTTAACATTCCTGCAATTGGGAGTAAAGTACCATTAGCAGCAGATAAAGTTATATTGCTATTTTCCAATTTCTTCAAATCATTATCACTCAAAATACTTTTCCGAGCAATATTCATATTAGAACCTGTGTCAATAGTAATTGAAACAGTTTTTCCACTAAATCTACCTACAACGGTTAATGCTGAATTAATATTTTTATGCTCATTATTCAATGATCCATTCACTGATTCACTGTAGACTTATGCTGCGTCTGCATGTCTGAACACATTACTTTGTTTGAATGAGTATTGCTTTGATCGTTATTGTTACATAATTGATTATTTTTATAAGTCTGGAAAAAGTTTCTAACAAATTCTATCACCTTTCCCTGTTCTTGTTTTTGGGCGAATGAACACATAATTGCGGATCCCAAGTTTGATTCCGATTTTTCTAAGCTCGGGACCCTGGTTTCGCGTTTTTTTTCAAGTAGAAGCAATCATCTGTCCAGTGATTATCACGTCTACAATATTTGCAGAACCTAGATCTATGATCTTCATTGTGATTATTGTTACGATTCCTATTCCATTCATAAGTTTGATTTTCCGGCTTGTTGAAATATTTTTTATAGTTAGAACTGTTTTGTGTTGAGTCAGCATATTCCCTGTTTCTTAAATTATAATAATAATAATAATTATTATTATTATTATTTTTTGCGAAGCTGTCTTTGAAAAAATTTCTTATTTGAATTTTGGTGAAAACTTCTACTGAGGTTCGTCACTACATTACTCAGATTGTCCAATTTCTTTTCCAATGTTTCTACACTAACTCGTTGAACTGGTGTTGTTCATTTGAATTGAGTTCTTTACTAATAATTCCCAAATTTTTATCCAATAGAAAACGAGATCTTTCATATTTTGCCAAATTTTTCCCCAGTTCTTCAGTTGTAGCGTTATCCATGAAGGCAACATGTTGCAATGCTCCTACATCTAATCCCCTTAGAACGTATCTTACTACTCGTTTGTCTGACATTTCAGGTTCCAGTATATGGCACAATTTTATTATAAATCTGCTATGTATTCAGTGTAGGTTTCTGTCTGTAATTTATTTCTATTTTCTAATTGCTGTCTGGTAGTTTCTTCCTCGTGTACTGGGTCTACTAATTTCTGTTTTAGGTGATCTACTACGTCAATGAAAGTTAAGATTGAATTTTTATCAGAAAAATGATAGAAAATAGTCAATGCGGTTTTTTTTTTAAGTAAAGTGGCAAATACAATAATTTATCATCATTATTTATTATTTTTTTTTAGCAGCTCTGTTGAATATTTTCAACCACTCATAAAGTCTTTAGTTTTTGACCCCCCATAATTCTCTGGTTTGGCAAAAGGTCTACTCTCATTCCTAGCCATTTTCTTTTCTTTATCAATATCTAAAGCAACTGTATCGTAAAAATTATCTAGTTTATTTTCCTGCTTGTCATTAATATCTGGCGTAACTGTATCATAGAAGTTCTCAACAGGTTTATGATTTAATATTCGTTCGTAATCAGCTAACATAGGGAACTGATTACGTTCCTCATTTGACAATAATTTTCCTGTCCTAAGCAATTGACTCAAAACTTCCCTAGCACTTGAATCTTGATTTGCATAAATACTAACTTCTTTTGCCAGATTTACTGCAAATCTCAGGTATTCAACATTAACTGATTGAGGAATATGGATTTCCAATTTCTCACAAAGATTGATCAATTGCGTTTTGTCTAATGTTTTTTCTTGTAAATCTATTGGTAAATCTAATATTGATAAGCTCATTTTAAAATCACTGAAAATATAACTATACAAAACATTATGGCTTCTTTAAAAATTACTATGTTTAGAAATAAATAATCTCAACAAAATGTTGAAGTTAAAAAAAAACTTTTCTCATGAGAACGGCGCCCAACACCATGTAATATGATAAGTTGGTATAGCAAAAGTATGACAAGTGTGCCTTCACTACGGATTAATTTAAAAAAAAAATGGGAAGGATGAGTAAGTAAAAATACTTATTAGTTTTTCTAATGGGGTAACGCTTGGTATACGAGAGGTGTTTCCGGTACTACTCTAATCTCATGAGAAAAAGGTGCTGCTATTAAAATAACTTCAGATTGAGTTCAGAAAAAGAATCTAAATGCTTATTTTAATGTTACAGTATAATAAAAAAATAATAAAATGCTAATGAGCTTATCAAGAATTAACAAAAGAATTTATTTACTTACTTTTGTGAAAATTCATGGAAAATAAATTAATTATGCTGTTACATTACTCATAGTTAACATAATTCACATATTCTTTTATTCTTCCCTTTTTGCGGGTTTAATATGGTTTATTCCATTCATTTCGATTACACATTTTTCAAGACACATAATATAATGACACACAATACACAATATTTTATCCATGCAAAATATTTCTTCAATTGACATCTTTCAGTGAATGAATTCCTTTTATTTCCACTAATAATTCAATGGACTTGATTTGGAATATTCGATAAAACATTTTACTTTTATTTCATTTAAAAACATGTTATTTCGAGTCATCCAAGTCATTGTATTTACTCTATACAAACTTTATCGTTCATGACTAATCATTCTCAAAGACAAATTAATTCATCCCTAAATCAATAATATGCATCCTTTTGACTTTTTTGTCAGGATCCAGCATTATGAGATTTTTACTCTAAAAAAATAAATAAAACTAATTACCGCTTCTTTAGGTAATAACATTTGATTACTCCCTCTATAAGCAATAACAATATTCCATATCCATTGACTAATACATACTTTCTGATATTCTGATCAACAATTCCAATACAATAACTCATATGACTTTCACAACAATGTTTCATCATGAAATGATTAAAAAAAATAACAAATAATAATTTTAAACAATTTAAAGTTTCAAGTTTTTGATTTCTAAGATTTTCATTGCTGATGTTTTATTTCTTGCTGATAAATTTATTCTTTATTTGATTTATAATATTTAATTGCTGATGATTTTCAATTATTATTTCAATTTTTTGAATTACTACTTAAATCTAAGAAGATAAAGAATGAATAAAGCCAGTTCATATTTGAATCCAATGAACTAACAAGGAAAATCTTTTTTCGTTGTTCAGATTCTAGTTTAAAGGCTGCTTGCTTTATGGGTTCAAACTGTGAACTGCATTTGGAGATAAATTCTGCATTAAATTTTGATTATTTTGTGCATTGAAATATCCAGGTGGAGGATGATTGAATTGTTGAGGATACATATTACCTTATTCAAAATGTGGAACTGTACTTTGTGCACTTACTGGTGAATTGTTTCTTTCTTGGTTTTGATGATAATTACTTTGTCTTTGAAAGCTGTGATGATTTCTATGATTGTCATAATTATTTCTACCTCCATGATAAGGTTTTCTATTATCATTGTACCTATTCCTTGTATGGTTTTCTTGATTTGAATCACTTATGAATGTATTTTTTTATAAACCTTCATTTTGTTCTTGCTGAGGTTTTTTATTCACCTTATACTCATCTAGAATTCCAAATGCATCCAAGAGATTAATAAATTATTCTGTGGTTTTTACATTTCTAATTATAGCTGCGGCAGAAATTGTTTCATCATAGTGAGCTTTCAACATTTCAAAAATAGTTTCTTTATCTACTGCAGGGATCAAATTTTTGTAAACATTGAATTTGAAAATAAAATATTCTGTTAGAGTTAAACCAGCTCCTACTCTGTAATTACCAAATCTGAGTTCTTGTCTTGTGGATTTTTGAATATCCTGAGACCACATCCTTGAAATGAATTTTTCTTTAAAACCCTCAAAATCATTGATATTTGCTTTCACAAATTTCCACCATTCTTGTTGGAAACTATTTGCATTAAGATTATTTTCTAAAATACTCTTAATTTTGTTCCATTAAGTGATATTATTTCTATTAAGATAGTCATTCAAATTCCAGATAAAGTTCTTGGGATTTTTTTTATCAATGTGCATTTGAAACTTGTACTTATCAAAGGTAGGACTATTATTAGAGCCTGTTCACAAGGGGCGTTTTTTTGTGGAGCGTCTGTGGCGTAGCTGGTGGCGAAGCATTGTCTTATATGGGATTTTCGTATTCTGTTCACACGGCACTTCGCCACAAATTTAGCTGCACATCGGCTGCTGGCTTCGCCGCAGAAACTTGCCACAAAAAGTGGAGCGTCTGAGGCCGAAAGGCTCAGTGCCATTAGAACTAAATGGCAGCTGCCGGTTGCTGTTCACACGCTTGCTACTTTTTCAGCTGCAAAACGGAAAAATTCTCTTTATCGAGATACAAAACTGCTGAACAAAACAATTGAACAAAATAAAAACAGAATAAAAGCAGAAATGGAAAAATAGTTATTAATTAATAGCTATTAATCAGTAAAAGAGTGCAATGAAAGCAAAATTGTCTCTTAATTTTGAGGGTAACCCAAGATTTATCACATTTTTAAACCACTATAGTTTTTTTATTAATTTGCATTATGATAATCCTATTTGTTTTTTTTTCTTAATGAAGTAATACTACTCATGTCAATACAATTTATTTTGTGACAATGTACTTCTGATGTATTGTATTTTTATTTCTAATTTTATGTTTGTGATGTATTTTTAATTTCAATTTGAGTTTGCTATGTTTGTAATTTACAATTATTCCTGCTGTAGAACAGACTTGCATTAAACATAAAAATGGAATGAGCCAGATAAAATCGATAATAAAAAATCCCTCTCTCTCTTACGATCCAGAGGGTGCAACCCCTGTCCAAACGGATGAAGCGAGCGAGGCGAGCTTGCCGGCTAGTAATCATAAAACTACCATGAAAATGGTTTTGGTTGCAAGCTGCAGCGCGTTAGTCGCGCGTAGTGGAGCAACAGACGTGCGGCTGCTGCGCTACCGTCGCGCTACAGCTGCTCCAATAACGCGCGTTAGTGGAGCAGCTGTAGCGCCGCAAAAAGTTGCTCGTGTGAACAGGGCCATACAATGACCAACATTTACTTGATTTGACATTTTTTTTAAGCTTACTTACCATTTCATTGTTTTTGTCTAGATTGGTTTTCAAATTCATGATGTGCATGGATTCTTCCTCTTTCTTATTCTCTAGATTATTCCAGTTTTTATTAATTTTTATGTGAAATTTAACGACTTGCAGTCAAATGACTTGATTTGACTGCAAGTCGTTAAATTTCACATGAAAAGTTAATATTAACAACGCAGTTCGTCATGGAACAAGAAATCCAGGAATTCAAGTTTTTGTTTATTTTTTCTTCAATGTTGCTTTGTAATAAAATATGCTGTTCATTACGAATTTGGACCTGCTCTAATTTCTCTTCAATACCTACGATTTTAGTTGTTAAGGTTTTTGTTTTATTTTCAACTTGTTTTACCTGTAACTGAATATTTTTAGTCTTATCTTGTAACTCTTTGATGTCCTTATCTGTATTGAGGAAACATTTTTCAAATTTTATTTCCTGTTCAGCAAATTTTCCGTTCATTTCATCAGTCATTTCTTTTTTATGTACATCAAATTTACCATTTAATTCATCAAACTTACTATTTTGTTCCTTAAATCTCTTATCAAACTTACTATTTTGCTCACCAAACTTCTTATTATCAAAGAGACTACTCATAAAAATTTTCAAATCATCATTAGAATTAGAGTCTTTATTCATGGTAGCATATGCTCATATGTTCTTTTTCATGTGCATTTGTCTTGGAAGCAGAATTACAATAATTCTCTATTTCTGAATTGTTGCAACTCTCTGTGATTATTATATGATCAAGATTTGTATGATTTTCAATGATTGACTCAGATGACGAATCTTCCATAGTTAAGTTTAGTTGTTCTTGTGAATCATCATTTTCATCAAGATTTGAAGTATCTCTCGACTCTTCACATTTTTCTCTATGATCAATTTTTTTACTCCTCAAATAATAATTACTCATTAGAAATTACAATAGGCTATAGTATTACTCAGAATCTTGCTTCCAACCTAACGTCCACATTCGAACTCAACTATGTAACTCACAATTAGCCTAATAAATAATATTTTTTCCATATTGTTCTTGTTCTTTGTCCCACCAGATTGTACCATTTGCGATGCTCCGTTCCTGTCTTGCAATAAAGTTTCAAAAGTTTATTCAAAAAATTCAACATACATAATATTCACACTGCTTACAAAAATATTATACAATACAAAGAAAATATGAAATCGAATTAAAGCAAGTGCATTACCCAGCATTTTGCCACTGCCAACATAAGAAAACTTGTGTGTTGGCCAGTGAGTTGCAGTTGTTCATCTCTATTTTTATTCATTCAAACCATCAGAAAACTAAATAAAGCTGCGACAACAGTTCAAGTACATTACTGAATAATGCACCAGATACAATACTCTTAGCAGATAAGAAAATGAAAGAAAAATAAACAATGCAAGACAATAATAAAGCAAACAACAATGAAACATTATAATGTAGAAGATAATAGCTAATAACTGTCAAGAGAGAAAGTAAATTTTTTGAAGTTGAAAGATAATTTTAACAAGCAGGCTGTGTAGATAGATCATTTAAAGTGATTCTGTTCAGGCTACCATGCTCAAGTTCAACAAAGCACCAGCAACCCACCATCCGAGCCATGGCATTATTTGATTATTGAGACTCAATATAGACTAAAAAAATAAGTCTTGTTTTGAATTCCATGTTTGCTCAATAATCATCATGTTTGGTTCTATAGGGTTAATTTAAAGAAGATATTTTGTCCAATCCATTCCTATACAATGATGTGTAATCCAGCCGTAATCTTTTTGTTTATAAAATCCTTAGGTATTTTGTTTATTATGTAATTACAATAGTATGGAAATTGATGTCTGCATGTAGTAAGCTTGATGAGATTTATATTGTATCACTGTTGTTTGTACGTATATTATAGGGGGTTATGTGTGTTGCAAATAGGTTCCTATTTTTATTTATGTGAAGAATAACATTTTTCATGTAAGTCTGTCTCAAAGTTGGTACATTAAATTCATGAAAGATTTCTCTGCTGGGATATAGTCGTGGTCTTCCAAGTGCTGCTCTTACTATATGTTTTTGAAGGAAGTGTGTGTCAAATGCGGCCCCCCATACCTCTATAATGTATTGGAATAATGATTGAGCATATGCAAAATAAACTTTCCTTATAATGTCAATGTCTTTTATTTTATTTATTTTGTAGAAAATATATATTAGGTATTTTAATTTTGTGCATAAATATTCTATATGTTTATTCCACTTGAGATGTTGATCCACTATTATACCAAGGTATTTAATTGTTTGTAATCTTTCCAAAGTTTTCAATACTTGTTCAGAATTCACAGCATTGTTTCTATTGTTTTTATTGTTTCCAGTACCGGTACCTATTTTAAATTTAAATCTGTTGTTGGTTGTCTGGGTTTATTGGGTGAAAAGGTAATGTATTTGGTTTTGACTGCATTTAGTGTTATAATATGATCTTGAAGCCAATTGTGAACAGTTTTGATATTGTTATTTGCAATGCTGAATGTTTCTTCCCAGCTATTTCCACTAACAATCAATACTGTATCATCTGCAAAAGAAAGGGTGGTACAATTTGCTAGGTTTAATTTCAAAAGATTGTTAACATAAATAAGGAACAAAATTGGTGATAAAACTGATCCTTGGGGCAATCCAAAGCATGATGTACATTTGATGTCAGTTTGTCCATTCAGAGTGAGATATTGTTTTCTTTTTGTCAGATAGCTTGCAAATAAGTTGTTAACTGTGCCTCTTATTCCAGATTTATCTAATTTATTTAATAGGATATTGTGTGGGATCGTATCGAATGCCTTTGATAAGTCCATGAATACTGCAAGTGTTTTTTTATTATTATTAAAGTTATCATACACGATTTTAATGAAGTGGATGACTGCATCCTTAGTAGACTTATTTGATTGAAAGCCATATTGGTTTTTACTAATCAATTTTTTTTTCTCCAAGAAACCCATCAATCTAATTTTAAAAATTTTTTCCAGTATTTTTGATAAGTTACTTATTAAGCTTGTTGGTCTATAGTTTTCTGGTTTATTAAGGTCTCCAGTCTTAGAAATTGGTATAATTCTGGCTTCTTTGAATTTGTTTGGAAAGTATCCATTGCTCAAACATTTATTGATGATAAACTCCAAGGGTGCAGTTATGAATCCAGCTATTTTTTTATGAATGCCCCAGTGAAGTTATCTGGACCTGGAGTTGATTTGTTTTTTAGTTAATCTATTATTGTGAGTATTTCCTTGGCATTAGTCGGACTCAGGAAGATACTCTGCATACATGTGTTATTTAGCGATTGAGGAACAGGGATTTCATTTGCATCCTTTGATATTTTTTTAGCAAACGTTTCCCCCATGTTAGCAAAATAATCATTGAGTATGTTTACCTCTATATTTACTGGATTTGAATTTTTTTTTCAAATCTAGAAGTTCATTTATATATTCCTAAGTCTTTTTAGAACTTTTTTTGTGTTCATCAAATTTGTTGTTGAAAAAATCTATTTTGCTTCTCTTTATTAAATTGTTTAGAGTGTTCCGGTAATTCTTGTATTGGATTTTTAATTCAATATTGTTTGGCTGTCGGGATAGTTTTCTGTGAAATAATTTGTCTCTTTCTCGTATTGAGTTTACTAAGCCCAGTGTTATCCATTTTTTAAGCGGTCGCCTATTTTTACTTAATCTAATGGTCTTTGTTCTTATAGTTGTAAGGTTTCCACCAAGTTGTCAACCATAGTGTCTATGTTTTCGGCATTGTAAACATCATTACAGTTTTCCTCCTGTAAATCAGATTTCAGACCATCAAAGTCAATTGTTCTTTTTATCCACACTTCTTCTTTTGCCTTATTATTGCTGGTGGTCTCACCCAAGTGCAATGACACACTGTAGTGGTCTGTTATTCAGTACCGTTGTCTGAAACTATTGTTTCGGGAACACCATGATGACTAAAGTAGTTCAGTAATATTTATCTACTATTTCTACCCCTTGTGCACCTGTAAGAAGGTAAGCTTGAGTGTAATGTGAAAAACTATCTATTACTGTTATAAATTTACAGGTGCAGACAGCGAGTCCTACCCAACCCCAATACCTCCCTCCTTGGGCTAGCCGTTTCAGACAGCCAGCCGACAACCACAGTTGCAGACTGCATACCCAACCCTAACAGCAAGCTGTTGCAGACAGCTTGTTTCCCCCTCGCCATTCCAGACAGCAAGTCCTTACCTACCCTGTCACCCTGTACCCTTGGGCTAGCCATTTCAGACAGCCAGCCGACGACCGCAGTTGCAGACTGTGTACCCAACCCTAACGGCAAGCTGTTGCAGATGGCATTTTTCCTCCTCACCGTTCCAGACAGCGAGTCCTTCCCTACCCTGCCACCCTGTGCCCTCGGGCTAGCCATTTCAGACAGCCAGCCATCAACCGCAGATGCAGACTGCGTACCCAACCCTAATGGCAAGCTGTTGCAGATGGCATTTTTCCTCCTCACCGTTCCAGACAGCGAGTCCTTCCCTACCCTGTCACCCTGTACCCTTGGGCTAGCCATTTCAGACAGCCAGCCGACGACCACAGTTGCAGAATGCGTACCCAACCCTAACGGCAAGCTGTTGCAGATGGCATTTTTCCTCCTCACCGTTCCAGACAGCGAGTCCTTCCCTTCCCCTGCCACCCTGTGTCCTCGGGCTAGCCATTTCAGACAGCCAGCCGTCAACCACAGTTGCAGACTGTGTACCCAACCCTAACAGCAAGCTGTTGCAGATGGCTTGTTTCCTCCTCGCTGTTCCAGACAGCAAGTCCTTCCCTACCCTGCCACCCTGTGCCCTCGGGCTAGCCATTTCAGACAGCCAGCCATCAACCGCAGATGCAGACTGCATACCCAACCCTAACGGCAAGCTGTTGCAGATGGCATTTTTCCTCCTCACCGTTCCAGACAGCGAGTCCTTCCCTACCCTGTCACCCTGTACCCTTGGGCTAGCCGTTTCAGACAGCCAGTCGTCAATTGCAGTTACAGACTGCGTACCCACCCTCTACAGGGGAACTGTTTCCAAGGGAGAAATCGCCCTACCCTTGGGATGATTTTGGACTGACCTCTTCTGCCCTGACCTACACCAACTGAGTTCAGTCCCTCAGGAGCAACACCTGAGAAGTCATCACCCTCTCTCGAGGCCTCCTTGAGAGAGTTTGTGACAACTTTGGCGCCCAATGTGGGGCCCGAGGTGGTCCAACCCAGAACCACAATGAGCCATTGTGAAGACAAACCCCAAGACCCACAGATCGACTCTGATGATTCATCTGAGGTTAGTACTGATGTACGAGTATCATGGATATACAGACTGAGAAAAGAGGAGGCTATTGGCCTTGTTGAAGACTGGGGGTTGGTGACTGCTGGCACAGTGGAGGAGCTAAGGAGATGATTGGTTGACCACCATCGTAGAAAGGCCACTGCACACCTCCCCAGCCAAAAACCCAACACCAGCCAAGCTGGAGGAAATACAACTCAACCTATATACTCAAGAGTTGAGACAGAGCCACACCTAGAAATCAGAACATTTGATTCAGAGGTAGTGTGTGACAGAGTTTGAAGTTGGAAACATACTTTTGATGGAACTACCAATGCCCCTAGTTTTTTTTTAGAAAGGCTAGGTGAATTACAAACTGCTTATGGTCACTCGATGAACGGACTAGGGCCCTCCATCTGGCACCTGAGCTGGAGGAGAGGAAGGCCCCAGCGCCAAAGGTCTGTCAACAACCCCTCCATCTGGAACCCGAGCCAGAGGAGAGGAAGGCCCCATCAACACAAGACCGTCAACGAGTCCTCCAACTGGCGACTGAGCCGGAGGAGAGAAGGGTCATAATCACAAAGGTCTGTCAACAGGCCCTCCACCCAGCACCCGAGCCGGAGGAGAGGAAGGCCCCAATGACACAAGACCGTCAACGAGTCCTCCAACCAGCGACCGAGCTGGAGGAGAGAAGGGTCATAATGACAGAGGACTGTCAACAAGCCCTCCATCCGGCAACCGAGCCAGGGAAGGGGAAGGCCCCAACATTGAAGGACCCTCCCGAGATAAGGCAAGTTGGCCTAATACAGGCAATGGAAGAATAGGATGGTCTACCAGGATCAACACACAAGTTCCAATGATTGCGAATCATCTATAAGCCATACAACCGCCCTGGAAAACGTAAAAGGGCGGGATGACCGAGAGTGAAGGTTGTTGGCCCCGAGGGGAAATTCGTCTGGCAAGAGTTTGCCAACTGAGCCTCCCGAACAAACCCCCTTTCCTCCTCCCCCCCCCCCTTTGTAGGAGTGGGGTGTCACAAAGTGATTGTGACAAGGGGGGAAAAGGGGGAAATTATGCTTGCCCTCCAACTCCCCCTAGTGATCATGGAGATTACATAGAAGGAGCAACACCTGAGAAGTCGTCACCCTCTCTCAAGGCCTCCTCGAGAGAGTTTGTGACAAGGTCAACTCTTTGTTTGATAAAGAATAATTTCACTGACCTTCCAAATTATCAAAAAGAATGGGATAGAGCTATACAATATATTTTATTAACAGTTAAGCTCTCAGATGAGTTAAAAGACAAATTTCCAGATCTGTATATTCTAGAAAAAAACTTTAAGACAAAATTTTAGACCTCAACACCTATAACATCAGTAATGCCAATGGCAAGTCAACCAGAATTTGTTTTCCCTACAGAAAATATCAAACATAGTACAAAAATCCTATTGTCTTCAACTCCAAATCTATTGTCACCTACAATAAATAAACCCAGGCTTGGCTGGTTCTAAGTGTTAAATTGTTCAATGAACCCCCAAAGTAAAATCTATTTTCAATTCAATTCAAAAACTCCAATTTTATTATCCAGAAAATACAACAATTCACAACAAATACTAAATTCCTATACATTCTATTACAAAAATCCAACTTCTAAAATAAAATTCTATTCAAAATAAATACAAAAACATTTAACTGGATAACAAAATCCCAAAGGTTACAGAACCTGTTAGGGTAAGAGGGGGAAAAACAATAGAAAATAGAAAAAAACAAAAGAAAAATGAAATAAAATTAAATATAAAAACATCAAAGAAATACTCCTGAATCAGCTGAGGCTCTCAATTTCAGACTTAGAAGCCACGTCTAGAATAAGCTGACAACTTTTAACTGCAAACAGAATTCCACTTCTTGACCCAATATTAACCCTATCTAAAACATGAATGTGGCAAATATTAGAGACCATATAAAATGTAAAAGACAATGTATGGGACCAAACTCTATTCAAACTCCAATCATTGAAAATATACTTGAACAGTCAGATACAAAAACAACATGGAATAAAAACTAAAACTCTTTCGGATAAGTGACTATAACATCAACATTTTCACATGCACAAGTAACCTATATTTCTACTAAGTATAATTCATGTTATGCTGTTAAAATATCTTGTTACATCATCTTGCTGTGCAAGGTGATTACGTAGTTGTCTACAGAATGAAGCCTTTATCCTACACTCCTTCAACCTGTCTGGGAGTCTCTTTATCAAACAAAGAGTTTTGTATTTATTTTGTCAGTAATTATTTGGATATTGAATAATCTAAAATTTCCATTGTTTAATTACCCTATATTACATGCTGTTTGATCCACTGAGAGGCTTGAAACAGCGCTGCCATACAGAACTCACAGCGTTCATGGGTAGACATCATAACGGAGACAAGTCTCCAAATGGTATAGACTGGGTAGTGGTGGAGGTACGTTATGGAGGAAGTTGAGGAGGCTTCTCAATGCAAAATTCAACAGCAAACTGAGACTAGCTGCAAGTTTTCTCCAGCCACGACTCTAGCCGAACCTAGCCGAGTCCAGCCGAATGACCACGTGATCAGTTCAGAATGGCTGCTTACCAGTTAGGGAAACTGTCAGTTGCCCGATCGGTCAACTGGTAGGGTCGCGCAACTGACAGGTAGGGCAACTGGAAACCAATCGTTCAGAACAGTGACTTCAGCAAATTACGGCCGAATTCGTAATTCGTGAAGACTATCAGATCACAACAGTTGCGGCTGGCAAGGAAATTTTTGATCTGATTGTGAATAGTGGTATTGAAAGATTCAAATTAACTGGACACTTGTTAATTTCCAATTTATTTGATAGTGAAAATTATTTCAACTTCAAGGAACATTTTCCCAAACAAATACATGATGACATTCTCAAATTTTTTGGCCCGTACTTTGATAAAAACAAATTCAAAACAGAATTGAAAATTCTTTATGAAAAAGATGATTTCAGAAATGTAAAAAGTTAATGATTTACTAAGTTGTTTAGTTGGAAATAATTTACAAGAATGTTTTGGAGAGGTGATTAAAGCACTCAATATTCTTGTTAATATTCCAATGACTATGTCAGAAGCTGAATGGTGCTTCTCTTCTCTCAAGAGGATTAAGACATTCCTCAGAAGTACGATGGGAAAGATAGACTCACTGGCTAGTGTTATCAATAGAAAAAGGATAGACTCACTGACAGTGTTATCAATAGAAAAAGGAATGGTCAATATATAAGTTGGTACTTCAATGAGAGAGTTATTGAAATTTTTGCAGTGAAAAAGGAGAGAAGACTTGAATTTGTATACAAAAGTTTTGTTAATACAGCAGGTTCTCTGCCATAATATTATTATTATTATTAGCCTATTTCTAAATTTCAAAGACCTTTTTAAAATTCTAAGAACTCTTACAAAATCGAATTAGGAGTAGGCCTATATATTTTTCTCTTTTCTTATAACTTCATAATCTTCATAGTTTTTATTTATGCCTATAATAAAAGTGTGATACGAAGATAGTGCTTGTGAATTAGATTTCCTAGTGAAAACAGTTAGTACTTTATAGCTGTAGTTTGGTATATTGTATACTGTAATGATGGTGGTTGTGGTGATGGAAAGTCTACTAATGAACATCGAAAAATATTATCATGCATGGATGATGCGTTGTTAATAGAACATTTTGTTGTAAGTTTAACGACTTGCTGCCAATTTAAATTGTGAATGTATAATAAATGTACTCACACTTACAGGTAAATGGAATTTTACTGGAAACCAAGGCATCCAAATGGACTATTGAAATTTATAGATGTTCAAAAATTTGAATAGATCAATCATATATGCATTAGATTTAGGAAAAATTCTATTTACTAATGAACGGTGAGGCTCCTATGAATTCAATCATTGTTCTGCTGTTAGTAGTGTGTGAAGATGCTCATGCATGGGTGAGAAACGATTGTACATCAATCAAACTCAGTTTAGTTCAATTATACAGTAAAACGTCAATAATCCAGATTCATGTACACACCTTCCCAGCTCATTCTGTTAGGATGTATTTGAGACTTGGCTGCAAAAAAGCAAACAATTACTGTAGTCCAAAAATCAATTAAAGACTTTTTTGAGATCCATAGCAATGTATAGAGTGTATAATATTCTTCAACTTCATACTGTACTGAATTACTGTACTGTACCTGTACACTCATGTTTTGTGATGTATTGTACTCTGTGTTGTTTCGGTTTCATTAAAGTGCAGTACTCAGTAGTAATACATAACAGCTTTAACTATATTTACCTACTGTACTTGTTAACATTCAAATTTGAGTGCATTTTCAAGGTTTCAGTTGTTTATAAATTTCAAATCATAAAAACAGCCTATTTTTGAAAATCCAGATCTTTTGATAATCTGGGTGAGGTTTGGTCCCAATTACCTGGAATATCAATGCTCTACACTGTACCAGTAGAAATGCATACGTTTTCAAGGAACTCATTATCTTGTACACAGATAAAGATATTTGAATATAGACCAATACAAGTCGGTTGTGAAGGAATTGACAATTTATCCAACTCACAAATATATAAAACAAATATATATTTAATTGTTTTGTGTTTCTATCAAACTACAACAAGTATCCGTTATTACATTGCAAAATAATCAATTTTGTATATCGATTTCAATTGTTTCAAGCATGAAAACATTTTGAAAATGAATGAGTAAATATATTATGCATAACATAGAACTCCAATGGAAAATCATGATTGATTAAAGAGATATTTTTAAAGAACTAGCAGAATATAATATGTATGTTATATGAGTTCACAGCACTACAGTAGAGTAGAAGAGGCCACAGTTAAGTTGAACAGCGCTAATATTCATTGATTGTTCATGAAGACCTCCAATTTAATGCTAGAAGGAAAATTCTTGTTGGTATGTAATCAGTAAAAAACTTCAGAAAATGGATTTGAAATATCTCGAATTTCATGTATTTTTTCTGTAGATTATATCTTTGAGACTCCAGTTAAGGAGTATAGAACAAGTCAGATCAACAATTATAAACTAGATAACATAATTACTATATCAAACTATATTACTGTAGTATATATACTACATTACTATATTACTAAATCAAAAGAACATCAAGCAGGCTTTATCAAGGGCAGATCAACAACAAATCAAGTTTTTGTATTGAAAGAATTGGTGGCCAAATACTGGGAGTATAACAGAGAATTCTTCACAGTTTTCATAGATTTTCAAAAAGCATATGACAGTATAAACAGAGATAGACTATGGACACAACTAGATAAACTTGGTATTCCAAGAAAACTCATAAATCTTGCAAAAATGAGTGTTATGGGATCAAGATGCTCGGTTAAAGTCAATGGCCATTGCTGTAAACCCTTCTCAATAAATTCAGGAGTCAAACAGGGAGATGGACTGTCTCCAATTCTCTTCAATATGGCCATAGAAGAAGCGCTTCAAAAAGTAGCAGAACAGAATGTGGGTGTAGAAGTTGGAGCAAAGATTAATGTGTTGGCTTTTGCAGATGATGTGACAATAATTGCAGAAAATTTGGAGGATTTGAAAACTCTTACCAAAATATTGATGAAAGAAGCAGGAAAAGTTGGCCTAATGAAAAATGACTCCAAAACTAAATTCATACATTTTACAGGGAACGTGAATGAGAGGGTGGGATCTTTGAGAATTGATGAACACGAATTTGAACAAGTTGATGAGTTCAAATATCTAGGAATTACTATCTCAAGTCATAATTTAGAAGAATCAGAGATATAAAAATGAATAAACTTAGCAAATAGATGCCTGCAACAAATTACTAAAATCAAAATCCCTGTTGCACAAATCAAAAATTAGAATCTATAAAACAATAATATATGTCTGGTTTTACTCTATGGATCTGAATTATGGAGAATATGAATAAGAAAGAAGAGAAAAAGCTTATAGTTATTGAAAATAAAGTACTGCAAAAGATATATGGACCCGTGTATGAACAGGGAGAATGGAGAAGAAAGCATAATAAAGACATCAGGGATCTATACAACAATCCAGATATCATAAGTGAAATAAAAGGCAGAAAAATCCGGTGGACTGGACATGTACTGAGAAGAAGAGAGGAGTGTAGGCTGAAGAGAGTGATGAAATCAAATCCAGAAGGAAGGCGACCCCGTGGAAGACCTAGGCAGAGGTGGTGGAACCAGGTGAAGATCGACATGAAGAGAATTGGAGCTACTAAAAGAGATGCAGAGGACCGAAGTAACTGGAGGCGATTTGTTGGTGCGGCCGAATATCAACTTTGATATAGATGGCCCTGAGAGTAAGTAAGTAAGTATCAATTAGTTGAGGTGAGGCTTAATTATGATGTGAAAGGAACTCTTGTACACTATAAAAAGCTTCATCAACTAAATATTTTTTCAATTGATTTTTTAATTTTTCAATATTTACAAGACTCTTTAAAAACTGTGATAGCTTGTTGTAGAATTTCCCACCAATGTAACTAGGTTTTCATTTGAATAAGCTACTATTTTGTGACTCACCAAGTGATTATCTCCTTGGCTTCTTGTACTATAATCATGTATGTCAGGATTTTGGTTAATATCATTCGTTTTTACATAATACAGTAGCTTCATACACATATAAGCAGGGTACAGTTGGGAGTCCAAGTCTCTTGAACAATGGCCTACATGAATCTAATCTAATCTATTTACTCTTTCTATACACCCAACCACTTTCTTTTGGATCTAAAACACCCTATCAAGATTTTGTTATGATGAATTACCCCATACTAAGATAGCATACCTAATATGTGACAGTAAGAGCCCATGATAAGCTGTAAAAAGTAACTTTCTGTCATTCAATCTAGCAAGCTGTCACAGGACAAATACCCCAGATGAAATTTTACAACATATTTTCTCAATGTATGGAGCCCAGGTCAATCGTCTATCCAACACAACTCATAGAAATGCAATTTTCTCTTCCTGGTCTGAATGATTATCATTTACAAACACGTTTATAGCCCTATCTTCATTTAAATTATGTTTGTTTTTGAATTGAAAGTATTGGCATTTTTTACTTTTTATTGTTAAGTTCAACTGATTTAAGAATTGGAGAATGGACTGAACACCTATATGGGCACTTATTTATAAATTATCTGAAATGGAATTGCTGAAAATGAGTGACGAATTGTCTGCAAATAAGAGGGCTCTAACAATAATTAATTTTTTTAGGTAAATGGTAGCAATGGACCTAGTTTTGACCTCTGAGGCACTCCAGCTTGGACCTCTAATTTAATAGATTTATTCTTTACTATTATAATAGATAGATTTATACTATTCTCAACTACTGTAGTTAGTTTGACACATTGTTTTCTCCCAATAAGGCCCATGTTATATGAGCAGCTTTGATGTGAAAGATTTTACATTGTGTACATGCCAAGCGTACCGGGCAATGGACTTCTCTGTGTGCAAGTTATATGAGCATTATATCTGTTGTGTCAGACCCTGTAAAGTCAACGTCAGCATCAACAATGCGTCCAGACCGGTAAAACGGGCAGAAAAAACGCGGTAGAATGACGCCATTGCTATTATATGGGCAGCTTTGACACAGCAGATCTGCTACCTACTACCTCAGCAAAACCACCACTGTTGCCATTTCTTGTAAAGGTTATTTATCGTCGCTGATGTTAGAAGACCTCCTATGTGCCAAAATTCACATTTTGGGTTTTTGGTATCATTTTCATCAGAATTTCAAGCTCTACAACATGACGAATACCTCGTATGTGTAGAAAAATTATAAATGCCTTTTATTGAAGAAAAAAGAATCTATCTTATGTGTTCAGTGCAGTTAGCTTGTTGCAGAATATCTCCTATGTGTTTGAATTCACATAGGAGCTTTTCAAAAACGTGTAAATCCAGTGTATCAGCCGAGAGAATGAAACATAGGAGCTATTCTGCACATTGGAGCTTCCTTTCGGTCGTTTTTAAAGCTCAATTGCTTATTCCACTCAGCTTACTCTTTGTGAAAGGAATTCTTGTCATGCAAATCAAGTACCATTACCGTATCAATAAAATTTCAATATGGGTAATAACTATTATTGTTTTAAGAATTTGTAATGCAGAGAAAGGAAGACACCAAAACAATGAATGGTAAGTTTTTAGTCCGTTTATTTAATTAATTATTATTATTGTTGATGTTATTATTATTATTATTATTATTATTATATCGTAATAAGGCTTATTTATTATGTCATATGAACACAAAATGAGCTCCTACAAAATGTGTTATGAGATAGTCATAACACCTTTGATGGCTTCACATAGAAGTATTCTTCTTTATTGCCAATGAAAGGAGGGCAGTTCAATGAAACATTATTATTATGATATATGAAAGTGCCACTAAAAAAATAAAGCTTTATTGATGTACTTTACACTAACTTTAACCTTTGATAATATAATTTTTGAACTGTCTTCAATATAATAATTTGCTTTACTATGTCATGAATTAATGTAATCATCCATTTCTATTAAGTTATATTATGAGAATATAATGTACTGAATCAATGAAATCATATACCTGCAATGGAATAAACACTCATTCATTAAAATTAACTAGAGAAAGTTGGTTTGTGTCAATCTATGCGATGTAAATATTGTTTTTTTTTTGTAGTTTATCATTCAAGTAAGCATTTTTAAATTAACATAAATAAAGTAATCAAACATTTCTCCTTATTTCAATATTTTATAGGTTTGGTGTATAATATGGGAATATCTTGATGCCAATGCTGATGATAATGAGGACATTGCTCTTATATAGTCCTACCAATGGGCAAATTGTCCAACACCTTGAAGGAGTCGCAGGAACTGGAACTACTGTCAGTCATAGAACCCAGTGCTGTCATAGAAACCAACTCCCAATTGGACACTGAATCTCAATTTTTTGCAACACCTGAAGTAAAACATGATGATAGAAACACAGCTTTAAACAATGAAACTGAAGAAGGAGAGTATTGGGAAAAGCGTATTTTGGTTACAAAATAGAAGGGGAGAAGAAATTTCTAAATACTCCAAAAAAAGAAAGGAAAGTCAAAGAGCTTTGCAACCATAAAGATGAAGTGGAAAAAAGCGATCGTACATAAATATATGAAGGGTGCAGGGGAAAAACGATCATAGTCACAAAATCACTTTTTTGAGAAAATCGAAAAATAAAGTTTATGAATCAATAATTCCTTGTCAATGTTTTTTTTCAGTACTTGGAATACACCCAAATAACTTAGATTAATGAAAAGTGTGAATTTTTGAGAAATTATTGAAATTGCCTGATTCAATGAACGAAAAAAATCATTTTTATTGTTAAACTACAATAACCTGTATGAAAAAACGATATTAATAAGTTTAATAATATTTTTTAAAAATAAAGATGAATTAATAATGACTTAAAAAACAAAAATTGAATAACGAATGTTGAGAAACTGATAGACAACCTCAAATTATACATGTGAAATGTGTGTGATACTGAACAATATCAAATCAGCTGTGGGAATGTGAAATGGATCCTGATCGTTCTTCCACATGTTGAAGTGGACTCTGATCATACTTCCAGATGTTGGAGTGGACTGTGATCGTTTTTCCCCAGCTCTTGTTATTTTCTTTGATTTGTTGTGGGGACTATGATCATTATTTCCAGGTTTTTGATGTGCTATCTTGTAGAGCTCAAAACAAGCTTCATCAGGAATTTTTTTTCCAGAAATCAGTTTTTTTGGACTTTGATCGTTTTTCCCCTGTGCCCTTCATATGTAATGCTCTATTCACAGAGAAAGAGAGGAAAGATATTTTTCAACCGTTTTGGGCAATGGACACGTGGAAAGAAAAGAATATGGATATGTTAGAGGTAGATAGATAGATAGATAGATAGATTTATTAAGTTTCATAGAGCCAAAAGTTTGAGCAGAGCTCAGGTGGCGTGCAAAATGTCATTTGAGTAAAATAAAAGCATTACAACATTCTTCTGTAGTATAAGAACATACGTCCACTAGTGTTTTGGTCATCAATGATACAAATAACTCATGACTACCACAAAACTCAATATGTTCAGGAAGACAATTTAAAAACTTTAGTCGTGAATAATAGTGTCAGCCTGTGTACTGGGTATTGGAAAACGTTTGATTTTTTGCCCCTAGTTTGATAAGAGTGACATTGAAAATTTCTACATTATTGAATACAAAATTGACAACTTCCAGAAATATAGAGCTGGTACTGTGAGAAGAAGTTGATGCTTTCTAAATATAGGCCTGCACGAAAAAGATGAGTTGACAACTTCCAAAACCCTTACTGCTTTTTTCTGCATAAGAAAGACTGGATGTGTTCAGGTGATTTTTGCCTGCACCTCAAAACAAACACAGGATTGGTAAACACATTCCAAAAAGCCGTTCCTGTCATTCCTTGTGTTACAGCTGTACTTTGAAAATGTTTTTGTGAAGTGATTTATTAACTATTCATTCACATATTGTTAATGTAGTTGAGTTTGTGTGAAAAATTTTCCAATTGAAATGAAATATTATAATTAAATTTACTTGTTTTACAATGAATTGTTTCAATTTTTAGTAAGAATAGTTCTGCATCTTTATATTTTTATTGGTCATTAACATTATGTTTGTATTTTAATAGTTTTAAATAGTAATATTTTTTAGTAGAACACCTTGAATTTAGAGCAATTGAACATATTAAATTGTTGAAAAATTGTATTTATCTCAAGTACACAGTTCTGTATCTATATATAATCAGTTTTATTCTATTAGGTATTACTATGATGCTTGTCTTTCATTAGTTTTAAATGTAAGTAGTGCTCTTGGTAGAACACTATTGTAAATCAGAAAAGCTCTTATTCAAATATGTTAGAATAATTTAATTTCAATTATTTTTTTCAATTTCTATTCTAGATTGATAATTAATTAGTAATAGCTTTCCATTCCTAATATGATGATTATTATTTTGAACTAAATCAGCAAAATACGTTATTCTTATTTCAAGTGCGCCTTGTGTGCTGGAATGTATGTTCTCAAAAATCCTTTCAGTAAATAATATAATTTTGTATTCTTTATTTAGTTTCTATATAGCTTATATTTAATTTTTTTCTTCCAACTACTAATAGCTGTAAGACATTGAAATGTTCTTTTGTTGTAAATTATTTATTTGAGAATAAACTATCTTCTTCTTCTTCTTCTTCATAGCTTCTAGTGGATATTTACAAATTATTGATGATTCATTGTTCTTAAAATTATTGTACTATGCACATTGTAAATGAATATAGTGCACATTTTAAAAACGTATTATATAATTATTATTACGGACTAAATTCTAGTACCCTGAATTGATTAAAATTATTGTAATTCTTTAATTAATTCATTGTTTGATTGTCTCTATGGCCCAATCATTGAAACTGTAGTGTGGAAAATCTCCTATGTGTTTTCTATCACCAGTGGAATACCACCTATGTGACAATTTATTCTATTTTTAATTATTTAATTAAAATCAAGTATTTAGAGCAGATATTTGATTGAACGAGTTATATCGAAGTAATCATTTTAAATTTCATTTATAAGAACAGTTTTTGTGTAAATACAAACAATATTTTGTTGTTTTTTGCTCTCCTGAAAAATTACTTTCCCAACACATAGGAGGTATCCTAACATCAGCGACGTTATTTGAAGTTTGCAGTAACTATGGTGACAACACTGCCCACCACACATTCCTCTGACATATTCATGTGAGTTAGCAGGTTCACATTAACATCATATTTCTATTATATAACATAAACAGAAAGACATACACAATTTGAAACTCTTCAAACTACATCATTCTATCTATCACACAAAAATACGGACACAGTTTCTTTCTTGAATAAGCAGAAGCAACAAACACTTGGGTGCAACAAAATCTTGACAAAATTAAACAAAGACACAACAAAAAAATACATAACCCAACATCTCCTAGACCAACCATTC
Organism: Conomelus anceps; assembly: GCA_948455865.1. Lineage (NCBI taxonomy): Eukaryota > Metazoa > Arthropoda > Insecta > Hemiptera > Delphacidae > Conomelus > Conomelus anceps. The sequence continues at coordinate 17,171,922 of OX418222.1, forward strand.
AATCTGCTCACACTTTTTACAGTAAAACAGATGAAATTTTACAACATATTTTCTCAATGTATGGAGCCCAGGTCAATCGTCTATCCAGCAAAACTCCTAGAAATGCAATTTTCTCTTCCTGGTCTGAATGATCATCATTTACAAACACGTTTATAGCCCTATCTTCATTTAAATTATGTTTGTTTTTGAATTGAAGGTATTGGCATTTTTTACTATTTATTGTTAAGTTCAACTGATTTAAGAATTGGAGAATGGACTGAACACCTATATGGGCACTTATTTCTAAATTATCTGGAATGGAATTGCTGAAAATGAGTGACGAATTGTCTGCAAATAAGAGGGCTCTACCAATAATTAATTTTTTAGGTAAATGGTTGACATACAACAAAAAAAGCAATTAACCTTGTATTGACCTCTGAGGCACTCCAGCTTGGACCTCTAATTTAATAGATTTGTTCTTTACTATACTATTCCCAACTACTGTAGTTAGTTTGACACATTGTTTTCTCCCAATAAGGCCCATGTTATACAAGCAGCTTTGACATGAAAGATTTTACGTCACGTACATGCCAAGCCTACTGAGCAATGGACTTCTCTGTGTGCAAATTATATGAGCATTATATCTGTCATGTCAGACCCTGTAAAGTCAGCATCAGCATCAACAACGCATTCAGACCAGTAAAATGGGCAGCACAAAAGGCAGAAATGACTCCATCGCTATTATACGGGGAGTTTTGATCTGCTACCTACGACCTCAGCAAAACCACCAGTGTTGCCACCTCTAGTGTAAGTTATTTATTAGAAGTTTGCAGTAATTATTGTGACAATACTGCTCACCACACATTCCTCTGGCATATTCACATGAGTTTGCAGGTACACATTGACAGCATAGTTCTATTGTTGTGACCTTTGGTCACCCTTGGTACCGGTTGCAGCATCTTTTCTGCTCATATAACAGCTCCACCACTGAGCGTTTGCATTGACAATGTGGCATTTCTTCTACTTTTACAACAGCTCCGTTTTTCATGATCAGCATCAGCAATTTATCTGTCATGTCAAAGCTGACCATATAGAAATAAAGTTGCCACAATCACCAATGCCATGTGAAGTTATTTATCAGTTACCATGATAACATAATGATCAGTTACCGTTGATATGGGCCTTAGATATGATTCAAAGATATGATTTTCACTTTAGTAGTGGATAAAAAGATCTAAGCTCTCAGCATTTGAGCTAAAGCGGTCAGCTGTCCATGGCTCTGTCTCTATGACCAATTTCTGCTCACTAAATAGTCCCTCCAAGACAATTTGTTCTGTGAACAGCCCTACACACTAGATGACCAGCACAGACAGTTTGGTCTTGCCTTGTCATCTCTGCTAGTGTGTAGTGCCCTTTAGTTATCATGGTAACTGATAAACAACTTCACCTGTCATTGGTGATTGTGGCATCTTTATGTCTATATTCATGCTAGGAGAAAAATTCTTGTTGTTATAAAATCAGTAAAAAACTTCTGAATATTTAATTTAAATATCTTACATTTTATTTATTTTCAATACATTATACACACATGCAATACTATATTGGAAAATTTCAAATGTGTTTCAAATAACTAGAAGGATATTATAAATTCATAAATTTGTGAGAAATAATAAACACTTTGAATTCAACTGTCAAATTAGAGTGGAATTTTATTGTTGGAAATGGTAAGTTTTTTTTAACGATAATATGCTTGGGAAGTGTCAAGGTTTTGAATGATTTGAACTGCACTTTTCATCTACTTCATGGAGGGGCAAAAAAGTTTACATATTTTTTGATTTCATAATGTACCTAATAGAATAATAATATTTATGTTACTTTTGACCAATACCCCAATATTCCTCAACATTGTAAGGGTTATCCTTTTTCTCTAAAAGTTTTTTGGAATTTTGTTGATTAACATGCAGTAATTAATTGATGAATGAATGTTTCCACACTGACATTGTAAATATTTTCAGTTAGAAGACATGCAGAACTGTTTGAAATAAATGAGAAATTGTAATATATTCTTTTCCTACTTGAGGCAGAAGATGTTTTCGGGCAGGATGCCCATCCTCCTGGCATCCCTTCAAGGCACTGAATGTTTTGTCTCAAGTAAAAAAGAGATATTTCAGTTTTACATTCATTTTAAAATGTGATGCATGTTGTCTCAGTGGAAATATTTATTCTTCTACTTGCGGTTTGTAATGGATCAGCAAATACTAACAGCCAGCTGCACAAAAGCCAATCAAATGAGAATTTTAAAGTCAGTTAACCAACTGTCATAAGTGTAATAGGTTCATTTCAGTTGCTAAAAGATCGATTACTAGATCTGCTCTAATGAACATAACCTATAAAATGTAACTTAATAGGAGTTAGTGAGATTTAATCCTTGGTGAGTGGGTGGTTAAATATGTCTTATGCCAGTTAGCCTAATCGGTGTTATTGCTTGTAATTATTGTCCTTTGTGCAACAAGATTCTCTCCATTAAGTTTAATCTCTGTAGAATAAATTGTCATTCTACAAGGATTACATTCAATTGGCTTTCATGCAACTGGCTGTAAGACGGTCATTTTTGCAAAATAGGGAAGTAACAACAATGAGCTGAACCTGGTATCTGTTCATTCAGATCAGATAAGCAATGCACTCCTGAGCCCTCTCTGTAAGGGTTACAGATTGGATTGGCCAACAAAAAACACTGTTCTCTGCTGTAAAATTTTTTCCTGGTGGTTTGGAACCCACTAAAAATTATAGGTCCACCATGAGATTGTGCAATGACATGGCTCAAGCAACAAGGTCAAACCTTATGTGTGAGGGTCTCCTTAACAATAAAAGCCATACACATTTACTTTTTCTTTCTTGCAGAACATTTATTGTGTATGTATGCTATAAAATAAATAAGCGTATGGCTTTTAATGGTGGGGAGACCCTTACGGGTAGTTCCACCTCGCCGTTTGAGCCATGTTACGGGGAACATGGTGGACCTACTATTTTAGGTGGGTTCCGAACCACCGGGTAAGTGATAATAAAGCTTATAACATAAAGTCATTGAAGCATGGTCACCCATCCAAGCGCAGTCTTGTGCGGTCGTGACTGAACATCACGACCACTTGAATACCACGCTCACCGCATGACCAATCACCACCCTATAAGATTATGTATGCTATAAGATTATCCAAATAACTTCGAAGATAATCATTTTACAACTGCTTTATTCCATTTCCAAAAGGAATCTGATATAAACAAACTAACAATAAGAATAACAAACATCTGTCTAAAAACATATGATAGTTCCACTATCTTACACTTTTCCCCCTTTAATTAGGGTCGCTGTCCACCATAGATGAAATCCTGTTTTTGTCAATAGCTCCTTCACATGTTCTCATCTGGTCCGCATGTTTTCTCTTCAATTGTGCTCCGCAGAGAACTTTGTAGGAATATGGACCATTCTTTTTCACAACTCTTCCAGCCGACCAACCTCTACTATTCTCATTCTTTATCCATACATCTTCCCCCTCTTCAAAACTTCTAGCCTTCTTTCCATCATGTTTCACCTGTTCTTTCCAAAGTTTAACCTCCATTTTTTTTCTGATATTGGGTTTTAAATTGTCAAATACTGTAGGTATTCTTCGACCTAAGAACATTTCAGCCGGCGTCCTTCCAGTTGTTTTCTGAGGTGAATTTCTGTAGCTGAAAAGAACATTTTGTAGTGCTGCCATGGGGTTTCCTTCCTCTATTTTTTTTGCACGATATCGTCTTATTAAGGTTTTTATCATCCTCTCTACAAGTCCATTACTTTTTGGATGATAAGGAGTTGTCTTGATATGGCGTATTGAGTTTCTTTGGAAGAAATCTCTTTGGATATAAATTGTCATCCATTATCATTCACAATTTCTGTTGGCAATCTGTATCTACTGAACCAGGATCTCAATCGTGAAATAATAGCTGTAGAAGTTGTTGTCTTCATACAGTCTACTTCCACCCACTTGGACAGTGCATCAATACCAACAAGCCACATGCATCCATCTATTGGGCCAGCCAGGTCGATGTGTACCCTTTCCCAAACTTTATCAGGTACATTCCAGGGGTATAGTGGTACCTCTCCTATGTTGTCACGATTTTCTTGACACGGTGTACATCTCTTCACAAAAACCTCAATGTTATGATCCATATTGGGCCACCACACATAATATCGTGCTACAGACCTCATTGATGCAATTCCAGGATGTCCTGAGTGTAGAACTTTTAAAACGTCATCAGGTCTCATGCTTTTTGGAACTACAACTCTTCCAAACCACAGCAATAAATAATCTTCCACCACAAGTTCGTCTTTTCTTTGCTTATAGGGTCTTAGAAGTTCAGGAACTTCCATAGGCCATGCATTCCTTAAAACATGGTTTTTTGCTAGTTTGAGTTCTTTGTCCTTCAGTGTTTGCTCCTTTAAGGCTCGTATTAGACTTGGTCACCAGGCGACGTCACCGGTGACATCACCGGTGACGTCACCGGTTACTGTACGGGCAGCCAGCCACGTCACCAGTAAAGTCACCAAGACTGAGGCCAACCCCCAGTTCCCCCACTCCAGTGCCTTTCGTTACTTTAACTATTAACTGATGTTATATTGGCATGCTAATTTGATAAATATTTCATCATGTAGGCTACAAGAAACTTCTCATGTTTTCAAAGTTTGAAAATTCAACTAAAACATTTAAAATAAAACAAATTTTAAAACAAAAAAAGAAACCGACTTCAATGAAATGATACTCAAACATTAAATACTCACATACTAAAAAGTTTAAAATAAAGTATTTACTTTAAACTGAGGAAATTTCAAATTTCATAAAAGTAATCTTTAGAAGTTGGCGCCAAATATTTTATGAAGTTGATAAGAAACTCTATCTAATATCAAATATAACACTGTATTTTAATTCTATATATGATTTATACTCACTTTTACTGAAATACAGTGTTATATTTGATATTAGATAGAATTTCTTATCAGCTTCATAAAATATTTGGCGCTGACTTCAAAAGGTTACTTGTATGAAATTTAAAATTTTCTCAGTTAAAGTAACTAATTTATTTTAAACTTTAGTATTTAATGTTTGAGTATCATTTCATTGAAGTAGGTTTCTTTTTCTGTTTTAAAATTTGTTTTATTTTCAATACAATTTGTAAAAAGATTTGGTTTTGAAAAATGTTTACTAATGTAAATTCTCTTTGCCAGTAACACATCTCCATTATTATTATTACAGTTAGTGATTATTGCAATGTTATAGTCCTGGTAGTTAATTTATTAATTTACTTTAGTAAATTTAATTTAGTAAAAATAATGACATGTTTTAACTAAACACAAATTGTACCTGTATTAACAGGCTGACAACTCGAGTAATGTATAATATATAAAATTATTAAAACATAAAGGAACTCAGTAGCTAATATAGTGACAAATTTTACTGTAATCCGAAACCTGTGAGTTATTAAAATCAGAATTATGCTTTGAATATACAGATGAAGTAAAACACTTTTTTTTTACTCAACTTGAAGTAACTACAAGCTTTTCTTCTGGCGAAATACATTACCTCATTCTAGTATTTGTTCCGGTAATGTCCACCTTTATTAGTGAAAGCAATTCAAAGTAGGAGGATTTTGACATTTGCATGTAATTGAAAAACTTGTTTTCATTAGCACAAAGATCGTCAAAAATGGTTTTAAACAATCCTTTTGTTTCTCGAAGTGATAATATCGGATGCACGTGCATTTTCCTTGCCCGTCTCCTTCTTTTCCTCAACAAAAGATCAAGAAGCAGCATCTCTTCATATGTTTCCGACATGACCGCTCACTACACTAGCGTCAAACAAACTGAACTCGCAGAACACAAAAATACAGTGGTGACCCAACATTGGTGACTGTGTGTAATACATGCCATTTAATTCAATACCCAGCGATAATTCTTGGTCACCAGTGGTGATTCGTCTGGTCACGGGGAAGGGTCACCAGTCGGTCACCAAACGCTGGAGACGTCACCGGTGACCCTAATGTAATAAGCGTCATAAGAACTAGTGCCCAGCATCTAGTCAGATCACCGGTGACGTCACCGGTGACGTCGCCAGGTGACGTCGCCAGGTGACCAAGTCTAATACGGGCCTAAAAGTTCAAATGACATGATAGTGTTAACCTTATCCACATTTAAAAACTTAATGCAAGTTTCTTCTGGCTGATTTTCTTCAATCGGAAGTCTGGATAAAGCATCTGCACAAACGTTATCCTCACCTTTCCTATATTTTATTTGATAACTGTATTGGTTGAGCTCAATAGCCCACCTGACTAAACGATTATTTATAACTTTTGGAAGGTCTCTAGAATTTCCAAATAATCTCTGTAGTGGTTTGTGGTCCGTAGCTAGTGTGAACTTGCGGCCATAGATATATTTGTGAAATTTTCTTAATCCATATACAATTGCCAAAGCTTCTCTATCAATATTAGAATATCTTTTTTCATCAGGCATCAATGTATGACTTCCAAAAGCAATTGGTTTTTCTAGCTGTTTCTCAAATCTGTGCATAAGCACACTGCCCAGTCCATTTTCTGAAGCATCACAAATCAATACCAAGGGTTTTGTTTCGTCATATGGTACTACTGTGTCTTCACTTGACAGAATCATCTTCACTTTTTTAAATGTTTTCTCTTCGTTTTCAGTCCATTTCCATCTTGAATTGGTTCCCATCAGCTTATGAAGATCACTACATATGGCATGCAACTGAGGGATAAACTTCTCATAATAGTTGATTGATCCCAAAAATGATCTAAGTTGTTTGGCATTAGTAGGTGAAGGGGCATCTCGTATGGCTTTTATTTTCTCATTTGTAGGGTGTATGCCATTTTGATCAATAATATGTCCAAGGTACTTTACTGATGGTTCAAAAAACTTGCACTTACTAGGTTTTGCTTTCAACCCAGCCTCTTTCATTCTTCTTAGGACTTCTCTCAAATTTTTCATGTGGTCAATTGTATTAGTTCCAGTCACAATGATGTCATCCAACAGAACTCCTACTTGTGGTAATCCTTCTAGAAGCTTCTCCATGTATCTCTGATAAATTCCTGGGCTTGATGATATTCCAAAAGGTAGCCGTAAGTATCTGTAGTAACCATTGTGGGTTGCGATTACAAGGAACTTCCTGTGTTCCTCAACAACTTCAAGTTGCAGGTAAGCACCTTGTAAATCAATAATTGAAAACTCTTTCCCTCCTGCCAGTTTACTTGTAAGCTCTTCAAAGGTAGGTAGCAGAGTTGTTTCCAAAATCAAATTTGGATTCAGTGTTACACGAAAATCTCCACAAATCCTCATGGATCCATCAGGCTTCTCTACATTTACTGTTGGAGTTGCCCATGGAATAGGCGTTTCTGCAGGGTCAACTTTTTCTATCACTCCTTGTTCAACCAGTCTTGATAGTTCGTTTTCTATTCTTTTCTTTAGAGGGAATGGAACTCTGCGGGCCGAGAAATGTTTTGGTGTCGCATCTTCTGTTACATGAATCTTTGCTTGATGTCTCTTGATCTTCCGTAATCCATCAGAAAACACCTCCCCATATTCTTCAATAAGCTTCTTCACATTAGATTTTTGAGACTTTTCTCCTTTTGTATTATTTTGATTTTCCACCTTGTTTATTGTTACATTGGGGGGTTTCATTGGTTTCATGTCGAAAGCCAACATCCAAGTGTCACCATTGGTTTTAACATTGAAGTTTGTGAGGTATAAGTTTATTTCTCAAATCTGGTTCAAGGATTGTTTTCAGTAGAATGTTTTATTTTAAAGCGCATTGTGAAATTGAGGAGGTAATAGATGTTGATTTAGGTCAGAGGTATTTCGATGACATACATGAATTCAATTGTGTTTGACATTGAGATGCTCATAACATTTTTGTTGCTAATATATTTAAGGCATTGTCAAAGTACTGGGAAGGCCAGTAAGAAAGGATGTAAATTTGGAAAAGTTATTGGAATTGAGTAGAAAAATTGATTATTTGTGGAGGAATCAGGATTATTTTGGGTTGAATGAAGGAAACTTTAGTGATAAAATTAGTAACAATGATGTATGTGATAAGAATATGAATCCGCATTATGAAAATAATTACAATAAGAGTGTCAGGCAAAAGAGTAGAATGTTTTGTAAAATTTGTGGAAGAACTAACCATTTCACCCATAATTGTTTTTACAAATCAAGATATAATAAATGTAGATATATAAAAAAGTGTACGATTTAATACTCAAATTTATCACTTTATTAACACAAATATAATCTACAACTCACACTGTTCAGTAATTTCTTACAGAAAAATAAGCAATTAAAAACAGATAACACAATATTGTTCAACTGATAATGAGTTTTCAATAAACTGTACAAAAATCAATCACTAAATGTCAAATGGCTGATCTAATATAAAATAATAAATGTCAAATAATTTTTGAAAAGAATCATCAAGGAAGAACAATTAATTAACTTATGTAGCACAAGTCCGTAATACAGTAATAGGTAAAAGAATTATCACAAAAGAACTGTCAAACGAATTATATCACTTCAGACAATGAATGTTCATTACATGGTTTGTAAAAGCGCCAACAGGATTGCACTGTCCGTATTAACAGGAGCTGTCACTACTGCCACTTATCAACGTAGAACAACAACTGAACTACTTAACTGTCACACTTGTTTATCACGACGAATTTCAAACAAGACTGAACTAGTTTCTACAAATGCATTTGCCTTAAATAGGTTTTTCAACAATTGAGATATCTCTAGATTTCTCTTCCAACTTCTACCGTTTTCTAAAATAAACAATCAAGGAAACTCAAACTTTCCACAATATTCGATAAGACTCCATCAATTTCTAATCAAACAACTAGAACATTCCACAATGATCCAAGTAAACACCATAAAAGTGTCAAAAGCAGAGTAATTAATTGCTTAGAAGTAAACATTTACATAGCAGATAACGCCGAGAACCACTGTTTCTTCTTTCTTTGTATTCTCTCCAATTTCATATTCGCTACACTATACTTTAACTTCATACTGTACTGAAATTACTGTACTGTACCTGTACACTCACGTTTTGTGATGTACATCGTATTGTATTCTGTGTTGTTTCAGTTTCATTAAAGTGCTGTACATAGTAGTAATACATAACAGCTTTAACTATATTCACCTACTGTACTTGTTAACATCCATATTCAAGTGAATTTTCAAGGTTTCAAATGTTTATAAATTCCAAATCATGAAAATAGCCTATTTTCGAAAATTCAGATCTTTTGATAATCTGGATGAGGTTTGGTCCCAATTAATCTGGATTATCAATGCTTTACTGCACCAGTAGAAAAGCATACATTTTCAAGGAGCTCATTATCTTGTACACATATAAAGATGTTTGAAAATATACACCAATACAAGTTGGTTGTGAAGAAATTGACAATTTATCAAACTCACAAATATATTGAACTTAGTTTAATCGTTTTGTATTTCTATCAAAGTACAACAAGTATCCATTATCACATTGCAAAATAATTAATTTTGTATATCAATTTCAATTGTTTCAAACATGAAAACATTTTGTAAATGAATGAGTGAATATATTATACATAATATAGAATTCCAATGGAAATTCATGATTGATTAAAGAGATATTTTCAAAGAACAAGCAGAATATATAATATGTATGTTATATGACTTCACAGCACTACAGTAGAGTAGAAGAGGCCACAGTTAAGTTGAACAGCACTAATATTCGTTGATTGTTCATGAAGACCTCCAATTTTATGCTAGGAGAAAAATTCTTGTTGGTATGGCATCAGTAAAAAACTTCAGAAAATTGAATTGAAATATCTTGAATATCATTTTTATTTTGTAGATTACATCTTGGAGACTCCAGTTAAGGAGTACAGAACAAGTCAGATCAACAATAATACTGTTGAAGATCCATCTTTTTTCCACTAATATGTATTATAAACTTAAAAAACACTTTTGAATGGAAATTGATACACTCTATTGTACTAGAGTGTACTGTGGGTCGTCTGATGATGCTCTAGACAACAGAGCGAAACGGCCGTCACGCCATAACGTGAGTCAATTTTCATTCAAAAGTGTTTTTTAAGTTCATAATAACAATTATACACTAGATACCATAATTACTATATCAATTAGTTGAGGTGAGGCTTAATTCTGATGTGAAACGAACTCTTGTACACTATAAAAAGCTTTATCAACTAGATATTTTTTCAATTGTTTCTTAAATATTTCTATATTTTCAAGACTCTTTGAAAACTGTGGTAGCTTGTTGTAGAATTTCCTACCAATATAACTAGGTTTTTTTTTGAATAAGCTACTATTGTGACTCACCAAGTAATAATCTCCTTGGATTCTTGTATTATAATCATGTATGTCAAGATTTTGGTTATTATCATTCGTTTTTACATATAAAGTAGCTTCATACACATATAAGCAGGGTACAGTTGGGAGACCAAGTCTCTTGAACAATGGTCTACATGAATCTAATCTATTTACTCTTTTTATACACCTAAATGATTTCTTTTGGATCTTAAACACCCTATCAAGATTTTGTTTTGATGAATTACCCCATACTAAGATAGCATACCTAATATGTGACAGTAAGAGCCCATGGTAAGCTGTAAAAAGTAACTTTTTGTCATTCAATCTATCAAGCTGTCACAGAACAAATACCCCAGATGAAATTTTACAACATATTCACTCAATGTATGGAGCCCAGGTCAATCATCTATCCAACACAACTTCTAGAAATGCAATTTTTTCTTCCTTGTCTAAATTATTATCGTTCACAAACACGTTTATAGCCCTATCTTCATTTAAATTATGTTTGTTTTTGAATTGAAGGTATTGGCATTTTTTACTATTTATTGTTAATTTCAACTGATTTAAGAATTGGACTATGGACTGCAAACCTATGTGGGCACTTATTTCTAAATTATCCAGAATGGAATCGCTGAAAGTTATGTATCATCCGCATATAGGAGGGCTCTACCACTAATTAATTTTTTAGGTGAACAGTTGACATATAACAAAAAAAATATATTATTGTTGTGGTTATCCATTTTTTGTGAACTGCAGTAGAACTATTCATATGTATTATCTTGCTGTGCAGAACTGACTTTTTTAAGTCGCGGCGGACGCATTTCGAACTCTGTTGTTCTTCTTTGGCATTTGGTTGCAGACTGAGTAGTTTTCTAGTATGTAAGGTCTGGTGGTCGTAGGAAGGTAGCTGGAGGAGTGGATGTGGTGGGGTAAGTGGGTGTGGTGGAGGTGTTTTTAGGAGGGGTTTGTGATGATGTTGAAGAGGGTATGAGATTTGAAATTAAGTTGGTCATTGAGTATGAATTGAGGATGTGAAATGGAATGTTTGTAATTTTCGAATTGTTCAAGAGTATTGAGCTTTTGACTTTTAGGGGCAATGTGAAGGATGTGGAGATTTTGATCAATGTTGGTGAATGAATGATTTTTTGTGAGTAGATGTTCAGCAATTTTATTTTGTCTGTGCTGGTTGGGTGAGGGCTTTTATGTCTTTGAATCTGGTTGTGAAAGATCTGCCAGTTTGTCCAATATAGAAGCTGTCACATTCGTTGCATGTAAGTTTGTGAGTGCCAGAATGATTATGAATGTTGGAGGTGGTGGTGGTGTAGTTGGTGGTGAGTTTTCTTAAGGTGTTGTTGGTTTTGAACTGTGTAGTTGAGCTTTCTGAAAGTATTTGCTATTGCTTGTGTTGTATGATTGATGTATGTTAATATGATGTATTTGGAGTCTGGTGGGGGTTGTGTGGATTTTTGCTGTTTGTGAATGATTCTAAGGAGTTTTTTTGTCTATGATGGATGGGTTGTATCCCTTTTTTGAGACCATGTATTTGATAGTATTGAGTTCAGTTTGGTAGTCAGTGGAGTTCATGGGTATGTTGATGAGTCTGTGAATCATGAAGTTGAGAGCTGCATGTTTGTGTTGGGTTGGATGGTTGGAGTGATTATGAATTATCATGTCTGTGTAGGTAGGTTTCCTGTGAATTTGGAATGTATGGTGATGATTTGTTTTGGTGATTGTGAGGTCAAGAAAGTTGAGAGAATTATGAATTTCAGTTTCCAAGGTGAATGTGAGATTGGGGTGGATTTTGTTGATGTAGGTGAGAAATGTGTGAACTTGTCTGGTGTTATACCTTTGTACAGTACAATGATGTCATCTACATATCTGTGCCAATAAATGTTTTTTTCTGAATGTGGATTGTTAATGAGGATGTGGGTTTTTTCAATGTTGTGGATGAAGATTTCGGCTAGCATGGGAGAGATGGGAGATCCCATTGGGAGACCTGTGGGTTGTGTGTAGAATTTATTATTGTGGGTGAAATAGTTTTGTTTTGTGATGGTGTTGGTGAGTGACATAATTTCATTAATGTGAGCAGGAGGTGTGTTGTTGTCAATTAGCATGGTTTTGAGGTAGAGGAGTGTTTCATCAATAGGTATGATTGTGTAGAGATTTTTTATGTCAAATGAGGCAAGTGTTGAGTTGTGTGGGATGTGTATATCTTTTATTTTTTGAACTAAGTGTAAATTGTTTTTTATGGATGAGTGATGGTTGAATGTTATGTTTTTTCTAATGATTGCATCAAGGTGTTTAGCTATTTTGTGAGCTGGAGCAGGTGTATGATTGACTAATGGTCTGATGGGCATGTTAAGTTTGTGGATTTTAGGTAGAGCTCTTTGTATAGGGGCGGAGGGTTTAATTTGTTTAGAATGATATTTTTGTGCAGGAGTGAGGATGAGTTTGGTGTTGTTAATGGCTTGTTTCATTGATGAATGAAATTTCGTGGTGGGATCATGTGTGAGTTCAATGATATGATTTTCATGAATAAAGTTCTGGACTTTTTCATTAAGGTTAGGTGATCCTATGATAACAGTACAGTTGTCTTTGTCAGCTTTGGTTATGGTGATGTTATGGTCTTTTTGTTTTTCCAGTACAGATTTCATTGTTTTGTCTTCTTGGTTGTTATAAGATCTATTGTAGTTTAGGGCTTTGTTGATATTAAGCTTGGTGGCATATCTTATGTACTCATGATGTTCAGGTGCTGTGTTAGTGACAGCGCTTTCTTTGTCTATTATAATTTTTTGTAGGGTGTTTTTAGACCTCATATTTATATTCAAATTGTGTTTGAGACCTTTGTCAAGCAGATTCATTTCTTGTTGAGTGAATTGAATGTTTGTTGTGTTGATAGTGCGAGGGTGAAAAGGCTGTGGATTGACATTGAGGCATTGGTTTTGGTTTTGGAAAAGAGATTCGAATTTAAGGTTATGATATCTTTTAATCAAGACAATTTGGGTCTTTATGAATAAAGCCATGACTTACCAAACACCAACCAACCGGTCTCGTGCGACACATGTCTGAAGCAGGGATGTCGTGTCACACTGATGTCTCAAGCAGTGTGTAAGTCCTCCATTTAATAACATGGGTTGGTTTTCGATGAAAATGCATCAGACACAACAGATGTCTTAAGACACATGTCTTAAGACACCAGTGTGTAGAGCCACTTGAGAAAACTCACCACCAACTACACCACCACCACCACCTCCAACATTCATAATCATTCTGGCACTTACAAACTGACATGCAACGAATGTGACAGCTTCTATATTGAACAAACTGGCAGATCTTTCACAACCAGATTCAAAGAACACATAAAAGCCCTCACCCAACCACAGACAAAATCAAATTATGCTGAACATCTACTCACAAAAAATCATTCATTCACCAACATTGATCAAAACCTCCACATCCTTCACATTGCCCCCAAAATTCAAAAACTAAACACTCTTGAACAATTCGAAATTTACAAACATTCCATTTCACATCCTCAATTCATACTCAATGACCAACTTAATTTCAAATCTCATACCCTCTTCAACATCATCACAAACCCCTCCTAAAAACACCTCCACCACACCCACTTACCCCACCACATCCACTCCTCCCACTACCTTCCTACGACCACCAGACCTTACATACTTGAAAACTACTCCATCTGTAACCAAGTGCTGAAGAAGAACAACAGACTTCGAAACGCGTCCGCCACGACTCAAAAAGGTCAGTTCTGCACAGCGAGATAATACATATGAATAAAAAAAAACACAACTACTGTAGTTAGTTCTACACATTATTTTCTCCTAATAAGGCCCATGTTATAGCCTACAAGCATAGAACTATACTACATGGAAGTCTGACTGCCGGGCGAAAAGGCACCTAAAAACGAGCCGGTTCTCGTAGCGCTTCCCCCACCACTATGAGTCGATTCTCCGGCGAATGTGTAGTAATCAGTAGGCTATTTAACGTGCTTTTGGGTAGTTCTCTGTTTTTATTATTGATTTCTTCTTGGAATCTGAATGCCTGCATACTGTGTGGCCTACAATAATTATTATTGCAAAAATGAATTATTTGATCGGTTGAACACTCGTGACCCTTATGGTCTTAGCTCAAAACAGCCAGCAAAAAAAGCTAATTTGTGTGATTTCAATGAAACTTAGAGTAATTCCTTCAAATATTTGAGTGAATAGAAAAATTTGGAAATAAATATTCTTACTCATGCTAGAAAGACATTTGCTCTGGGTTTTTTAACATATATTAATTCAATAAAAAATTTAAATCTTCCAGTATGTATTATCTTATAAGTTCTCACAAGATCATCTAGAGCTGCTATTTTCAAGCATAAGGGCAAATGGTGGTCGCAATAACAACCCAAATGTTGTCCAATTTAGATTGGTACTAACACAATTAATGTTTAGGAATAGCGTTCGTCCTTCTTCAAGTGGTTGGATTTTGACGAGCATCATCAAAACTCTATATTAAGTTTTCATATGTCTTTAGAGGATAATGCAAGTTGAAGACCCCAGCGAACTAATTTCTGATAGCATTATAACATTAGTTGAAAATATTAGTAATTATTATAGGGACAATGTTTTATATTATATAAGTGGATATATTGTAGGAAAAGCAGAAATGAATATGAAATGTAGTCAATGTACAAAGCTTCTGCACTACAATAGTGGTGTGAGCTATTCTTAAAGTGAATTCACTTTTTTAATTTCAGGAGGATATCTCAATAAGCCATCGTATGATCTTTTAAACCTGGTGAAAAGACTCTTTAAAAATTGCGGTAGCTTGTTGTAGAGTTTCCTACCAATATAACTAGGTTTTTCTTTGAATAAGTTACTATATTGTGACACACCAAGTAATAATCTCCTCAGCTTCTTGTATTATAATCGAGTATGCCAAGATTTTGGTTAATATCACTCCTTTTTACATATAAAGTAGCTTCATACACATATAAGCAGGGTACAGTTAGGAGACCAAGTCTCTTGAACAACGGCCTACATGAATCTAATTTGTTTACTCTTTTCATACACCTAACCGCTTTCTTTTGGATCTTAAACAACCTATCAAGGTTTTGTTTTGATGAATTACCCCATACTACGACAGCATACCTAATATGTGACAGTAAGAGGCCATGGTAAGCTGTAAAAAGTAGGTTACATGTAATAGTAAATAATATGTGAATATATGTATACAAATTGATATGCATAAATATAATAAATGAAATAATACTTTCGTATTTGGATGTAATATGCAAAAAGAATGTGTAAGGCTCAAGTATTTCTGTCGAAAATGAATTAAATTTTCGATAATACCTTTTGCGTTTGTTACTATTTCATCATCCAACATTTAATTAATCGTATGAATTTTTTCCTAATGATATAACATCTTGTATGACCCCCCAAAACTAATAAAACAGTTGAAAATCAAGCCGCGCCAATAGTGGCTTATGGAGTAGTAGAGCTCTGGTGGTGGGGGAAGCAGAGAGACCATCGGACCGTTTTTGCTTCGTTGAGTCAGACTTCCATGTAATATAGTTCTATGCCTACAAGCAGCTTCAATGTGAAAGATTTTACATCACATACATGCCAAGCCTATACCGGGCAATGGACTTCCCTGTGTGCAACTTATATGAGCATTATATCTGTCATATCGGATCCCATCGGCTTCATTTTTCATGATCAGCATCAGCATTTTATCTGTCACGTCAAAGCTGCCTGTATAACATGGGCCTTAGATATGATTCAAAGATATGATTTTCACTCTTGTAGTGGATAAAAAGATCTAAGCACTCAGCACTTGAGCTAAAGCGGTCAGCTGTTCATGGCTCTGCCTCTATGACTAATTTCTGCTCACTCAATAGGCCCCCCCCCCCCAAGACAATTTGTTCTGTGAACAGCCCTACACACTAGATGACCAGAAAAGACAGTTTGGTCTTGCCTTGTCATGTCTGCAAGTGTGTAGTGCCCTTTAGTTATCATGGTAACTGATAAACAACTTCACATAGCATTGGTGATTGTGGCATTTATTCATGCTAGGAGAAAAATTCTAGTTGTTATAGAATCAGTAAAATTTAATTGAAATATCTTACATTTTATTTATTTTCAATACATTATACACACATGCAATACTATTGGAAAATCTCAAGTGTGTTTCAAATAACTAGAAAAATATTATAAATTCATAAATTTGTAATAAACACTTTGAATCCAACTGTCAAATTAGAGTGGAATTTTATTGATGGAAATGGTAAGTTTTTTTAATGATAATACACTTGGGAAGTGTCCAGGTTTTGAATGATTTGACTGCACTTTTCATCTACTTCATGGAGGGGCAAAAAAGTTTACATATTTTTTGATTTCATAATGTACCTAATAGAATAATCATATTTATGTTATCATATTTGACCAATACCCCTATATTCCTCAACATTGTAAGGGTTATCCTTTTTCTCTAAATTTTTTTTTGGAATTCTGTCAATTAACATGCAGTAATTGATGAATGAATGTTTCCACACTGACATTGTAAATATTTTCAGTTAGATGACTGTTTGAAATAGATGTGAAATTGTAATATATTATTTTCTTACTTGAGGCAGAAGATGTTTTTGGGCAGGATGCTCATCCTCCTGGCATCCCTTCAAGGCACTGAATGTTCTGTCTCAAGTAAAAAAGAGATATTCCAATTTTTCATTCATTTTAAAATGTGATGCATGTTGTCTCAGTGGAAATATTTATTCTTCTACTTGCGGTTTGTCATGGATCAACAAATACTAACAGCCAGCTGCACAAAAGCCAATTGAATGAGAATTTTAAAGTGAGTTAACTACCGTAACTGTCATATGTGTAATAGGTTCATTTCAGTTGCTTACTAGATTACTAGATCGATTACTAGTCGATTACTAGATTACTAGTCGATTACTAGATTACTAGTTGATTACTAGATCTGGTATAATGAACATAACCTATAAAATGTAACTTAATAGGAGTTTGTGAGATTTAATCCTTGGTGAGTGGGTGGTTAAATATGTCTTATGCCAGTTAGCCTAATCGGTGTTATTGCTTGTAATTATTGTCCTTTGTGCAACAAGATTCTCTCCATTAAGTTTAATCTCTGTAGAATAAATTGTCATACTACAGGTATTGAATTTAATGGGCTTTCATGCAACTGGCTGTAAGACTGTCATTTTTGCAAAATAGGGAAGCAACAACCATGAGCTGAACTTGGTATCTGTTCATACATATTAGATAAGCAAATGCTCTGCTGAGCTCTCTCCATAAGGGTGACAGATTGGATTGGCCAACAAAAAGACTGTTCTCTGCTTTGAAGTTATTTCCTGGTGGTTTAAGAACCCACTTAATAGGTCCACCATGACATTTTGCAATGACATGGCTCAAGCAACAAGGTGGAACCTTACTACTTTCTCTACTTTTTCTTTCTTGCAGAACATTTATTGTGTATGTATGCTACTGAAAGTTCCACAAGACTAGCTGAAAAAACAAGTGCTAATAGAACTTTTAAGCAAAAATAGGCCCCTGATTTCCATTCATATGGCACATTGCATTGTTTTGACTCAAATTTTTCTCTTGTTTTATTAATTTGAATCTTCTAGCAACAAAAAAATACAAAATCAATAGTACTTTATGATGCAATGATGGGCTCTTACCAATGCAAGAGCTTACCATAGTCTTTTACCATCGCATATTAGGTATACTATATTGATATGCGGTATTTCATCAAAACAAAACCTTGATATGGTCAAGATCCAAAAGAAAGCTGTTAGGTACGGTAGTGTACGGAAAGAGTAAATAGATTACATTAATGTGGGCCATTGTTGAGACTACAGCCCATATTTATGATCATGACTTATCAAAGATCAACTTGGATATGTCAGACATAGTGGCAATAAGTCATACTTACACTTACAGGTTCATGACATGAAAGCCACTGAGCAACAAAGTGCCAATCCAGCTCCCATAACAAAGATCTGACTTCTGATGAATAATCTAACATTAATAATTCACATTAAACAACTCTAATTTACACTAATATAAGAATTTACACTACATGAATGCTGCATGGACAACTGGGTCGGCTTATAACCTCAATTTCTAGCTTTTGTAAGCTCACTCAGTTTAAGTCATGCTTCAACTAAAGTTTGTATTCATGAAACTCACTCAAACATCTTCTTAACTTAAAAGTCAAGTTGTGCTTATAATTGGAGTCTCAAATCCGTTCTTAGCCAAGCTAGGTACAGAGCTGACTTGAAGCCGTTCTTAGATTGTTGTGTTGCATCATATTTTGGCTTTATTTTTCAGTAAGGCATCAGCTCATAATAATAAAATAAAATCATCATATTCAATTTTTGCACCATTGCAATGTAATTCACTGTATGTTTGACTTATTGAAATTATTTCTTCTTATTTTATATAAATCTAGTTCTATCCTATACATTTTTTGGCACTAGGATAGAATTCTCTTTCTACAAAATAGAATTGATGAAGTTCTTAGGTCTGCTGGCAGGTAGTGTTCACTACACTGCCTTGAATGCTCATTTTTCAAATTTGGTAAATGGAAAATAATGATTTGAAAGATGTTGGCATGGTAATTATTATGAGGCATGTTAATAATTATTAACAGTAACTGTAAATTTATATGCAGTGCAGTATCTTTATCTTTTCATGCATGTTATTTTATGTTTATTAGTGCCTGGGAATATGACACAATTTTGGGTTAGCTTGTGACCATGTTCAATGTAACAGAGCCTTTCCAAGTCGAACTTAGATAAGTCGTGCTTAGATCAACGTTAGTCACATTCATAAATATGGGCCTAGGTCTCCTATGTGTACCCTGATTATATGGGTATCAATTTATTGACAGAAACTCTGTATGTAAAAACAGTGATATTAACCAAAATCTTGACATACACAATTATAATACAAGGAGCCAAAGAGGTTATCACTTGATGAGTCACAATAGCAGCTTATTTAAACAAAAACATAGTTATATTGGTAGGAAAATCTACAACAAGCTACCTTCGTTTTTAAGAGTCCACAAAATATAAAAATATTTTAGAAACAATTGAATAAATATTTTTACAGTGGATGAGAGTTCCTTTCAAATCTAAATTAAGCCTTGCCCCAACTAATTTATAATATAGTTATTATGGTGACTGGAGTATGGAATTGTGTAATTATTGATCTGACGTGTCATATACTCCTTAACTGGAGTCTCCAAGATGTAATCTACAAGAAAAACAACTTTCTAACCACTATTAACTTGTCTATATAATGTAGTCACAGATACATTGTGTTTATGACAATTTATTGTTTTTTGCAGATAATTTGATAGCAAAAATTATGGTACATTGAAAGTAGTATACATTCTACTTGAATCTACAAACATTAAAACTCTCAAGGTGAGTATCACAATAACTTACAGCGTAAGAATTTTTGGCTGCAGTTCCATAAGCATCCACCAAAACAGTCAAATGGAAGGATTGATAGTTGATTCAAAAGGAATGTTATGTTTGGCACAAATATATATATACTGTATTTTATTCAATTATTTATAAGCACACAAATACATATAATTTCATAGATATTTAAAAATAATCTATGCTTTATAAACGGTTTTGCAATTTATTTTTTCAATTCTGTTACCCCACTATAAAATATGCATATTCAAATGTTTTAGTGGAAGGATATGAGACTGCAACTAAATTTGCTCTCATTTTGCAACTTTTCAATTTTCAATTCGAAATTACTAAATACATTCCAAACTTAACACATTTCAAGCAATATACATTTTGGCACTTGACTTATGTCTAATATTTTTCAATTTTTTTTAAATTTTAAATGTTTTTCCATAAGTTTCTTGGTTAAGCGACTATTGAAGTAATGTTATCTATAGCTGTAAACAATAAAATTTCTCCATAAATTTTTTTGTTCAACATAATTAAAGTTTTTATATTAGTAATCTCTCTTTACATACAAGTTCCCATAAGTCAATCATATAATAATATTGAAGTATTGATCATTTCTGTGCGAATAATTGAATTCAGTAGTTATTAAAAAATTATTTTGTGGAGTACAGTACAACTGCTTCATGTTAAATCGTTTTTACAAGTTCATATTATCATTAACTCTTGATAGTTTTGAAAGATAAGTAGGCTTGTATTCTCATCAAAAGGCATGAAATATCTTTTGTTGCTAAAAATCAACAAACTTAAATTTAGTGCAATAATAAAAATAATAATAATTTTTTTGCATATTTGAAACCGCAAACCTTTCTAAATATTTCAAAAAAGAGAGAGCTAGTGCTCAATAAACTTGAAATTTTGTAACCTTTAAAAAGCAAAATCATATTTATAAATTGAATAGAATTACAGTTAAGGGAAATATTCCAGCTTTGAAGCTTCAAAGTTGATAATGTAGATTGTAAATTGAATTAAACCAAGGGTCCTTGCATAGTGAAGCATCCAATAATCGATAATAATCACCATCTCAAAATCAAACATTTGCTGTGGGGTGGTGCAAGACAGATTAGAGTAACATGAATAATACTATAAAAATCACCATTGCAAAATTAAAGACATGCTGTGCTATTGTGGTAGGCCTACTCACATTAATCTGCTTTTACACTATTTCAAGATATAATCAAAATGATGACATGCAATTCAAACAAGATAGAAGGCAGCAACACATCACTTGCCTATGTCAGACAACCTAGATTATCCACTCAATCATCTGAAACTGGTATATCTCGTAGTGGAATATCTCGCATACCTTTGCCAGTAAAACCCACTACATGTGGGTCACCACAACAGTCTCTTACACGTTTACCTTCAAGAAGTAATACTGACAAAAACAGAAATGTTTCATGGTCATCAACAATTCAAAGACCAAATTCAGTTTGGGTTCATAATAACTTTGGCAATCAACAGCATAGTTGCAATTTGAATCAGGTACAGTACTCAAAGTACAAACCACTGCCAGCTATTACTAATACAAATAGAACATTTAGTTATTCCAGACATTTCTATGAAGCTAGTACAGTAGAAGTGGACAATGCTACGAAACTGAAACGAAAGCTAAGCTACACAGTTTTGAACCCAGTCTTTGTAAAGGGACCATCTGACATGAATGTAACAAGACACATAAATGTAACAAGCATACAAGAGCAGCGATTGGCAGCTAAGAAACTGCGAAATAAAACAGTGGTTATCAGGAATGAAGACCTGAAGAAAGCCTTACAAATACAAAAAGTGATCAATTCAAAAGGCACCACTGATCACTTAGCTGATTGTAAAAGTATGGAGGAAGGAGAATATCATCAACATCGACTTACTGTTAGAAAAGATTTGTTCGATGCTGGACAAAATTTGAGAAAAGGGTTGTCTAACAATGAGAATGCCTTCTGGTTTGAAATATGAATTTGAAGAAAAACTTCTAATGGTTGTTTATTACAAAATTGACATTTATAAACTACATGAGATGATACATGATTAATTTGACAAAACAGTTTTGTACTCTTCTAACAGATGTCTGTGAGTTACACAATAATATGTCATTTGAAGGAAATATTTTCTTTACTTTTTCCAACCGATGCCATTTACAAGTGTTTGTGTTGTAAATACTGTAAAATTGAGTTCTTCCTTGTGCAAGACAATATTGTTGTAAAAAATTGTACAGTAAAGTGTGTGTAATTCAATACTTGTACCTGATTTTTAGTGTATAAGATAATCAAACTAGACAGAGATTAACTTTCAAAATACCTTACTGTCATTGGTTGAGTTCTAGGAAAACTTACAATTTACTTGTAAATGGAATTTTACTGGAAACCAAGGCATCCAAATGAACTATTGAAATTCATGGATGTTCAAAAATGTGAATAGATTAATCATATGCATTAGATTTAGGAAAAATTCTATTTACTGATGAACGGTGAGGCTCCTATGAATTCAATCATTGTTCTGCTGTTAGTAGTGTGTGGCGATGCTCATTCATGGGTGTGAAACGATTGTACATAAATCAATCTCAGTTAAGCTCAATTATACATAATGAAAGAAAAGACAGTGATGTTGTCAATACCACTGGTATTGTGGTATACCAGTAGCGTAGCAACGGGTGGGCGGAGGGGGTGGACCGCCCCGGGTGACAGCCCAAGGGGGGTGACAAAAAACAGATCCAATCAGGCTTTAAAAGGACTGGTATTGAATGTTTCTTAAATATTTTTTAATAGATCCTTTTTTCTAATAAATAATAGAGAAAACGTTATTCTGGTTAGGGGTGACATGACAGGCGACTGAGTTGGGAGAAATTCAGTCATACGGTTGATAGTGCAAGAGCAGTGAGTGTCGAAATGTGTGACACAGAGGTTACTTATCAGGTAAATTTATTTTCATTATTTGAAGAAATCTGTTCTGTTCTACAACACCTGCCACTGCCATTCACCCTTAGAGAATCAGTGGATTTGTTGATGCAGGTGTCAGGTGAGTAGCCAAGGAGCGTCCTCGGGTATGGACTTGATAGAATTTAATTCATAATCTGGGTTGAAATATTGAAATACAGCGTTTACATAAAATGATATATGGTTCTTTGGGTGAGAGCTAATACATTTTTGGGTCGGCTAATACAGAGGTATATGGGTTAAAATAATGTGGGAGTATTAATGAATAGAAACGATCAAAAATGCAATTTTAGAGGGGTTATTTTTCATTTTTTCCGCACCCCATTCAAACAAGAGAGTCATATTTTGTCAACATTGTGAAAAGATATCTCAATTTATTCTGAGTTATCGGCCTACTGTGAAGGTAGAAGATAGTTTAGTAGGAAAAGTTATAAAAATTGTTTGATTCGTGAAAAGCAAGTCTTAAAGTAATGTTATTGAATTTTAAGGCATAATATTATTTCAGTTCAAAAAATATTAAGTAACACATTCTTTAGAATAAATTTCAGTGGTAGGTCTTTTAGGTGCTTTTTACTAGGACTATACCGTTTACGGTGAGTCTACAGTCAAGATAGTGAGGTGCTCACAGGGTTTGGACCCAAACATTTTCCATGGCTGAAATTGAGTCACTCAATTCTCAAAGACAAAAAAAAATCAATTGAATTTTTTTACCAAAGATTATGGTGTAAGATGAATGAGCTTGTGTCTAAAAGCGCTTGAGAGGATTATTTTCTACTTTTCTCTGGGAGAAACCCCCCGCACCACCATTCTACCATCTATAGAAGAGGTATTTGTTTCATTTGAAGTCTTACAGGGCTCTTCCAAGCCAATTCATAATTCACATTTTTTCTCTAAATTCCAATAATACAGTCCTAAGTACTATTCCCAAAGTGAACCAGCTAATGATCTAATGAAATACTCAACTGAATCACATGCTGTTCAAGCTAGATATTTCAATATTTTCAATTAGCCTGCTCACATTCTGAAGAGTTGCGATATGCAGGCCTAAGCTAATCAATTGTGCGGAACCCAATATCAAGACAAACATCACCAAAATAGCTTAAAGTTGCTTTCAAAAGACCTGAAAATCAAAAGTTTTCTGACGCCCACCCCCAGTCCCAAATTTTGAATATCTACATAAAAGATTTATAATTCTTTCATGTTTGATACAAAATAAGAATCAGCTATGAATAAGGTGTCGTTTGTGAAATGGTGGGGGGGGAGGGGTTTGGCAAGTTAAAATACCGCCCCAGGTGCCACAAGACCTCGCTACGCCACTGTGGTATACTGTGGTATTGACAACATTTTGGAGAAATACCACAACATCTCATACCATACAATCAATTATACAGTAAAACATCAATAATCCAGATTCATGTATACCTTTCCAACTCATTCTGTTAGAATGTATTTAAGACTTGGCTGCAAAAAGCAAACAACTACTGCAATACAAAAATCAATTGAAGACTTTTTGAGACCTCTAGCAATGTATAGAGTGTATAATATTCTTTAACTTCGTACTGTACTGAATTACTGTACTGTACCTGTACACTC
The DNA here is from genome assembly GCA_948455865.1 of Conomelus anceps. NCBI lineage: Eukaryota > Metazoa > Arthropoda > Insecta > Hemiptera > Delphacidae > Conomelus > Conomelus anceps. The sequence continues at coordinate 17,196,367 of OX418222.1, forward strand.
ACGTTTTGTGATGTATTGTATTCTGTGTTGTTTCAGTTTCATTAAAGTGCAGTACATAGTAGTAATACATGCATACTGTAACGGCTCTAACTATATTTACCTACTGTACTCGTTAACATCCATATTTAAGTGAATTTTCAAGTTTCAAATGTTCATAAATTTCAAATCATGAAAACAGCCTTTTTTCGAGAATTCAGATCTTTTGATAATCTGGATGAGGTTTGGTCCCAATTAATCTGGATTATCAATGCTTTACCGTACCAGTAGAAAAGCATACATTTTCAAGGAGCTCATTATTGTACACATATAAAGTTTTTTGAAAATATACATCAATATAAGTTGGTTGTGAAGAAATTGACAATTTATCAAACTCACAAATATATTGAATTCAGTTCAATCGTTTTGTATTTCTATCAAAGTACAACAAGTATCCGTTATCACATTGCAAAATAATTAAATTTGTATATCAATTTTAATTGTTTCAAACATGAAAACATTTTGAAAATGAATGAGTGAATATATTATACATAATATAGAATTCCAATGGAAATTCATGATTGATTAAAGAGATATTTTCAAAGAACAAGCAGAATATATAATATGTATGTTATATGACTTCACAGCACTACAGTAGAGTAGAAGAGGCCACAGTTAAGTTGAACAGCACTAATATTCGTTGATTGTTCATGAAGACCTCCAATTTTATGCTAGGAGAAAAATTCTTGTTGGTATGGAATCAGTAAAAAACTTCAGAAAATTGAATTGAAATATCTCAAATATCAGTTTTTTTTGTAGATTACATCTTGGAGACTCCAGTTAAGGAGTACAGAACAAGTCAGATCAACAATTATACACTAGATACCATAATTACTATATCAATTAGTTGAGGTGAGGCTTAATTTTGATGTGAAACGAACTCTTGTACACTATAAAAAGCTTTATCAACTAGATATTTTTTCAATTGTTTCTTAAATATTTCTATATTTTCAAGACTCTTTAAAAACTGTGGTAGCTTGTTGTAGAATTGCCTACCAATATAACTAGGTTTTTGTTTGAATAAGCTACTATTGTGACTCACCAAGTAATAATCTCCTTGGATTCTTGTATTATAATCATGTATGTCAAGATTTTGGTTATTATCATTCGTTTTTACATATAAAGTAGCTTCATACACATATAAGTGGGGTACAGTTAGGAGACCAAGTCTCTTGGACAATGGCCTACATGAATCTAATCTATTTACTTTTTCTATACACCCAACTGCTTTCTTTTGGATATTAAACACCCTATCAAGATTTTGTTCTGATGAATTACCCCACACTAAGATAGCATACCTAATATGTGACAGTAAGAGCCATGGTTAGCTGTAAAAAGTAACTTTTTGTCATTCAATCTATCAAGCTGTCACAGGACAAATACCCTACTCAAGTTCTACAATATATTCCAAACATATATTCATTTTTTTCAGTTAAAATTAGAGTTGTTACATATCATTTATAAAATTAATTGTGAAATTATTAAACAATATAATAAAATTATGAAATAGCAACAAAAATCATACTGCTTAAAATACTCATGACCTTAAAATATACATGTAACGAAACTTTATTCTATTCTAACAATACATGATCAAATACAAGATTTCAATCAGAAGAGAGATAGATGACTAATCAATGATAAGAGGAATCATCATTTTAATTATTATTACTCTCGCCAAAGTATTTCTTTTTGAAGGTATGTGTAATACAATTTATAATAATACCTTATTTTTATTTCATGCAATTAGTCTTTCTCTCAACTTCTATAAAAACGACAATTATACAACTTTTTTTATTAATAATAATTATAATTATCATTTAAGTAAGTATATACTTCATTATAGTTACTTAGTTTGAGCTGACAACAATTCAAAAAAATGAGATTTTTATACAATATTAGAAATCAATATTTCTATGCAATTAATCATTCTCTTAACTTCTATACAAAGTACAACGTTTTTTTTTTTCATTAACAGAATTATAGTAACTGAGATTGAGCTAACAACAATTAAAAAAATGAAATTTTCTTCTATATAATGTTATGGGTTCTATGTCTAAAATAACGCTGGCAACACTTAAATTTATCACTCGCACTTTATTAACTCAGATAATTCACAACTCACACTGCTCAGTAATTTCTTACACAAAAATAAGCAATTGGAAACAGATAAAACGATATTGTTCAACTGATAATGAGTTTTCAATGAACTGTACAGAAATCAATTACTAGATGTGAAAAGGCCGATCCAATATTAGATAATAACTGTACAATAAACTGTTCAATAACATTCAAAAAGGAACATTGAGGAAGAACCATTAACTCACATAGCACAAGTCCATAATACAGTCATAGGTAAAAGAATTATCACTATAGAACTGTCAAGAGAATTATCACTATAGACAACGAAAGTTCATTGCATGGTTTGTAATAGCGCCAACGGGATTTCACTGTCTGTATTAACGCGAACTGTCACTACTGCCACTTATCAACGTAGAACAATAACTGAACTACTTAATGATGCCAAGAACCACTATGCCTTCTTCCTCTCTATTCACTCCAATTTCATATTTGCTACACTACCCCCACCTTAAGAGATTGTCCTGTCCCAGAACAATAGCACTTATGTTAGTTTGGATCTGCTCTGGTTACTGGCTGGCTCCTCATTGGTCTTCCAAGGGTTGTAGATGCAGATGTTAATCTGGACACTAGTGGATTTGAACACCTTCAACAGCATTGGCTTCACAATTGTCCAATCCAGGCCATCATATCCACTGCCAAGCAGTGGTATGCCAAGTTTTCTTACTCCCAGTTTATGCATTCTGTCCCCCAGCTGACCCAAGCAATTCCACAATGTGTCATATGATGCCTTCATCTCAGGCTGTCCCTTAGTCACCAGGTAGAAAAGATGTTGGCCATGCTGCTGCAGATGAAGAACATTTCCTTCCTTGGGTCCTTGTTGTTCCAGGTCCCCCCACCACGCTTGCTTCCCCCACCATCACCCTATCAACATTGCAAGAGCAGTACTTCAGTTAAAGGCTTATAACTCGGAAACTAATTACGGTATCAATGTGATTCTCATCTCACTTAAAACTATTTTCTAAAAAATATGTCATATACATTTTCTATGTAGATAGCCTAGTTTTTCAGTAAAAATATAGTTTATAGAAAAAAATGTCACCACGAACCACAAAAATAAACTTCAACTGATCATATTTTTTTTAATATCGCGTTATTGGTTGTGCCGTTCCTTACAAAACTTATAGATAATTTAATAAGCTTTAAAATGATGTGTCTATTGATTACTACAGTTCAAGTTATGGCGTCATAGTGAGTGATGAAATAGTAGCGGACACCGCGTCGCCGAACCCTACAGCAGTGTGTATTGCATGGCGCTTGGCTATCCAGCCCAATCCAATAAATAATTATTGTCACACAAGCAAGACTATATATGCCAATCAATAGTACACGTTTAAAAGTACATTTTCCGAAAAGTCCCCAAAAATCCCCCCCCCCAACTTTTCCCCCAAGGCCCCTCAAAGTTGAAAATGTTTCTAATTATTGCCTTTTCTTCTCACAAGTACAGCATTGAACCTCCTTCTTGGCCACTCCCATCTGTTCCAGAACTAATTCCACAACCTTCTGAATGGTAATCGCTCCAATACTCTCAGCTCTCATAGCCCTTATCACAGAGCCTCCTGGCACTGACTGCAAAACAGCTTCAAACTCCAATGCTTGGGCAAGAGCATCTCTCAGTGTCTTTGGTCTGGCTAATTTAACTGAAAGCTTGGTTTGTGTTGTCCTCAATCCACTCAGGAACCTTTCTACTGCTATACTTTCATATATGTTGTCATCAACAGAGGGATATGCATTCCTCACAAGTTTAACAATAGCAGCCTCAATATTCTGCAGTGATTCATTTTGTCCTTGAACTCTTGTGTTGAGTTGGAATCAATATACTGCTCCAAGTGTTTGTTGCCAAACCTCATCTCCAAACGTTTCCCCAGCTCACTGAAGTTCCACTTTGCAGCTGAAGGAATTGAATGAATAATCGCTAGCGCCTCCCCTCTGAGATTCATCACCAAAACATAAGCCTATGTTGTGAACGACCAGCCATGGAACTCGGCTGCTGTCTCAAACAGTGTTTGCTAGTCTTCTAGAGGTGTTTTTCCATCATAGGTAGGCAGTCCAGTGTGCTGAGGTATAACTACTGGCTGTTTCTATAGATCTTCCTTGTTTGCTGCCATCATTGACTTGTCTGGAATAACTATTTCAGGAAAACTTGAAGATTTACTTACTTCTTGAAGTTCCAGTACCACACTCCAGCTGCTTAAGTCGATTTTCCATGGTTTTCAAATCTTCCTGCAGTCGACATTCCATGGTTTTGAAGTCTTCCTGTATTTGATCATCCATTTTTTTATGTCTTCCTTCACCTTAGTGACTTCTTCATGCAATGAAGTAATATTTTCTTGTAATTTGCTCTCTATGGACGTCATGTTCCCATGAATAACCTCTAGTTTACCCTCCATGGATGTAATATTTTCTTGCAGCTTACCTCCATGGATGCCATATTCTCCTGCATATCCTCAATATTTTCTTGTATTTCACCCTTCATGGATGTGAAATTTTCCTGTAGCTTGCCCTCCATGGATGTTAAATTTTCCTGTAGCTTGCCCTCCATGGATGAAATTAATTTTGTATCTGGAGTCTTGAAGAGGTATGTCGCTGGGTCTTCTCCTTCTCCCAATAACGCCTCATGAAGACGGTCTTGTAAGGAAGACTTCTTTCCAGATGTTTCTAGATCATGGTCCTCTAATTCATGTTTGAGATCAGCCACTTTTAAATCACACAATGTAATTTTGTCAGCCATTTTTAATAAAACACAAAAAATCCCACTTCTGACACCAATTGTTATGGGTTCTATGTCTAAAATAATGCTGGCAACACTTAAATTTATCACTCGCCCTCTATTAATTCAAATAATTCACAACTCATACTGTTCAGTAATTTCTTACACAAAAATAAGCAATTGGAAACAGATAAAACGATATTGTTCAACTGATAATGAGTTTTCAATGAACTGTACAAAAATCAATTACTAAATGTCAAAAGGCCGATCCAATATTAGATAATAACTGTACAATAAACTGTCCAATAACATTCAAGAAGAAACATTGATGAAGAACCATTAACTCACGTAGGACAAGTCCATAATACAGTCATAGGTAAAAGAATTATCACTATAGAACTGTCAAGAGAATTATCACTATAGAACTGTCAAGAGATTTATCACTATAGACAACAAAAGTTCATTGCATGGTTTGTAATAGCGCCAACAGGATTTCACTGTCTGTTTAACACAAACTGTCACTACTGCCACTTATCAACGTAGAACAATAACTGAACTACTTAACACTTGTTTATCATGACGAATTTCAAAGACAAGACTGAACTAGTTTACAAAAGTGTCCCCCTATTTATATGATTTTCTATAATTGAGATATCTCTGGATTTTTCTTTTATCTTCTAAATAAATGAATAAAGGAACTAGCACTTTCTACGATATCCAGAAAGATTCCATTAATGTCCAATCAAACAACTAGAACATTCTACAAAGTACCAAGTAAACACCATAAAAGTGTCAAAAGCAGATTAATTAATTGATTGCTTAGAAGTAAACATTTACATAGCAGATAATGCCAAGAACCACTATGCCTTCTTCCTCTCTATTCACTTCAATTTCATATTTGCTACACTACCCCCACCTTAAGAGATTGTCCTGTCCCAGAACAAAAGCACTTATGTTAGTTTGGATCTGCTCTGGTTACTGGCTGGCTCCTCATTGGTCTTCCAAGGGTTGTGGATGCAGATGTTAATCTGGACACTAGTGGATTTGAACACCTTCACCAGCATTGGCTCCACAATTGTCCAATCCAGGCCATCATATCCACTGCCAAGCAGTGGTATGCCAAGTTTTCTTACTCCCAGTTTCTGCATTCTGTCCCCCAGCTGACCCAAGCAATTCCACAATGTGTCATATGATGCCTTCATCTCAGGCTGTCCCTTAGTCACCAGGTAGAAAAGATGTTGGCCATGCTGCTGCAGATGAAGAACATTTCCTTCCATGGGTCCTTGTTGTTCCAGGTCCCCCCACCCCGCTTGCTTCCCCCACCACCCCCTAACAACATTGCAAGAGCAGTACTTCAGTTAAAGGCTTATAACTCGGAAACTAATTACGGTACAATGTGATTCTCATCTCACTTAAAACTATTTTCTAAAAAATATGTCATATACATTTTCTATGTAGATATAGCCTAGTTTTTCAGTAAAAATATAGTTTATAGAAAAAAATGTCACCACGAACCACAAAAGTCAACTTCAACTGATCATATCTTTTTTAATATCGCGTTATTGGTTGTGCCGTTCCTTACAAAACTTATAGATAATTTAATAAGCTTTAAAATGATGTGTCTATTGATTACTACAGTTCAAGTTATGGCGTCATAGTGAGTGATGAAATAGTAGCGGACACCGAGTCGCCGAACCCTACAGCACTGTGTATTGCATGGCTCTTGGCTATCCAGCCCAATCCAATAAATAATTATTGTCACACAAGCAAGACTATATATGCCAATCAATAGTACACGTTTAAAAGTACATTTTCCGAAAAGTCCCCAAAAATCCCCCCCCCCCAACTTTTCCCCCAAGGCCCCTCAAAGTTGAAAATGTTTCTAATTATTGCCTTTTCTTCTCACAAGTACAGCATTGAACCTCCTTCTTGGCCACTCCCATCTGTTCCAGAACTAATTCCACAACCTTCTGAATTGTAATCGCTCCAATACTCTCAGCTCTCATAGCCCTTATCACAGAGCCTCCTGGCACTGACTGCAAAACAGCTTCAAACTCCAATGCTTGGGCAAGAGCATCTCTCAGTGTCTTTGGTCTGGCTAATTTAACTGAAAGCTTAGTTTGTGTTGTCCTCAATCCACTCAGGAACCTTTCTACTGCTATACTTTCATATATGTTGTCATCAACAGAAAGATATGCTTTCCTCACAAGTTTAACAATAGCAGCCTCAATATTCTGCAGTGATTCATTTTATCCTTGAACTCTTGTGTTGAGTTGGAATCAATATACTGCTCCAAGTGTTTGTTGCCAAACCTCATCTCCAAACGTTTCCCCAGCTCACTGAAGTTCCACTTTGCAGCTGAAGGAATTGAATGAATAATCGCTAGCGCCTCCCCTCTGAGATTCATCACCAAAACATAAGCCTATGTTGTGAACGACCAGCCATGGAACTCGGCTGCTGTCTCAAACAGTGTTTGCTAGTCTTCTAGAGGTGTTTTTCCATCATAGGTAGGCAGTCCAGTGTGCTGAGGTATAACTACTGGCTGTTTCTATAGATCTTCCTTGTTTGCTGCCATCATTGACTTGTCTGGAATAACTATTTCAGGAAAACTTGAAGATTTACTTACTTCTTGAAGTTCCAGTACCACACTCCAGCTGCTTAAGTCGATTTTCCATGGTTTTCAAATCTTCCTGCAGTCGACATTCCATGGTTTTGAAGTCTTCCTGTATTTGATCATCCATTTTTTTATGTCTTCCTTCACCTTAGTGACTTCTTCATGCAATGGAGTAATATTTTCTTGTAATTTGCTCTCTATGGACGTCATGTTCCCATGAATAACCTCTAGTTTACCCTCCATGGATGTAATATTTTCTTGCAGCTTACCTCCATGGATGCCATATTCTCCTGCATATCCTCAATATTTTCTTGTATTTCACCCTTCATGGATGTGAAATTTTCCTGTAGCTTGCCCTCCATGGATGTTAAATTTTCCTGTAGCTTGCCCTCCATGGATGAAATTAATTTTGTATCTGGAGTCTTGAAGAGGTATGTCGCTGGGTCTTCTCCTTCTCCCAATAACGCTTCATGAAGACGGTCTTGTAAGGAAGACTTCTTTCCAGATGTTTCTAGATCATAGTCCTCTAATTCATGTTTGAGATCAGCCACTTTTAAATCACACAATGTAATTTTGTCAGCCATTTTTAATAAAACACAAAAAATCCCACTTCTGACACCAATTGTTATGGGTTCTATGTCTAAAATAATGCTGGCAACACTTAAATTTATCACTCGCCCTCTATTAATTCAAATAATTCACAACTCATACTGTTCAGTAATTTCTTACACAAAAATAAGCAATTGGAAACAGATAAAACGATATTGTTCAACTGATAATGAGTTTTCAATGAACTGTACAAAAATCAATTACTAAATGTCAAAAGGCCGATCCAATATTAGATAATAACTGTACAATAAACTGTCCAATAACATTCAAGAAGAAACATTGAGGAAGAACCATTAACTCACGTAGGACAAGTCCATAATACAGTCATAGGTAAAAGAATTATCACTATAGAACTGTCAAGAGAATTATCACTATAGAACTGTCAAGAGATTTATCACTATAGACAACAAAAGTTCATTGCATGGTTTGTAATAGCGCCAACAGGATTTCACTGTCTGTATTAACACAAACTGTCACTACTGCCACTTATCAACGTAGAACAATAACTGAACTACTTAACTGTCACACTTGTTTATCATGACGAATTTCAAAGACAAGACTGAACTAATTTACAAGAGACTTACTCTATTTATTATGATTATGAACTGTCATAATATAAATTTTCCATAATGCTAGTATGGCAAGAAGTGTGAATAAGCCCAACCAAACAAAAATAAAATATTTCATAAATGAAGCAGAATCTACAACATCTTGCCACAAAGAAGGCAATTCTACTTTTTCAAAAGTATTGGTTGAAATGTGATTGTGAATGAAAAAGGTTGGAATATCCATGTGCCAATCATCATTAAAAATGTCAGAAAAATGTTTAAAGTTTGAATTTTGAAAAGGTTTGAAAGGATTTATTTTTATTGATTTCACTTTAAGCCAATGGAGAGGAAGGAAATGATTAAGGATTGGTAGGCTGGGTGTTCTTGAGTCACAAGGAAAAGTTGTATGTATCAGAGTTGTATTTCCCATTTTAAGTGAGCAATGACAGGGCAGCATAATATGTGTTGTCCCAGGCAGATCCATTGCGAGTTTGTGTTGAAGCGTTGCATTACATACGATCTTTGTATCACGTTGTATGTTTGAGATGTGGAAGCTTGCCGGATTTTCTCTTCTACAATTGAGGTGGTGTTTTTATCGATTTCGCAGGTAAATTGGCAAAAACTCTTCTAGTTCGTTCAGAGTTGAGGATGATGTCAGATGCGATACACATGTAGAAGTCAGGTCATCTGATTGTTGGAGTCTAGGAATATAACACAATTTTGTTGTTTCTGGCTGGCATTGTTCTAGGTGATTATCTGTGATCACAGCTGTTCGATTCAGGCCTTTATAGCTATGAATAGTTTTTTCTGCTTCAACATACATTTTTGATTTTTCCATGTTAATGGAGTCGGTGTAGGAGAATAATTGCAGTTGTTCTCTTTTTGAAATAAATGATTGGAATTTTGAATGACATTTCTATTGTTTCTTTTGAAAATTACAACTTGTGAGTTTCAAGTTGTAATAGTATTGTAGTGAAGTCATCGGTATCGTCAGTCTGTGTCCACTTGATAGTATCTTATGTTGCAAAATTTCTAGATGTTGATGTAAGATGTCGTGGCTGACCACATTTTGTGGAAGTAGTCTTATTTGACATCTTTATTTCACTGAGTTTAAGAATTGTAGACGTGCTAGTAGGTGAATCTGCATGAAAAGGTGGAAAATGTAGTCAATCATTTGGTCAAAAATCGTATTGTGTTGATCATTCTATAGTTTCATAAATACTTTGTTTATCTTAGTTTGTCTGTTATGATATGAGTTATGAACTTGATTGGAGATGTTTTTTGTGAATTCCGTTAATTTGTTAGTCACTTCCACTAGATCTTTGTGGTCATCATGGACGATGTTCTTGAAGGCGTTCAGATGATCTGTAATCGTCTTCTCATTGAATTCTAGCATGTGGAGCTCCGTGTCGGTGGCGGTTCCACAACAGAAGTGTAGGAAGTCTCCTATGGCTTCAATTGCTCTTCTGTTTCTTGATTTTTTCATTGATGTGCTCATGTTGATTTTGTCTACATTTTCAAGATCTGCAGCTACATTTTCATTTAGGATTATCCCGCTCGTTAGTAGATATAGCTGTTTGATGGCATTTGTGAGTTCACAATCTTCGTTACCACATACTGGAAGCTGGACTTTCTTTTGTTCTAGTGGTTCGAAATTGTTTGATGGAAAGGTAGTTCGATATGATAAAGGAATGGATACTTCATATAGGAATGCATGTGGGATTTCTTTGAAAATTACACCAGAAAATATTTTTGTTGCCTCAATTGATTTATTCTGACTAGATAAAATTAGGATGAAAAATAATATTTTGATAGTCATTTTGAGTGATTATTTATGAATATTATTTCGTAATTATTATTATTTATATTAGATTTTGGTTGGTTGTTATACAAGCTCACTCTTCAATGCCCACAATTCAATACAAACAAAAATATGTCAGCTGAAATAAAAAGTTAATAAATTCTTAATCTATAACATAAAACGAATTATTGTACAAACAAAATATTATGAAACAAAGTATTACAATTATTATAATATATCAATGACAGCTGAAATGAAAGTTAATAATTGTTTAAAAATATATTTTTTTCTATAGCCTGTCTCTCTAAACAATTAAATCACCTTTAGTTAATCATAGCAAAATATATCACCGGCGTTGAACACAGAGTTTATGATGATTATGCGTTTTATGGTAGTCCTCCCGATACTCTTCCATGCAATTGCTGGACAAATGATTGATAAGAAGGTCGGGTGGGGGGGGGGGGGGTTGATTCCTCTTCTTGATCCAACGAATTATGAGATTCAAGGGGGGGTTTTTCCGGTTCGATTCAGGACTGTGGGGGAAGTTCCTTGTCCTTGCGCCTTGGTATTGATGAGGGGCAAAGGGGGAAGGTTCCTCTTGCACAGCCGGAATCTTGAGGGGCAGAGGGGAAAGAAAGTTTTTCTTCTGCACCACATGCACTGCCGTAGTTGAGTGCTAAGGTTGAGAAAGATTCCTCCTGTGCGCTGCTTTCGTTAGGTTGAGGTGCAAGGGGGAAGTTTTCTTCCACCGCTGTCGAAAGGTTGTTTGGGGAGGGGGGTGGTTCCTCCTCAGCTTCGCTGTAGGTATGGGTGACCGTCTGATCTGGAGATCTGCAGCATAGATCTGGTATGTGATTTCGCAAGCTCAGCAATCAGCAATATTCTCGTCAATGATTAATTTATCTGTTGGCTAGAAATTAATATTATTATTTACATGAAAACCATAACTTAGTTTTTATTTTTTTTTCTGAAGAGAAATGTCGTTAGTCATATAACACATTATAAATTCATTCATTCACATTGGCTTCAAGTATATCAGTTTCTTCTAACCTGATAACTAGATATTGCATTAGCTGAAATAGTCCTATAACACAATTATTAAAAAAAAGAAACATCTTATCTTAAAATTATTAGTTTGCTTAGCTACAAATTAATAGTATTAACATGTACATGATTCTTAATTATGATAATTTAGATTCTTAAAAATAGTGCTAATAGTTTTCCTAACAATCCATGGGGGTAGCTTATCCTATATGTGATTTACCAACTCCCTTGAGTGATATTTTTTTCAACCTTATCTTATGTATTATTTCCGGGAAAGGTTTTCCTCTTCGGTTGGTAATTACTTCAACATTTTGAGGATTGATTTGTTTTACCACTGTAAAGGGACCTCGTCTATATAGAGATTGTTTAGCTTTGTGCAAGTATCCGGCTGCATTGGCTGCGTTTGCGAGTATTGAATTAATACCTTATCACCTGTTTTGAACTGAATGTCTTTTATTTTCTTGTCAAAATGTTCTTTTTGTTGCAATTGTGCATTTGTCAATATTTCTGGCAAAGAATTTCTGATTTCCAAAAGATTTTTCAAAACTTCAGCTCTCTCAGAGGCTGTAGAGGCCGGTAGGAATGCTATATCCAAATAGCTGAGAGGGTGAAACCCATGAAGCAAGAAGAAGGGTGAAAAACCTAATGACGCCTGTTCTGCTATATTATAAGCAAAGCAAACATTTTGAATGTTGTAGTGCCAGTTATTTTTTTTGTCATTGGAATAGCATCTAAGCATATTCATTAAGTTTGCATTATATCTTTCAGTTACCCCTTGAGTGGAAGGCATGTAGGTGGATCAAAATGTTTGAGATACCCCTAATGAAAGACAAAACTGTTTCATAAGTTCCGACTTGAAATTCGTTCCATTGTCAGTGTGAATGGTATGGGGCAGTCTATACAGCGATGCAAAATTTAAAATGAATTTAACTGTAATTTTGCGTCGATAGCAGTTGTTGGTTCACAATAAGCGAAACGAGTTGTCCGATCAACTGCTACGAAAATGTATTAATATCTCCCACCTGAAAGGGACAGCGGTCCACACACATCTATGCATATGGTGTCAAAGGGTTGACTTCTTATAGGGATGGGTCTTAATGGGCCACCCTGTTTTTCTCTATTTTTCTTAGCTATACTTGGCAAGTAGGACATGTTTTCACATATTTTATTACATCTTGTCAAATTGTTGGCCAATGGTATTTTGGAGTAATTTTTGACAGTGTTTTATGAATACCCAGATGTCCGCCAAAAGTTATATTATTATGATATTGGGCAAGAATTTGTGAAACTAAAGTGGTAGGAATTGCCAGTTTAAGATGAACAATATTTTGATAGTACTGTTTGAAGTATAAAATATCATCTTTAAGGACATAGTTCCGTGATTTTCTTGCAGTTATTGGGTCTGCTTTATCAAAGTCTAGTAAAGCAAAATATATTTTGCTTAGAAAATCATCTTGCGTTTGCAATAATCCAATATTCACACTTTCGATGGCATTTATTTCTTGCCATTCTGATTCGATTGTTTTGTCGATGGGAGCTCTAGAAAGTGCATCCACCAGGAGTAAAGACTTGCCTGGTTTGTAAACTATGTCAAAATTGTACTGGGCTAGTTTGGCTGCTAATTTGGCTAGTCTTGAATTAGGCTCCCTAGTATTTTTATAATATTGGAGAGATGCATGGTCAGTATGAACCATGGAATAGTCATTAATTATCAGTGATCTAAAATGATTAATACAGTAAGTGACTGCCAGCATTTCTAGATGCAAAGCAGGCCAGTTTTCTTCCAGGTTTGTAAGCCGCCTTGAAATGTATGCTACAGGTTTTATAACACCATCATAGTCTTTCTGGGCCAGGCACCCATAACATCAGCTATTCCTATTGTGCATGCGTCTGTAATAATAAATGTCTCCTTGTCATCATTGTAATGCATTAATATAGGTTTCTTCATTGAGCAATCTCTAAGATCTTTGAATGCATTTTGGTGAATATCTGTCCACTCAAATTTTACGTCTTTACAAGTCAATTGTGTCAAAGGATCTTGTTTAGATAGGCAGGGTATGAACTTTCTATAGTAAGATGTTGCTCCTAAAAATCGTTTGAGTTCTGTTACATTTTTTGGCACTGGTAATTTTGATATGGCTTCCATGTTTTCAGCAAGTGGAGATATTCCTTGTTCGGAAACTGTATGTCCAAATATTTTCAGGGATTTATAGCAAATTTTTTATTTATCTGGATTTAGTTTTAGATTAGCTTCCCTTAGCCTATTGAAAACCTCGTTTATATTATTGATGTTTTCTTCTATTGATATGATGACATTATAAACAAGTCGTCTATGTATATTAATACACTTTTATACAACATGTCCAAAAATATATGGCTTATTCCTCTTTGAAAAGAGCCTGGCGAAATTGCTAGTTCCATTGGGTCTTTTTGGAACTGGTAAAGACTATCCAGGTTGTTAAAAGCTGTTAAATGTCTAAAACCTTCTGCTATTGACATCGAATAAAAGGCTGATGTCAAATCAAGAGTAGATGAAAACTTTGCTGTGCTGAGTGACTCCAGAACTGTGGTTGGGTTGGGAATAGGATATTTACCATGGATTATTTTTGAATTAAGCTTCTTGTAATTTATCACTACCCTTGGCTTATTATCTCTATTTCTAACTATGAAGGCTGGTGAGGCATAGTTTGACCTTGCCTTTGTAATGACTTTTGCCTTTACTAAACCGTCAACCATGTCATTCAGTTCAGAGCATTCTGATGCCACTTATTTGTAAGGGGATGAGAAAACAGGTGTATTGTCTGCCAAATTTATATGTACCACTGGAAGATTTGAATCAGGAATGTCATATTTATCCTTTGAGAAAACATCTGCATGATCGGTAATAAGTCTGGATAGCTCTTTGTATGGCGTTCCGCCAATACTTTTATTGGCATCTATTTTTTATCACCATGTCCCACACAGCACAAGAATATCCCTGGCATATCCTGAGAATATCCCACAGGGATGACAGGAATATCCTGAGGAGATCCCGTTGTGGGATATGAATATCCTCAGGATGTCCCTAGCACATGTGAATGTCCACCAATATCCCTATCCTGGGGATATCCCTCTAGGATATCCTGGGGATATCTCTCTAGGATATTCTGGGGATATCTCTCTAGGATATTCTGGGGAAAACTCTCTAGGATATTCTGGGGATATCTGTCTAGGATATTCTGGGGAAATCACTCTAGGATATTCTGGGGAAAACTCTCTAGGATATTCTGGGGATATCTGTCTAGGATATTCTGGGGAAATCACTCTAGGATATTCTGGGGATATCTCTCTAGGATATCCTGGGATATACCAAGGTTGTCCTGAGGATATCATCTGGTCACACCTCCAGGATATACTAGTGATATCCCTTTAAGTATATTCTATCATATCCCAAGGATGACCTAAGAAAATCATGTGAGCACCCCATCAGGATATTCTAGCAATACACTTCTAGAATATCCAAGGGATATAGGAAACGTTTCAAGAACTTTAATAAAAGTTTGAAGTTATTTAATATATATATAGTGTTAATAAAGGTGATAGGAAATCCAAAAATGCAGCATATATGCAGGTGCAAGCCACAGATTAATGATTTATCTAGTGAAGTTGATTATAACTTTATAATAATGGCTGGTTTGGTTATATTACTGAAATTATACAACATTTCATGTAGAAAATCGAATCAAGTGAATAAATGAAACTTTTCTGTCTTGATTTACAAAAATAATTTATTGTAATAATTCGTTTCAAATCTTCCAGAAAAATTATCCATTTAATAAAATTTATAGAAAATTAAAATTTATTATTCCTTTAAAATAAAAATATATATTAATAAGAAATATTTGATCATCATCCGTAATGGGCGCTTCTGTTGCACCCAAATATCCTCGGTCGCAGGCCGTTTGTTTTCTGGAAAAATAATAATAGATTGAAAAAACAATAATGTAACTGCCTATTAACATTGACACTTTAAAATTTGTAAACATATATAAATAACAATCATAATAGTGCAATGTTAACAAAGGTCTGTTTCAATTAATAGAAATCATATACAAATTTGAAAACAGTAATATCTACCAAGCCAGTTCCAGAGACATGCTGATATCGAGGTAGCAGTGGTACTGTGCATACGTTGTCAGAACAGGCTCTGCGAATTTTGAAGCATAGAATATTAATTCGAACGGATAAATAGTATTTTTGTTTATTATTATTAGTATTTATAATATCTTAATAATTTACATCATTAACTTTGTGATTTAAAAGTTTGTGAGATTTAAAATTTAGTTGTTCATTGAGAATGTTTTGTTTATTGTGTGTGGTGTGTTTGAATATTTCAAATTGTTCCAAGGTGTTGAGTTCGTGTCCTTTAGATTTTATGTGTAGAATGTGTAGGTTGGTACTGATGTCGGTAAAAGTGTGTCCAGTTTGAATGATATGGTCGGCAAAATTCTCACAAACTTTTTGATCATATTTTACAAAAACCACAACACTTCTAACCAAAAAACTGACATGATGATCTAGGAGCCTCTGATGATGGATCTCATAGATTCGAAAGTACTCGGCCAGTTTAAGTGAGTTATTATACTTATTCTTAACAAATATTTGACTGCATGTCATTAAATTTCACATGAAAAGTTAATATTAACAACGCAGTTTGTCATGGAACAAGAAATCCAGGAATTTAATTCGGCAAGACAAGCTACAATCCTATCCTACAGATCAACAGTGTTTAAGGTTAGAAGTAAACATCTACACATTCAATTCAATAAAAACTGTCTTAAACTCAACATTACACCAAACTACGCTAAATTCAAAACCAACAACAAATCGAAACCAGCTCAAATAGCCAAAAATAAAGCAGAAACTACCTTCATCAAGGAGAGCATCAAACTTTTATATAAACAGAAAGACTCCCACAATTTAGACCTCCTCAAACTACACCTATCTATCACACAAAAATACGGACACAGTTTCTTCCTTGAGTTAGCAGAAACAACAAACACTTGGGTACAACAAAAACTTAACAAAATTAAACAAAGACATGACAAAAAAATACATAACCTAACACCTCCAAAAACGACAATTCAATCACCTCACATTTTTTACAGTAAAACTGTTAACCTAACAAACGTAGATTTCACAGAAACTGAACTCAACTTATTGAACAAAGGTCTCAAACATAACCTGAACTACAAAAACAACAAATCCACATCAAAAAACATTGTCATTGAAACAGAAACAAGCATCCAACGCACAGACCCACAAATACATGATGAACTTAGAATAGAAACCTACAACACAATAAAAACAAACAGCTCACAACCACACCCACCCATAAATTCAGAAAACCACACCATAAAAGAATTGAAACACAAAGCTCTAACTCACAATCTCACCTATATCAAAGCAGACAAAGGCAACACTACAGTTATCATAAACAATGAAGAGCTCAACAAAAAAACACTTGACTACATAAACAAAAACAACATTAAACAACTACACACCGATCCCACAAATGTTTACCAAACAAAAATCAAACAAATAATCAACAAGACAAATCATATAATTAATAATTCACAAAAAAGAAAACTGAAACAAATACACCCTTCTGCACCATCACTTCAAACACTTCCCAAAATTCACAAACCCGACATACCTATTAGACCAATTGTAAACTACCAAGAAGCACCTGCCTATAAACTAGCAAAACACATAGATCAAACACTGAGAAAACTAATTAATATCAACAACAACACATACATAAAAAACAGTAGCGATCTTATTGCAAAAATAAAAGACACACAAATTCCTCACAACTCCACTCTTGCATCTTTTGATATAACAAACCTATACACCAACATACCTGTCAATGAAACAATAGAAATAATACAGAACATCCTTATTCACAACAACACAACTACAGAACATATAAATGAAATAATAGACATCCTAAAAATCATCACTCAACAAAATTACTTTACCTTCAACAACAAATTCTACTCACAACCTGATGGACTGCCAATGGGCTCACCAATCTCAAGCATATTTGCTGAAATCTATCTCCAACACTGCGAAAACACTCATATACTCTTTAATAACAAATTTTCACAGAACATAATATACTGGCACAGATACATAGATGATGTTCTATTGCTATACAGAGAAAACAAAAGACAATGTGAACAACTTCGATCATACATAAACAAAATACATAAGAACATTCAATACACAGCTGAATATGAGAAAAACAATTCAATAAACTTCCTAGACCTCTCAATTACAAAGAACACAAACCAACAACACAGCTTCAACATCTACAGAAAACCAACAATGACAGATCCCTAATACACAGCACCTCCAATCATCCAACACAACACAAACACTCAGCATTCAGGTCAATGCTACACAGACTCAACAACACACCGCTTTCCACCGACAATTACCACACTGAACTAAATACAATAAAATACCTAGCACAAGAAAACGGCTACAAACACGACCTAATTGACAAACTCAACCATAAAATAAGAAACAAAACACCAACACCACTGACAAAAAATACATCACAATGACATACATTAAACCACAATCACACAGACTAGCAAAAATCTTCAAAAAAGCTGGCCACACCATCTCATTCAGAACAAAAAACAAAATAAAAAATGCACTTACACTCAAAACCACACTGAACACAAACAAATACGATCTCCCAGGGATCTACAAACTAAACTGCTCTGATTGTAACAAATTCTACATAGGACAAACAGGCCGCACATTCAAACAACGTTACAAGGAACACTTTCAAGCCCTGACATCCAAAGCTGAATCGAATTTTGCCGACCATATCATTCAAACTGGACACACTTTTACCGACATCAGTACCAACCTACACATTCTACACATAAAATCTAAAGGACACGAACTCAACACCTTGGAACAATTTGAAATATACAAACACACCACACACAATAAACAAAACATTATCAATGAACAACTAAATTTTAAATCTCACAAACTTTTTGATCATATTTTACAAAAACCACAACACTTCTAACCAAAAAACTGACATGATGATCTAGGAGCCTCTGATGATGGATCTCATAGATTCGAAAGTACTCGGCCAGTTTAAGTGAGTTATTATACTTATTCTTAACAAATATTTGACTGCATGTCGTTAAATTTCACATGAAAAGTTAATATTAACAACGCAGTTCGTCATGGAACAAGAAATCCAGGAATTTCATTTTTGTTTGGAACTTGCTGCTGTTGCGGTTGTTGTTGCTCACCACTTCCTTCCAATCGCCGATACAACTCTTTTTGCCTCACAAGAAAATCTGCATCATCCTTCCTTCTCTTTGATGCCTCATTGTACCTCCTAATTCTTGCACCCAAGGCAGCTACCCTTTGGCACAGTTTTTCATCCTCCTTCTTCAACCTCTTCAATAGATCTCTGTCATTCATGCTGATCTGCAACCTCTGTGCTACTTTTTTCACTCCAGCTCTGACCTTTTTCCCACACTGCCTGCCTTTGGTGATAAACTCTGATAAATGACCTATTACTCGCCTTGCCTTATTTATTTTGCCTTCAATCCTTCTTCTCCAAGGTGGGCAGATATTTTCCTTCTGAGTTCCTGATCTTCCTACAGCTGAATCTATTCTAGGCTTTTTGAGCTTCATGCCCAAAGCTGAACAGACAGTCAGTGCACCAATCTGTACTATTCCTACTAACTCCTCTAGGGATTCAGCTTGAGTAACATCTTGTGCTATTATAAGGTTCATTATTATTATTATTATTAATATTATTATCATTATTATTATTATTATTATTATTATTATTATTATTGCACTGAATTCAAGTTTGTTGATCTTTTACCAACAAAAGATATTTCATGTCTTTTGATGAGAATACAAGCTTACTTATCTTTCAAAACTATCAAGAGTTGATGATAATATAAACTAGTAAAAAAGATTCAACATGAAGCAGTTGTACTCCACAAAATAATTTATTAATAACTACTGAATTCAATTATTCGCACAGAAATGATCAAAACTCCAATATTATTATATAATTAACTTATGGGAACTTGTATGTAAAGGGAGATTACTATTATAAAAGAAATATAGTTTTATACTGTATTATTACAGTAATATAGTTTGATATAGTAATTATGTTATCTAGTTTATAATTGTTGATCTGACTTGTTCTATACTCCTTAAATTCGAGATATTTTAAATCAATTTTCTGAAGTCTTTTACTGATTACATACCAACAAGAATTTTCCTTCTAGCATTAAATTGGAGGTCTTCATGAACAATCAACGAATATTAGCGCTGTTCAACTTAACTGTGGCCTCTTCTACTCTACTGTAGTGCTGTGAACTCATATAACATACATATTATATTCTGCTAGTTCTTTAAAAATATCTCTCCAATCAATCATGATTTTCCATTGGAATTTTATGTTATGCATAATATATTTACTCATTCATTTTCAAAATGTTTTCATGCTTGAAACAATTGAAATCGATATACAAAATTGATTATTTTGCAATGTAATAACGGATACTTGTTGTAGTTTGATAGAAACACAAAACAATTAAATATATATTTGTTTTATATATTTGTGAGTTGGATAAATTGTCAATTCCTTCACAACCGACTTGTATTGGTCTATATTCAAATATCTTTATCTGTGTACAAGATAATGAGTTCCTTGAAAACGTATGCATTTCTACTGGTACAGTGTAGAGCATTGATATTCCAGGTAATTGGGATCAAACCTCATCCAGATTATCAAAAGATCTGGATTTTCGAAAATAGGCTGTTTTTATTATTTGAAATTTATAAACAACTGAAACCTTGGTAATGCACTTAAATATTAATGTTAACAAGTACAGTAGGTAAATATAGTTAAAGCTGTTATGTATTACTACTTAGTACTGCACTTTAATGAAACCGAAACAACACAGAATACAATACATCAAAAACATGAGTGTACAGGTACAGTACAGGAATTCAGTACAGTATGAAGTTAAAGAATATTATACACTCTATTCATTGCTAGGGATCTCAAAAAAAACCTAATGGCAAGCCGTTTCAGACAGCTTGCCTCCCACACTTGCTGTTACAGACAGCAAGCTCCCATCCTCGACCCCAAGTAAGCAGTTCCAGACTGCTCACTTCCCTTGCTCGCAGTTGCAGACTGCATACCCAACCCTAACGGCAAGCCGTTGCAGATGGCTTGTTTCCTCCTTGCTGTTCCAGACAGAAAGTTTTTCCCTACCCTGTCACCCTGTACCCTTGGGCTAGCCGTTTCAGACTGCCAGTTGTCAATCGCAGTTACAGACTGCGCACCCACCCATCACAGGGGAACTGTTTCCAAGGGAGGAATCAACCTACCCTTATGGCGAATTTGGACCGACTTCCTCCGCCCCGACCTACACCGACTGAGTTCAGTCCCTCAGGAGCAACACCTGAGAAGTCGTCACCCTCTCTCAAGGAGGCTTCGAGAGAGTTTGTGACAACAGGTACATTACAGTAATTCAGTACAGTATGAAGTTAATAGTATATTATGTTACTAGTGCGGGAAATGGTGTTTAACATACGAGTATGATAAGTTAACGCATGAGACGAAGTCGAGTGTGGTATTATCATACGAGTATGGTAAACATCTTCCCGGACGAGTTACATACAATATTTTTCGTCATACAAGTCTAAAATAGCAGATAAGTTGAAATAAGAAACTATAAATCATTGTCATACAAACATAACCTCAACACACCAAATCACAGCAACTCAAGGTGAAATGGGGCAATAATGATTCTAGATCAGCTGATCTAGCTTTCGACCAAATGGTTTTTCAGTGAAGTGGTAGCCACAACCACCCATAGAGTGCGGTAATAATCATTTGATGATTTTTACCACACAGTGTATGGTAATAATCATCAAATTACATCAGCTGTTTTTGATTACTGTAAACAGCTGTTTACCACATTGATTGCTTGACTGGTAAACTGTTCATAACCTACAAGTATGACGAAAAGAATATTAAACACTCTATACATTGCTAGGGGTCTCAAAAAAGACTTTAATTGATTTTTGGACTACAGTAATTGTTTGCATTTTTGCAGCCAAGTCTCAAATACATCCTAACAGAATGAGCTGGAAAGGTGTGTACATGAATCTGGATTATTGACGTTTTACTGTATAATTGAACTAAACTGAGTTTGATTTATGTACAATCGTTTCTCACCCATGCATGAGCATCTTCACACACTACTAACAGCAGAACAATGATTGAATTCATAGGAGCCTCACCATTCATTAGTAAATAGAATTTTTCCTAAATCTAATGCATATGATTGATCTATTCAAATTTTTGAACATCCATAGATTTCAATAGTCCATTTGGATGCCTTGGTTTCCAGTAAAATTCCATTTACCTGTAAACAGTAAGGTTCCCTTGAACTCAATCAATGACAGTAAGTTATTTCAAAAGTTAATCTCTGTTTAGTTTGATTATTTTATACACTAAAAATGAGGTACAAGTATTGAATTACACACACTTTACTGTACAATTATTTACAACAATATTGTCTTGCACAAGGAAGAACTCAATTTTACAGTATTTATAACACAAAAACTTTTAAATGGCATCAGTTAGAAAAAGTAAAGAAAATATTTCCTTCAAATGACACATTATTCTGTAACTCACAGACATCTGTTAGAAGAGTACAGAACTGTTTTGTCAAATTAATCATGTATCATCTCATGTAGTTTGTAAATGTCAATTTTGTAATGAACAACAATTAGTAATTTTCCTTCAAATTCATATTTTAAACTAGAAGGCATTCTCATTGAATGACAACCCTTTTCTCAATTTTTGTCCAGCATCAAACAAATCTTTTCTAACCGTAGGTCGATGTTGATGATTTTCTCCATCCTCAATACTTCTACAATCAGCTAATTGAGCAGTGGTGCCATTTGAATTTTTCATTTTCTGTATCCATTAGTGTGCTCTTTAGGTTTTCACTGCTGATAACCACCGTTTTATTTTGCAGTTTTTCAGCTGCCAATTGCTGCTCTTGTATGTTTGTTACATTCGTCTCACATGGTCCCTTCACAAAGACTGGGTTCAAAACTGTGTAGCTTAGCTTTCGTTTCAGTTTTGTAGCATTGTCTACTTCTTCTGTACTACCTTCATACAATTGTCTGGAATAACTGAATGTTCTATCTGTATTAGTAATGGCTGGCAGTGGTTTGTACTTTGAGTACTGTACCTGATTGGAATTGCAACTATGCTTTTGATTTCCAAAGTTATTATGAACCCAAACTGTATTTGATCTTTGAATTGTTGATGGCTGTGGAAAATTTCTGTTTGTGTCAGGATCACTTCTTGTAGGTAAACATGTAAGAGACTGTCGTGGTGACCCACATGTAGTGGGTTTTACTGGCAAAGGTATGCGAGATATTCCACTACCAGTTTCAGATGATCGAGTGGATAATCTAGGTTGTCTGACATGGGCAAGTGATGTGTTGCTGCCTTCTATCTCATTTGAATCGCATGTCTTCATTTTGATTAGATCTTGAAATAGTGTAAAAGCAGAATAATGTGAGTACCATATCACAATAGCATAGTATTTGTTTAATTTTGCAATGGTGATTGTTATGGTATTATTCATGTTACTCCAATATGTCTTGCACCATTCCACAGCATATGTTTGATTTTGACATGGTGATTATTATCGATTATTGGATGCTTCACTATGCAAGGACCCTTGGTTTAATCCAATTTACAATCTACATTATCAACTTTGAAGCTTCAAAGCTGGAATATTTTCCTTATAACTGTCATTCTATTCAATTTATAAATAATATGATTTTGCTTTTTAAAGGTTATAAAATTTCATGTTTATTGAGCACAAGCTCTCTCTTCTTTGTAATCTTTAGAAAGGTTTGAGGTTTCAAATACCATATGCAAAACAATTATTATTATTATTATTTGACATTCTAGTTTTAATTGAGATAGGAGGTTTGGAGTGAAGGTTTTGGAGTAACATTCGTTCCTGTATAATGTATTGTTTTTCTAGTTAAAAAAAAAGGATAATTTGCATTTTGTATTGTCTTTTTTTTTGAAATTAATAAACTCCCTTCTTCTGGGGGTACCAGGACGAAGGAAAAGGAAGGATTATTATTATTATTATTATTATTATTATTATTATTATTATTATTATTATTATTATTATTATTATTATTGTTATTATTATTATTATTATTATTATTATTATTATTATTATTATTATTATTATTATTATTATTATTATTATTATTATTATTATTATTATTATTATTATTATTATTTGACATTCTAGTTTTAATTGAGATAGGAATAAATGAAGATTAAATATCACTGTTCAATTTAGAGGGATATAACTTGTACTATTAATTAAGGGTTCAACAAAGAGGAGGAGGTATAGTGATTCATGTTAATAAAAATTTGGTTTTCACAAATTTGAATTACACAACATATTCGTATGAATGCATAGAAGGAGTGTTAAAATTGAATTGTGGTAAATGTTATAATCTTATATTTGTATATCGACCACCAAGTAATAATATCCTTGAGTTTTTAGCAGAATTCGAAGTCCAATTAAATGTGAATAGGAATAACAATGCTGTTATATATGGTGGTGATATCAATATTGATACAGAAAGTTTAATTTTTGATTATAAGACTGAAGCATATGAAAATTTACTGTGTGAGAATGGATTTTATAAATGTATTTACAATGTCACACAAGAAGCTTATTATACAGGGATCATTTTGTCAGTGTATGTCTAGACCATTTTTATGTTCATGGTGTACATGAGAATATTTTGACAGGTATTATTCAAACACAGATATCTGATGACTATTCAGTAACAATGCAAATTTTGAGTAGATATAGTTCTGAATTTTTTTTTTTTCGTAGATTACGTCTTGGAGACTCCAGTTAAGGAGTATAAGACAAGTCAGATCAACAATATTATACACTAGATACCATAATTACTTCAATTAGTTGAGGTGAGGCTTAATTTTGATGTGAAAGGAACTCCTGTACACTATAAAAAGCTTTATCAACTAAATATTTCTTCAAATGTTTTTTAAATATTTCTATATTTTCAATACTCTTCAAAAACTGTGGAAGCTTGTTGTAGAATTTCCTACCAATATAACTAGGTTTTTGTTTGAATAAGCTACTATTGTGACTCACCAAGTATTAATCTCCTCGGCTTCTTGTATTATAATCATGTACATCAAGATTTTGGTTAATATCATTCGTTTTTACATATAAAGTAGCTTCATACACATATAAGCAGGGTACAGTTAGGAGACCAAGTCTCTTGAACAACGGTCTACATGAATCTAATCTATTTACTCTTTCTATACACCTAACCGCTTTCTTTTGGATCTTAAACACCCTATCAAGATTTTGTTTTGATGAATTACCCCATACTAAGATAGCATACCCAATATGTGACAGTAACAGCCCATGGTAAGCTGTAAAAAGTAACTTTTTGTCATTCAATCTAGCGAGCTGTCACAGGACAAATACCCCAGATGAAATTTTACTACATATTTTCTCAATGTATGGAGTCCAGGTCAATCGTCTATCCAACATAACTCCTAGAAATGCAATTTTTTCTTCCTGGTCTAATTGATTATCGTTTACAAACACGTTTATAGCCCTATCTTCATTTAAATTATGTTTGTTTTTGAATTGAAGGTATTAGCATTTTTTACTATTTATAGTTAATTTCAACTGATTTAAAAATTGGACAATGGACTGCACACCTATATGGGCACTCATTTCTAAATTATCTAGAATGGAATTGCTGAAAATGAGTGATGTATCATCAGCAAATAAGAGGGCTCTACCACTAATTAATTCTTTAGGTAAACGGTTGACATATAACAAAAAAAGCAATGGACCTGATATTGACCCCTGAGGCACTCCAGCTTGCACCTCTAATTTATTAGATTTATTCTTTACTATACTATTACCAACTACTGTAGTTAGTTCTACACATTGTTTTCTCCCAATAAGATATGATTCAAACCATTTCAGTTCAACCCCATTTACACCTACATTTTGCAGTATCTAATATCTATTAGTTTTTCAACTAGAGAAACTATGGCTGTTTTTGTTGATCTCCCTTTCTGGAAGCCATGCTGTTCATCACAGATAAAGTTAGCTTCTTGAAGGTGCAGAAGTAACCTATTTGGAACTACTCTTTCGAAAATTTTACTTATTACATTTAAAATACTAATAGGCCTATAGTTTTCTACCTTTTCTCTATCACCACTTTTGAAGATTGGCAAGATCTTCCCCTCTTTTAAGTTATCTGGAAAAACACCTTGTTCTAATGAATGATTGATCAGATGAATCAAAGGGTCTAACAATTGATCTTTACATTCTTTCAGAATTTTACTGGATACCCCATCCATTCCTACAGTTTTTTTATTATTCAAACTATCAATGATATTTGACAACTCGTCTTGGCATACTGGGTGGAATTTTAATTCGTTCTGAATCCCCTCAGTATTCCACATGTTTGCATCACTAATACCTGTATTAAGAGATTTTTGAAGATCCTTAGCAACCAGTTGATAATATCTGTTAAAGAAATTACAAATGTCTACACTATCATCAATATATTTGTTATTTTCGTTAATTATTCCTTGGGACACTAGTATAAGCATCTACATGAGCTACTAGCCTATTTTTGTTTATTACATCCCACACTGCTGTGTTAAAGTACACACTATTATTCAAAATTTCAGCTGTTTTCTTACATTTCGCTCTTTTCACTTCTCTTGTATAATTTTTCTTTAGAGCTTTGTAATTATCTTCACTTAACATATTTCTAGATAGTTTGAATTCTTTTTTAACTGGACAACTCATAGTAATATGAAACCTTAAAATATTAATGAAACTATCATATTTGTCATTTAAACTATTGCTATTGTAAACCCTACTCCAGTTTTCTTGTAGCAGATTCTGCTTCAAACAATCGATATTCCCCTGTTCACATTGATGAATTTCCCCAGTGGGTGGGGGTTGTAGAATTGCACCCACAGTATCCCTGCTTGTCGTAAGAGGCGACTAAAAGGGCAACTGTCCGTTGACCTCATTATCCTAGAAACCTATCCTTTATCCTGCTCTTCATCCCAGCCCCTCCCTCCACCCTTTCCTCTATCTGTTACAGGCCAACCCAAGGTGTGATGTGAACCGTGCTGATGGGTGGATGGCACTGGGCCTTTTGTACGGTGTCTCTAACGGTCAGAGCCTGTTCTGACAACGTATGCACAGTACCACTGCTACCTCGATATAATTCCATATCTAATACTCTTAGAATTAATGAGGGTCAGGTGAAAATTAAACTAAGTAATATAGATTTTCAAGTTTTCTACTCAATGGATAATCCAACAGTTATATATCATGAAGTTAGTAAGAAATTTGATGGAATTTATCTGAACAGTACAACGAATGTTTATAATTTTTATCATGATGATTCAAGAAATGTCTTCAAATTTAGAAAACCATGGATGAATAGAGAATTGTTGACTCTTATAGATAAGCGACATACGCTTTTCAAAAGATGGAAGCTAACTAATTTAAATGCTCACAAAGTTGAATATAAAAGGCATAGAAATTGGTTAAACTTAAGAATAAAGGAAATTTGTGTATGAGACGAAATTTAAAGGTCTGGCTTAATCATTATACGTTAGATAATGTTTAGTTTGGTTGTTCCTGAGGAATTTCATTTAATGGAGAAATAACTAATTCAGGTTGATTGAAGTTATTATTTTATTTAGTAATTGAGAGCTGAGCCAACAATTGTAATTTTAAAACAGTATTAATTTGATTGTTAAATTCTAAATATTGTAAAAATAATTTTTCATAATTTTTTTTTTGTAAAAAGAAATTTGATTTGTTGTATTGAACCTTGTCAAGCAACCTTGCAGGTTTGCTTAAGGTTGTATAATTTTGAATGAATGAAAGATTTTTCTATTCCATTCTATTATTTTTATTATTATTATTATTAATAATAATTTATTAATAACTACTGAATTCAATTATTCGTACAGAAATTATTAAAACTCCAATATTATTATATAATTAACTTATGGGAACTTGTATGTAAAGGGAGATTACTATTATAAACACTTTAATTATGTTGAAAAAAAAAATTTATGGAGAATTTTTATTTTTTACAGCTATAGATAACATTACATTACTTCAATAGTCGCTTAACCAGGAAGCTTATGGAAAAATATTTCAAATATAAAAAAAATAGAAAAATATATAACAAAAGTCAAGTGCCATAATGTGGATTGCTTGAAATATGTTTGGAACGTATTTAGTAATTTCAGATTGAAAATGGAAAAGTTGCAAAATGAGAGCAAATATAGTTGCAGTCCTATATCCTTCCACTGAAACATTTGAATATGTGTTATAGTATTCTATATATGTATTCTATAGTGGGGTAACAGAATTGAAAAAATACATTTTAAAAAAGTTTCTAAAGCATGGTCTTTTTTTAAATATCTATGAAATTATATGTATTTGTGTGCTTATAAATAATTGAATAAAATACAGTATATATATATTTGTGCCAAACATAACATTCCTTTTGAATCAACTATCGATTCTTCCATTTGAATGTTTTGGTGGATGCTTATGGAACTGCAGCCACAACTTCTTATGCTGTAAGTTATTGTGATACTCACCTTGAGAGTTTTAATGTTTGTAGATTCAAGTAGAATGTATACTACTTTCAATGTACCATAATTTTTGCTATCAAATTATCTGCAAAAAACAATAAATTGTCATAAACACAATGTATCTGTGACTATGTTATATAGAGTAGTTAATAGAGGTTAGAAAGTTTTTTTTTGTAGATTACATCTTGGAGACTCAAGTTAAGGAGTATAAGACAAGTCAGATCAATAATTATTACACTATTTCATACTCTAGTCACTGTAATTACTATATTATAAATTAGTTGAGGCAAGACTTAATTTTGATGTGAAATGAACTCTCATCCACAGTAAAAAAATTTATCACCTAAACATTTTTTCAATTGTTTTCAATTTTTTTTTATATTTTGTAGACTCTTGAAAACCGGTGGTAGCTTGTTGTGGAGTTTCCTACCAATATAACTAAGGTTTTGTTTAAATAAGCTGCTATTGTGACTCACCAAGTGATAACCTCCTTGGCTTCTTGTATTATAATCATGTATATCAAGATTTAGGTTAATATCTTTCTGTTTTACATACAGAGTTGCTGTCAATAAATTGATACACATATAAGCAGGGTACACATAGGAGACCTAGGCCTGTATTTATGAATGTGACTTACATTGATCTAAGCACAACTTATCTAAGTTTGACTTGAAAAGGCTCTATTACATTGAACATGTTCACAAGCTAACCTAAAATTGTGTCATATTCTCAGGCACTAATAAACATAAAATAACATGCATGAAAAGATAAAGATACTGCACTGCATATAAATTTACAGTTACTGTTACATAATAATTACCATGTCAACATCTTTCAAATCATTATTTTCATTTTCCAAATTTGGAAAATGAGCATTCAAGGCAGTGTAGTGAATGCTACCTGCCAGCAGACCTAAGAACTTTATAAATTCTATATCATAGAAAGAGAATTCTATCCCAGTGCCAAAAAATGTATACAATAGAACTAGATTTATATAAAATAAGTAGAAATAATTTCAATAAGTCAAATATACAGTGAATTACATTGCAATGGTGCAAAAATTGAATATGATGATATTATTTTATTACTATGAGCTGATGCCTTACTAAAAAATGAAGCCAAAATAAGATGCAACACAACAATCTAAGAATGACTTCAAGTCAGCTCTGTGGATAAGAACGGATTTGAGACTCCAATTATAAGCACAACTTGACTTAGTTTAAGTGAGGTTCATGAATAAAAACTTTAGTTGAAGCATGACTTAAACTGAGTGAGCTTATGAGCTGGAAATTGAGGTTATAAATTATAAGGTTATATATGAGGGTGTAAATTCTTATATTTGTGTAAATTAGAGTTGTTCAATATAAATTATTAATGTTAGATTATTTATCAGGAGTCAGATCTTTGTTATGGGAGCTGGATTGGCACTTTGTTGTTTGCTGGCTTTCATCTCATGAAACTATGAGTGTAAGAACGACTTATTGCGGCTAAGTCTGACTTATCCGAATCAATCTTTGATAAGTCATGTTCATAAATATGGGCCCTAGTCTCTTAAACAATGGCCTACATGAATATAATCCATTCACTCTTTCTATAAACCCAACCGCTTTCTTTTGGATCTTAAACACCATATCAAGGTTTTGTTTTGATGAAATACCCCATACTAATATAGTATACCTAATATGCAATGGTAAAAACCCATGGTAAGCTCTTGCATTGGTAAGAGCCCATCATTGCATAAAGTACTACCTGTTAATTTTGTTAGAAGATTCAAATCAATAAAACAAAACAAAAGTTGAGTCAAAACTACTACCCATACTAATATAGTATACCTGATATGCGATTTTAAAAGCCCATGGTAAGCTGTTGCATTGGTAAGAGCTCATCATTGCATTAAGTACTATTAATTCTTTTTTTTTTTTTTGCTAAAAGATTCAAATGAATAAAACAAGATAAAAATTGAGTCAAAACAATGCAGTGAGCCATATGAATGAAAATCAGGGGCCTATTTTTGCATAAAAGTTTTATTAGCACTTTTCTTCAGCTAGTCTTGAGGAAGTCTTAATAGAATACATACACAATAAATGTTCTGCAAGAAAGAAAAAGTAAATGTGTATGGCTTTTATTGTTGAGGAGACCCTCACACATAAGGTTTCACCTTGTTGCTTGAGCCATGTCATTGCACAATCTCATGGTGGACCTATAATTTTTAGTGGGTTTGAAACCACCAGGAAATAATTTTACAGCAGAGAACAGTGTTTTTTGTTGGCCAATCCAATCTGTCACCCTTACAGAGAGGGCTCATCAGGAGTGCATTGCTTATCTGATCTGAATGAACAGATACCAGGTTCAGCTCATGGTTGCTACTTCCCTATTTTGCAAAAATGACAGTCTTACAGCCAGTTGCATGAAAGCCCATTAAATTCAATCCCTGTAGAATGAGAATTTATTCTACAGAGATTAAACTTAATGGAGAGAATCTTGTTGCACAAAGAACAATAATTACAAGCAATAACATTGATTAGGCTAACTGGCAAAATACATATTTAACCACCCACTCACCAAGGATTAAATCTCACAAACTCCTATTAGTTAAATTTTACAGGTTATGTTCATTATACCAGATCTAGTAATTGATCTTTTAGCAACTGAAATGAACCTATTACACTTATGACAGTTAGTTAACTGACTTTAAAAATCTCATTTAATTTGCTTTTGTGCAGCTGGCTGTTAGTATTTGTTGATCCATGACAAACCGCAAGTAGAAGAATAAATATTTCCACTGAGATAACATGCACAACATTTTAAAATGAATGAAAAATTGGAATATCTATTTTTTACTTGACACAGAACATTCAGTGCCTTGAAGGGATGCCAGGAGGATATTTACAATGTCAGTGTGGAAACATTCATTCATCAATTACTGCATGTTAATCAACAAAATTCCAAAAAACTTTTAGAGAAAAAGGATAACCCTTACAATTTTTTGCCCTCTCATGAAGTAGATAAAAAGTGCAATTCAAATCATTCTAAACCTTGACACTTCCCAAGCATATTATCATTATAAAAACTTACCATTTCCATCAATAAAATTCCACTCTAATTTGACAGTTGGGTTCAAAGTGTTTAGTATTTCTTACAAATTTATGAATTCATAATATCCTTCTAGTTATTTGAAACACACTTGAGATTTTCCAATAGTATTGCATGTGTGTATAATGTATTGAAAATACATAAAATTTGAGATATTTTAATTCGATTTTCTGAAGTTTTTTACTGATTTTATACCAACTAGAATTTTCTTCCTTGCTTAAATATAGACATAAAGATGCCACAATCACCAATGACATGTGAAGTTGTTTATCAGTTACCATGATAACTAAAGGGCACTACACACTAGCAGAGATGACAAGGCAAGACCAAACTGTCTGTGCTAGTCATCTAGTGTGTAGGGCTGTTCACAGACCAAATCGACTTCGGTGGGGGGGGGGGGCAGTTTGGTGAACAGAAATTGGTCAAAGAGGTAGAGCCATGTACAGCTGACCGCTTTAGCTCAAATTCTGAGCACTTAGATCTTTTTATCCACTACAAAAGTGAAAATCATATCTTTGAATCATATCTAAGGCCCATGTTATACGGGCAGCTTTGACGCGACTGATAAAATGCTGACACTGATCATAGAAAATGGAGCTGTTATACAAGCAGAAAAAAAACTGCATTGTTGATGCAAATGCTCGGTGGTGGAGCTGTTATATGAGCAGAAAAGATGCCGCAACTGGTACCAAGGGGGCACAAAGGTCACAACAATAAAATTATTCCTGGAATTCTTGTTCCATGACAAACTGCGTTGTTAATATTAACTTTTCAAGTGAATTCAATGACTTGCAGTCAAATTTTTATTAAAATAAGTAGTATTTCACTTACTTCTGTAGGCCAAACGTTTTTGAGTTGTTAAAACCCATCTTCAAGGCATCCTAAATATCGATGTTGGTTTGTTGGTTAGAAGAACTGTGGTTTCTGTATAATGTGGTCAAAAAGTTTGTGTGATTTAAAATTTAACTGTTCATTGAGGATGTTTTGTTTATTGTGTGTGGTGTGTTTGTAAATTTCAAGTTGTTCCAAGGTGTTGAGTTCGTGTCCTTTAGATTTTATATATATTTAATGTGTAAGTTGGTATTGATGTCAGTAAAAGTGTGTCCAGTTTGAATGATATAGTCTGCAAAAGTCGATTCTGTTTTTGTATGTAAAGCTTATAAATGTTCCTTGTAGCATTGTTTAAATGTGCGGCCTGTTTGTCCTATGTAAAATTTGTTACAGTCAGAGCAGTTCAGTTTGTAGATCCCTGGGAGATCGTATTTGTTTGTGTTCATTGTGGTTTTTGGTGCAAGTGCATTTTTTATTTTGTTTTTTGTTCTGAATGCAATGGTGTGGCCTGCTTTTTTGAAGATTTTGGCTAGTCTGTTTGATTGTGGGTTAATGTATGTAATTGTGATGTATTTTTTGTTGGCGTTGTTGGTGTTTTGTTTTTTTGTTATTATTTATTATGGTTGAGTTTGTCAATTAGGTCGTGTTTGTAGCCGTTTTCTTGTGCTAGGTATTTTATTGTGTTTAGTTCAGTGTTGTAATTTTCGGTGGATAGTGGTGTGTTGTTCAGTCTGTGTAGCATTGATCTGAATGTTGAGTGTTTGTGTTGTGTTGGATGATTGGATGTTCTGTGTATTAGGGTATCTGTCATTGTCAGTTCTCTGTAAATGTTGAAGCTGTATTTTTGGTTTGTGTTCTTTGTGATTGAGAGGTCTAGGAAATTTATTAATTTGTTGTGTTCATATTCTGCTGTGTATTGAATGTTTTTGTGTATTTTGTTTATGTGTGATCAGAGCTGTTCACATTGTCTTTTGTTCCCTCTGTATAGTAGTAGAATGTCATCTACATATCTGTGCCAGTATATTTATGTTCTGTGAGAATCTGTTGTTGAAGAGTATGTGGGTGTTTTGGCAGTGTTGGAGATAGATCTCAGCAAATATGCTGGATATTGGTGAGCCCATAGGCAATCCATCAGGTTGTGAGTAAAATTTGTTGTTGAATGTGGAGTAATTTTGTTGAGTGATGATTTTTAGGATGTCTATTATTTCATTTATATGCTCAGTAGCTGTGTTGTTGTGAATAAGAATGTTTTTTATTATTTCTATTGTTTCATTGATAGGTATGTTGGTGTATAAATTTGTTATATCAAAAGATGCAAGAGTGGAGTTGTGAGGAATGTGTGTGTCTTTTATTTTTGAGATGAGGTCACTAATGTTTTTTATGTATGTGTTGTTGTTAATGTTAATTAGTTTTCTGAGCATTTGGTCCATGTGTTTTGCTAGTTTATATGCTGGGGCTTCTCGGTAGTTTACAATTGGTCTTATAGGTATGTCAGGTTTGTGAATTTTGGGGAGGGTGTGAAGTGATGGTGCAGAAGTGTGTATTTGTTTCAGTCTTCTTTTTTGTGAATCATTAATTATATGATTTGTCCTCTTGATTACTTGCTTGACTGTTGTTTGGTATACATTTGTGGGATCGGTGTGCAGTTGTTTTATGTTATTTTTTTTATGTAGTCAAGTGTTTTTCTGTCGACTTCTTCATTGTTTATGATAAATGTAGTGTTGCCTTTGTCTGCTTTGATATAGGTGAGGTTGTGAGTTGGAGCTTTTTGTTTCAATTCTTTTATGGTGTGGTTTTCTGATGTTATGGATGGATGCGGTTGTGAGTTGTTGGTTTTTATTGTGCTGTAGGTTTCTAGTCTAAGTTCATCACATATTTGCGGATCTGTTCGTTGGATGCATGTTTCTGTTTTAATGACCATGTTTTTTGATGTGGATCTGTTGTTTTTGTAGTTCAGGTTATGTTTTAGACCTTTGTTCAATAAGTTGAGCTCGGTTTCTGTAGAATCTATGTTTGTTAGGTTGACAGTTTTACTGTAAAAAGTGTGAACAGATTGAATGGTTGGTCTAGGAGGTGTTAGGTTATGTATTTTTTTGTTGTGTCTCTGTTTAATTTTGTCAAGATTTTGTTGCACCCAAGTGTTTTTTTGCTTCTGCTAATTCAAGAAAGAAACTGTGTCTGTATTTTTGTGTGATAGATAGATGTAGTTTGAAGAGTTTCAAATTGTGTATGTCTTTCTGTTTATATATGTTATATAATAAAAATATGATGTCAATGTGAACCTGCTAACTCACATGAATATGCCAGAGGAATGTGTGGTGGGCAGTGTTGTCACCATAATTACTGCAAACTTCAAATAAATAACCTTTACAAGAAATGGCAACAGTGGTGGTTTTGCTGCGGTAGTAGGTAGCAGATCTGCCATGTCAAAGCTGCCCATATAATAGCAATGGCATCATTCTACCGCTTTTTTTCTGCCCGTTTTACCAGTCTGGACGCATTGTTGATGCTGACGTTGACTTTACAGGGTCTGACACAACAGATATAGAATAGAATAGAATAGAATAGAATAAGTTTTATTGCTTTCAAAAGTAAATTATAGCAAAATTTCCAGTTGATTACATATCAAAAACAGCTCATATTTACATAATTACATATATTGAATCGCATTTACTTCTATTTTATATTTTTAAAGTCCTTTCCTGCTCATTCATTTAAACAAAAAGACCGGATCTTCAAACATTGTTCAACAAAAATGAAAAAATATTTAATGTCTCTCTCTGATAGCAAGGAAAAATAACTGACAATGTACATCGTGTTGGCACCTGCAAGCAGTGGGATACTCCTCATTAACCACGAACGGGGTGCACTATACTGTGGACATTCGAATAGTAAGTGCTGCACTGATTCTGGACACTGCAGGTTGCATATGGAGCACAACTGATCCTCCTTGAGTTTGTAAATGTTCCTTCTAACTGTAAAGTTGATCTGCCGCCTAGCAGCAAGCCGCAGTTGAGTCATGAGCCTGATGCAACAAAAAAGCCAATGCAGAGTAAAGTATCCAGCCTCTATGTCAGCGATTCCCCTTGGAATTCTGAAAATAATTGATGTGGACTCACTGTACCTCTCCAGGTCTTTGTTCTTCAAATTGATTTTGAAGTCCTGGAGAATGGCATCCCTGCTTCTCCGCCACTCATCAGCATCCCTACTGTAAATCAGCTCCCCTCTATTAGTAAAATCAAGAAGTAACTTCAACTGGGCTGCCCAGTTATATTTTGGATCCTCATCATCATTCAATCTCATCAGCTCTGTTTGCCTAATAAAGCAGATTTTAGGGAGATGACAGTCCTCCATGCTTAGAACTCTTATAACCCAGCCGATAGCAGCGGCCAAGACTCGATGAGAAAGACAGACCTCTCCCATTTCCAGTCGCAGGGCTGAATTTGGGGTACCTCGTGGCAAATGAAAAATCCTTCTATAGAAGTCTGTTTGTACGGTCTCAATTTCTTCCAGATACCTCAATCCCCAAATATGCAAGCCATAAAGCAGCACAGACTCAACCAATGCTGTGAACAATTTTTTAATACAGGTTTTAGAATCTGTCTTGGACTTTGCTAATGTGCCAATTGTCTGACTGGCTGCAAGCTTTGCCTTACGCACAGACCCTCTAACTGATAGTTTTCCAAGAGAAGAGCTAGAAATAATGGAACCAAGGTACACACATTACCTGACAATCTCTAACCTGTTACCAGCAATAACAGAGAATCTACCCAAAGCACTGGGTATTCGCCCTCCTCTACTAAATGGCACCACCCTTGTCTTACTTGCATTGATTTTGAGACTATTTATTCTACAGTATTCATCCAATGCATCTAGCTTTCTTCCCAGATCAACAGGGGAATAAGCAAACAGTATGAGATCATCAGCGTATAACAAGAGTAATAAATCAGTCATTCCGTCAATTCCAATACCCTGCAGGCCTTTTGAGCGAAAAAACTCCTCTATGTCTGCTAGAAACAAGATGAACAAGAGTGGACTGAGTGTTTCACCTTGCAATACTCCCTCAGTTATTTCAATTTTCTCAGATAAGTTGCTGTAAATCTTCACCCTCAGAGAAGCACTGTTATACAGCTTTTGAATGATTCTCAATAGCTTTGGGCTTAAGCCCATCCTGAACAATTTTTGCCACAATAAAGCATGTGACACTGAGTCAAACACTCTTTCAAAGTCAACAACCACTGCATAAACCTTCTTTTTAGAGAGCCGTAATTGCAATTGCACAGCTGACAAGCATACATAAATATTATCCAAGCATCCTCTCTTTTTTCTGAATCCTGCTTGGGTCTCAGGAATTAGTTTAAGGCCTTCTGCCCAATATTCTATCCTCCCATTTAAAATTCCTGTGAATATTTTTGTCAGATAATTGACAAGAGCTATTGACCTATAATTCTTAGGATCATTCATATCTCCTTTCTTGTGCAGGAAACTTATCAACATCTCTGACCAGGTTTCAGGCAATTGTTCTTCATTTAGAATCTTATTAAATAGAACCTGAATATGAAGAATCCAGTTCTGTGGAAGGTTCTTGAAAAATTCACTTGGTATTAGATCTGAGCCAGGGGACTTTCCCATTCTACTCCTGTTTATAAAATGAATTATTTCCTCCATTTCAATATAGGCATCCATCTGCCAATGCGTAACACCATAGAAGACAATTTCCTGATTGCATCTGGGTGGATATACATTACTCAGAAACTCATACCATTCATCCATAGTGATTGGGTTTGTTGAATGAACCTTTTCCCTAAATCTACCTATGTTCTTCCAAAATGTGGCTGAGTTTTTTGAATTAGCAAGACAATCATGTATTTCTCTAATATGCAATTCTTTTTTCCTCTTCATAGTGCTTCTGTACATATTCTTGGCTTTAAGATAACACTTGGTGTTGTCTTCCTGGAATCCTATCCGTTTGCAAACTCTCAAGGCCCTTCTAAAATTTCTCCTTGCTTGAGTACATTCTTCATCAAACCACGGTTTGGAAGCTCTATTTCTTGGCCTGCTGACAAATTCCTTTTTCATGCCAACTTGCACAGCAGAGGTTTTAATACAGTTCATCAATGCTGGTCTGAGGTATGGACTGCCTAACACTCACTGAATTCTGTTCTAGAGATCTCACTGCAGTGTCTATAACCTGGAGCAATGAAGGCAAGGAATGGAGCACAATTGCAGGCTCGGTTTACTTGCCCTATGACTCTGGGGACCTTCCTCCATCAAGAGAACTTGAACTTCTGGTGGAGTCATCTTGCGCTGGCAGACAACAACTCCTTTTAGGTTGTGACGCCAATGCTCATCACACAATCGGATGGGGAAGCTCTGACACTAATCCAAGAGGTGAGGCTCTTCTTCAGTTTCTCATATCAAAGAATCTTTATGTCTGTAATGTTGGAAACCGTCCGACGTTCGTTACACGAAATCAAAGTGAGGTTATTGACATTACACTTTGCTCAGAAGGACTCCTTAGTGCCATCGACAATTGGCACATAAGTCATGAGGCCTCTTTGTCTGATCACAGGTGCATCTGTTTTAACCTGCAAAGTGAAGGCGGCTCATCCTGCTATCGAGATCCGAGGAGAACAGATTGGTCACTCTATAAGTCTGACCTCCTGTCTCAACTTGGATCATTAGGCAAGAGGGTCGCCTGCTTTGCAGACATTGATCAGATTGCTTCCGATCTTCAGAATGCAATCATAAGCTGCTTTCAGGACAATTGTCCACTGCGGCGGGGAAAGAGTCGTACTAATACTAAGTGGTGGACTGCTGACCTCGACCGCAGAAGGGCGGTTGTCATGAAGCTTCATAACCATTGCAAACGGAGCCGTAACTGGGAACCATACCACAGGGCACTCACAGAATACAGCCTTGCAATCAAGAAAGCCAAAGAGAACTCTTGGAGACTGTTTACACAGGAGGTAGATAGTCTTAGGGCAGCAGCAAGACTGCAGCATGTCTTAGCTTCAAGCCCAATTGGCCTCCTGGGAACTCTGAGGTCACCAGGGGGACAATATACCACTGGAACTGGTGGAAGTCTCAAACTTCTCCTTGAGACTCACTTTCCAGACTGTGTTTTTGAGGGTGCTTGCTCAGGCATGTCCGGCAACAGCGAAATGGGCTCACGGCCAAGAGCTGATCGTGGAAGCTGGACTTTAGCCAGACGTATTGTCACACTTTCCAAAGTTAAATGGGCCATCTCCAAGTTTGGCCCATTCAAATCTCCTGGGGGGATGGTATCATACCGGCTATGTTGCAGCAGGGACCAGAAGCTCTCTTAGTCCTCCTGTGCGAACTCTTCAGAGCAAGTCTGGCTTATGGGTACATCCCTCAAGCCTGGCGCCTCAGTAGGGTGGTCTTCATTCCCAAGAGAGGAAGAGCAGACTACTCAACTGCAAAATCATTTCGCCCCATCAATCTTACATCGTTTCTCTTGAAGACACTGGAGAAACTGGTGGAGAGACATCTAAGAAAGGGAGTGCTTTCAGGTACTCCTCTTCATCGGAATCAGCATGCCTATCAGCCTGGTAAGTCCTGTGAAACAGCCCTGCATCAACTTGTGAGCAGGGTGGAGGACAGCCTTGTGGCCAAGGAGATTGCTCTATGC
Source organism: Conomelus anceps (assembly GCA_948455865.1). Classification (NCBI taxonomy): domain Eukaryota; kingdom Metazoa; phylum Arthropoda; class Insecta; order Hemiptera; family Delphacidae; genus Conomelus; species Conomelus anceps. Next base: position 17,235,254 of record OX418222.1, read on the forward strand.
ACCTTCATGGACATTGAGGGTGCTTTTGACAATGTTACTTACACGGCCATGGTCCGTGCAGTGCATGGGCGTGGTCTTGAGTCTGCTATATGTAGGTGGATTGAGGCCATGCTCCACTCCAGGCGGATCAGGGCTGATCTTCAAGACAAATTGATGGTGATCATACCTGCAAAAGGTTGTCTGCAGGGAGGTGTGCTTTCTCCTCTTCTGTGGAACCTTGTGGTGGATGGTCTCCTCTGTGAACTCACTAGTAGAGGCATCTTTGATCAGGGCTATGCAGACGACATAGTCCTCATGGTACAGGGAAGGTTCACAAATATTGTTGCTGATGTCATGAACGTCAACCTTCAATTTGTTAGTGACTGGTGTCTTGGAAAGGGACTAAGTATAAATCCCTCAAAGACTGTAGTTGTTCCATTTACAAGGAGAAAGAACCTAGAGTCTCTCTCCTGGTTGAAACTTGGACCAACACGGCTCAAAGTATCAGGTACAGTCAAATACCTAGGGATGACTATCGACTCCAAGCTGACTTGGAACAATCATTTGAATAATATTCTGCACAAAGCAAAATGGGCGCTTATGACGTCCAGGAGATTTGCAGGCTCCATGTGGGGGATCAAGCCTCACATAGCGCTGTGGCTGTACAAGGCAGTAATAAGGCCTCAAGTCACATATGGATCACTAGTCTGGTGGACAAAGGTGAACCAGATTACAGCCACAGCCAAACTCACAAGTTTACAAAGGATGGGCACACTCCTAGTCACTGGAGCTTTCAGGAGCAGCCCATCAGCAACTCTTGAAGTTGCTCTTGGCTTGCTGCCCTTGGGTATTTTTATCAAGGCAGAAGCACGAAAATCAACCTATCGATTGAAAGTTGCAGGCCAATGGAGGGAAGGCCTGTCTGGAACAGGCCATTGCACAATCACCATAGCTGTTGCTCACAGCCCTGTGCTTGAAATGACTTCAGATGTCATGAGTACAGAGATGGTTTTCACTAAACCTTTTTCTGTTAAATTCTGCTTTAGAGAGGAGTGGAGGTCTGAGGAAGGGCCCTATATCAGGAGAGGTAGCCTTGTCTGGTACACAGATGGCTCTCTTATTGAAGGGAAATCTGGCTATGGGGTGTACAGTGAATCACCCAGAACAGAAATCTGTGCAAGTCTGGGACAATACTGTACTATCTTTCAAGCAGAAATTTGGGGCATCATGGCTTGTGCCAATATAGGCATTGCCAGACGCTATTGTGACAAGCATATAGTAATCTTGTCAGATTGTCAGGCAGCCCTCAAGGCTCTTGACTCTAATGAAATCAAGTCAAAATTGGTGTGGGAGTGTCACAAAACACTCAGCAAGCTCGCAACACACAACTCTGTGCATCTTGGTTGGGTACCTGGCCATGTAGGCATAGGTGGCAACGAGTGTGCAGATGGGCTTGCTTAGCAAGGTTCTAGTAGGTCATTCTTTGGCCCAGAGCCAAGCTGTGGCATAAGCAAAACAACTGCCTTCCACACAATAAACAAATGGTCCAGGGACTTACATCACCAGCAATGGCAAGGTCACTCAGGCCAAACACTTGGCAAAAGGCTGCTAGCAGACACAAGCTCCTACTTCACCAACTGGATGGTGAGGCTGGGTAGAGGTCAGGTTAAGCAGCTGATTGCTCTGATAACTGGACATGGCCAATTCAGGAAACATCTCCACACAATCGGACTCAGAAATGAAAATCAGATGTGTAGGCTTTGCAATCAGTCTGAAGAGACTGCCAAGCATATCATACTGGATTGCGAGAGACTTGGGGCAAGGAGAATGGCTCTGTTTGGCTTTAAGCAACCAGGTGATGAATGGGACGTTAGCATAGGGAAAAAACTCCTGGATCTTGTAAAGGGCACAGGTATTGGTTTGCCTAACTAACGTACTAGGGACACACAATAAGCTTTGGTTGACGTGTGAGGATCTTTGAATCTTTTGGATCTTTGAATCCGTCCCTTCATAACATAACATAACATGTTTCATTTGCAAATCCAAAACATCTGATGACAGAAGATCAAGGAACACAGCACAGTCTAATGTAGGCTTCCTATAGACCAGTCCAATGATAGCAGGTGAGCCATTGACATAAACATACAAAAACAACCACCATTCACATGAAATTATTAACTCTACATTTTTAATTCTCTTATGCACAAGAGCCAACAATCCACCACTGGCTCTACCCAAGCTTTTCTCATTGATGGCCTCTATACAATAAGGTACATAATCTGACCATTCTGCTGACTTAGGGAATTGGGATGAAGTTGACCAGGTCTCAGAAACAAGAATAATATCAATTTCATTACAGAAAACAGTCCTATCCAAGTTATTAATTCCATTGACATTCCAGAAGACAATATTGAGTTTATCTGTGCTCAGTCATTGAGAATTGGATTTATTTTTATCCTTGAAGTGATCATCCAATGTTTTTGATGCTTTGTTCTTCTTGGATTCAGTGTCTTGCTGATGTCTCTTGGCATCATGCTCTTGACTTTGTGGAGAACTACTCAATTCCCGCTTCCTTCGATTCCTCCCTCTCTCCAAAACAACCAACCTGTCATACCGAAGAACAGCAAACTTACCCTCCTTCCTTGCTGCAATCATTTCCTCCTTCAAATCTTTCCTTTTTTGCTGAACCTCTTTAGGAAAATCCTCATCTATATATATATTCGTACCTTTCAGCAGTTTCTTATTTTTAAAAATTTCTGATTTTCGTCTCCATGTAGTTAGGCCAATAATAATTGGTCTGTTCTTTTTTGTTTTATACGACCCAATTCTCTTGGCAAAATCAAGTTCACAATCATTAAGATCAATTTTTAGCTCATCTCTAACCAACTTAAAAACTACATGTGCTGTATTTTCATCACTTGTATCTCTAACTCCATGGATAATCAAATTCTTTCTCTTCAACTCCTTCTCCAGTTGGCAGATTCTTTCCTTCTGTTCCCTTTCATTTATACCATTAAAGTGACTTTTCATTTCTCCTGTGATTTTATCCGTGAAAATGCTGAGTTTCTTATCAAATTCATCACTCAGATCCTGTCTTAATTATTTTCTAAAGGTCTTGAACATTTCTTTAAAACTGTCCATATTCATCTCCATTGCCAATATAGTTTTCTTATCAGATGTATCATTGACAAACTCAATTATTCACCTATTTTAAGGAAAGGAAATACATGGAAAACACTGGAAACGTCAAGAGAGCTATCAAGGCTTTGGATAAAAAGGAAGCTCCTGACAAGAAAGGTGTATGATGTATGAGAAGAGAGATGAGAAGGAACTAAAAGTACAGTTTGTCTTGATATTATCACACTATGAACTCAATAATAAGAATATAGTTCAAACGATTATCAGTCTGAAAATAGGTTTGGAATTTAATCTAGCAGATATCAGCTAAACACCGGTACAGCAAGATAAGCCGGGCTCACTTCACCACCGAAAATTATGTTATCAGGGAGATAACACTTTTATAGATCTGTTTAATTCTGGGGAAAAGAGAAATTCCTTCAAATGAGGGAAATTAAACTTAAAAGAGAAAGTTGCAACCCTTTCTTATCTCTGCAAATGGCGAGGTATTTTCACTTCTTGTTGCTACAGCTATCACAAACCAATGCATTCAAAAATTGCTAACCACCTTTACTGAAGCTTGATAACACTATTTCTACTGGAACACACAAGACGGACAACTAATGAAACTATCCACAGAAAAAACTTTCCTCGAAACTTTCAGAAAACCTTCGAAATAGACTAAATAATATAGAGCATATTTTTCACAACTTCACTGTAGACCGCAGGCCTACCAACCCTCGACACAACAGATATAATGCTCATATAACTTGCACACAGAGAAGTCCATTGCCAGGTAGGCTTGGCATGTACACAATGTAAAATCGTTCACATCAAAGCTGCTCATATAACATGGGCCTTATTGGGAGAAAACAATGTGTCAAACTAACTACAGTAGTTGAGAATAGTATAGTAAAGAATAAATCTATTAAATTAGAGGTCCAAGCTGGAGTGCCTCAGAGGTCAATACTAGGTCCATTGCTTTTTTTTATATGTCAACCATTTACCTAAAAAATTAATTATTGGTAGAGCCCTCTTATTTGCAGACAATTCGTCACTCATTTTCAGCAATTCCATTTCAAATAATTTAGAAATAAGTGCCCATATAGGTGTTCAGTCCATTCTCCAATTCTTAAATCAGTTGAACTTAACAATAAATAGTAAAAAATGCCAATACCTTCAAATCAAAAACAAACATAATTTAAATGAAGATAGGGCTATAAACGTGTTTGTAAATGATAATCATTCAGACCAGGAAGAGAAAATTGCATTTCTATGAGTTGTGTTGGATAGACGATTGACCTGGGCTTCATACATTGAGAAAATATGTTGTAAAATTTCATCTGGGGTATTTGTCCTGTGACAGCTTGCTAGATTGAATGACAGAAAGTTACTTTTTACAGCTTACCATGGGCTCTTACTGTCACATATTAGGTATGCTATCTTAGTATGGGGTAATTCATCATAACAAAATCTTGATAGGGTGTTTAAGATCCAAAAGAAAGTGGTTGGGTGTATAGAAAGAGTAAATAGATTAGATTAGATTCATGTAGACCATTGTTCAAGAGACTTGTACTCCCAACTGTACCCTGCTTATATGTGTATGAAGCTACTGTATTATGTAAAAACGAATGATATTAATCAAAATCCTGACATACATGATTATAGTACAAGAAGCCAAGGAGATAATCACTTGGTGAGTCACAATAGTAGCTTATTCAAATGAAAACCTAGTTACATTGGTGGGAAATTCTACAACAAGCTATCACAGTTTTTAAAGAGTCTTGTAAATATTGAAAAATTAAAAAAAACAATTGAAAAAATATTTAGTTAATGAAGCTTTTTATAGTGTACAAGAGTTCCTTTCACATCAAAATTAAGCCTCACCTCAACTAATTGATACTTACTTACTTACTCTCAGGGCCATCTATATCAAAGTTGATATTCGGCCGCACCAACAAATCGCCTCCAGTTACTTCGGTCCTCTGCATCTCTTTTAGTAGCTCCAATTCTCTTCATGTCGATCTTCACCTGGTTCCACCACCTCTGCCTAGGTCTTCCACGGGGTCGCCTTCCTTCTGGATTTGATTTCATCACTCTCTTCAGCCTACACTCCTCTCTTCTTCTCAGTACATGTCCAGTCCACCGGATTTTTCTGCCTTTTATTTCACTTATGATATCTGGATTGTTGTATAGATCCCTGATGTCTTTATTATGCTTTCTTCTCCATTCTCCCTGTTCATACACGGGTCCATATATCTTTTGCAGTACTTTATTTTCAATAACTATAAGCTTTTTCTCTTCTTTCTTATTCATTCTCCATAATTCAGATCCATAGAGTAAAACAGACATATTATTGTTTTATAGATTCTAATTTTTGATTTGTGCAACAGGGATTTTGATTTTAGTAATTTGTTGCAGGCATGTATAGACATCTATTTGCTAAGTTTATTCATTTTTATATCTCTGATTCTTCTAAATTATGACTTGAGATAGTAATTCCTAGATATTGAACTCATCAACTTGTTCAAATTCGTGTTCATCAATTCTCAAAGATCCCACCCTCTCATTCACGTTCCCTGTAAAATGTATGAATTTAGTTTTGGAGTCATTTTTCATTAGGCCAACTTTTCCTGCTTCTTTCATCAATATTTTGGTAAGAGTTTTCAAATCCTCCAAATTTTCTGCAATTATTGTCACATCATCTGCAAAAGCCAACACATTAATCTTTGCTCCAACTTCTACACCCACATTCTGTTCTGCTACTTTTTGAAGCGCTTCTTCTATGGCCATATTGAAGAGAATTGGAGACAGTCCATCTCCCTGTTTGACTCCTGAATTTATTGAGAAGGGTTTACAGCAATGGCCATTGACTTTAACCGAGCATCTTGATCCCATAACACTCATTTTTGCAAGATTTATGAGTTTTCTTGGAATACCAAGTTTATCTAGTTGTGTCCATAGTCTATCTCTGTTTATACTGTCATATGCTTTTTGAAAATCTATGAAAACTGTGAAGAATTCTCTGTTATACTCCCAGTATTTGGCCACCAATTCTTTCAATACAAAAACTTGATTTGTTGTTGATCTGCCCTTGATAAAGCCTGCTTGATGTTCTTTTGATTTAGTAATATAGTAATGTAGTATATATACTACAGTAATATAGTTTGATATAGTAATTATGTTATCTAGTTTATAATTGTTGATCTGACTTGTTCTATACTCCTTAACTGGAGTCTCAAAGATATAATCTACAGAAAAAATACATGAAATTCGAGATATTTCAAATCCATTTTCTGAAGTTTTTTACTGATTACATAACAACAAGAATTTTCCTTCTAGCATTAAATTGGAGGTCTTCATGAACAATCAATGAATATTAGCGCTGTTCAACTTAACTGTGGCCTCTTCTACTCTACTGTAGTGCTGTGAACTCATATAACATACATATTATATTCTGCTAGTTCTTTAAAAATATCTCTTTAATCAATCATGATTTTCCATTGGAGTTCTATGTTATGCATAATATATTTACTCATTCATTTTCAAAATGTTTTCATGCTTGAAACAATTGAAATCGATATACAAAATTGATTATTTTGCAATGTAATAACGGATACTTGTTGTAGTTTGATAGAAACACAAAACAATTGAATATATATTTGTTTTATATATTTGTGAGTTGGATAAATTGTCAATTCCTTCACAACCGACTTGTATTGGTCTATATTCAAATATCTTTATCTGTGTACAAGATAATGAGTTCCTTGAAAACGTATGCATTTCTATTGGTACAGTGTAGAGCATTGATATTCCAGGTAATTGGGACCAAACCTCATCCAGATTATCAAAAGATCTGGATTTTCAAAAATAGGCTGTTTCTATGATTTGAAATTTATAAACAACTGAAACCTTGAAAATGCACTCAAATATGGATGTTAACAACTACAGTAGGTAAATATAGTTAAAGCTGTTATATATTACTACTAAGTAATGCACTTCAATGAAATCGAAACAACACAGAATACAATACATCACAAAACATGAGTGTACAGTGTCACAAAGTGATTGTGACGAGGGGCGAAAAGGGGGAAATTGCGCTCGCCATCCAACTCCCCCTAGTGATCACGGAGATTACAGATGAACCGAACGCACATCCGACTTGCGCCACCCCCCCTTGGGTTACGTCTTCACCACTCCCCCCCCCCTTCTACTCGCAGAGGGAAGCTATTTAAGCGGTGAAGCGGCGACTATTAGACACTTCTTCCCGGGACCTCTTCCAAAAGTTAACAGTGAGTTCACTCTTGAATCGAGCTCCCGGTAGGGTCACCCTGGGGAACCTCCCTTCCGCGACCTTGGCAAGCCGTTACAGACAGCTTGTCTCCTATGCTTGTTGTTGCAGACAGCAAGCTCCCATCCTCGACCCCAAGTAAGCAGTTTCAGACTGCTTACGTCCTCTGCTCGCTGTTGCAGACAGCAAGACCTATACCCGACCTTGGTACCTCCTACCTTGGGACTAGCCGTTACAGATGGCCAGTCGACAACCGCAGTTCCAGACTGTGTACCCCACTCCTAATGGCAAGCCTTTTCAGACAGCTTGCCTCCCACACTTGCTGTTACAGACAGCAAGCTCCCATCCTCGACCCCAAGTAAGCAGTTCCAGACTGCTCACTTCCCTTGCTCGCAGTTGCAGACTGCATATCCAACCCTAACGGCAAGCCATTGCAGATGGCTTTTGTTTCCTCCTTGCTGTTCCAGACAGCGATTCCTTCCCTACCCTGTCACCCTGTACCCTTGGGCTAGCCGTTTCAGACAGCCAGCTGTCAATCGCAGTTACAGACTGCACACCCACCCTCCACAGGGGAACTGTTTCCAAGGGAGGAATCGACCAACCCTTATGGCGAATTCGGAACGACTGCCTCTGCCCCGACCCACACAGACTGAGTTCAGTCCCTCAGGAGCAACACCTGAGAAGTCATCACCCACTCTTGAGGAGGCTTCGAGAGAGTTTGTGACAACTTTGGCGCCCAATGTGGGGCCCGAGGTGGTCCAACCCAGAACCACAATGAGTGATTGTGAAGACAAACCCCAAGACCCACAGATTGACTCTGATGATTCATCTGAGGTCAGTACTGATGTACAAGTATCATGGATATACAGACTGAGAAAAGAGGAGGCTATTGGCCTTGCTGAAGACTGGGGGTTGGTGACTGCTGGCACAGTGGAGGAGCTAAGGAGACGATTGGTTGACCACCATTGTAAACAGGCCACTGCTCGCCTCCCCAGCCAAAAACCCAACACCAGCCAAGCTGGAGGAAATACAACTCAACCTATATACTCAAGAGTTGAGACAGAGCCACACCCAGAAGTCCAAACATTTGATTCAGGGGTAGTATGTGACAGAGTTCAAAGTTGGAAACATACTTTTGATGGAACTACTGATGCCCCTCGTTTTTTAGAAAGGCTAGGTGAATTACAAACTGCATATGGTTATGCCAGAGAACAGTTACTGGTTGCTCTGCCTGAACTACTACAAGGAAGACTCACCATATGGATGCGTAATAATCGGCAACAATGGAAGCAATGGTCTCAATTTGTAAAAGACTTCAAGGCCAGGTACTATCCCAGATCTTATGATGGAGACCTGGATAGCCAGATGATTGCTAGGAAGCAGTCTGAAGGTGAGTCAGTAGACGACTGTGCTGAGGTTCTACAGACCCTAATGCAACAAATGGACTAGGGCCCTCCATCCGGCAACCGAGCCGGAGGAGAGGAAGGCCCCAGTGCCAAAGGACGGTCAATGGGCCCCTCCACCTGGCACCTGAGCTGGAGGAGAGGAAGGCCCCAATGACACAAGACTGTCAACAAGCCCTCCAACCGGCGACCGAGCCGGAGAAGAGGAGATTTCGCTTGATGAAAGGACTAGGGCCCTCCACCCAGCACCCGAGCCGGAGGAGAGGAAGGCCTCAGCGCCGAAGGTCTGTCAACGGGCCCTCCACCCAGCACCCGAGCTGGAGGAGAGGAAGGCTCCAAAGACACAAGACCGTCAACAAGCCCTCCACCCGGCACCCGAGCTGGAGGAGAGGAAGGCCCCAGTGCCGAAGGTCTGTCAATGGGCCCTCCACCTGGCACTTGAGCTGGAGGAGAGGAAGGCTCCAACGACATAAGACCGTCAACAAGCCCTTCAACCGGCGACCGAGCTGGAGGAGAGAGGTCATATGTCAACGACGGAGGGCCGTCAACAAGCCCTCCATCCGGCAACTGAGCCGGATGAGAAGGAGGCCCCAATATCAAAGGACCCTCCCAAACCAAGGCAGGTTGGCCTAATACAGGCGGTGGAGGTAGAGGAGGGTCTACCCTAACCAACACGTAAGTTCCAATGCTCAAAAATTATTTACAAACCCTACAACCACCCTGGAAAACAGAAAAGGGTGGGACAACCGCGAGTGAAGGTTGTAGGCCCCAACGGAAAATTCATCTGGCAAAAGTTCGCTGACTGAGCCTCCCGGACAAACCCCCTTTCCTCCTCCCCCCCCCCATTAGTAGGAGTGGGGTGTCACAAATGGATTGTGACAAGGGGGAAAAGGGGGAAATTGCACTCGCCCTCCAACTCCCTCTAGTCATCACAGAGATTAAAGATGAACCAACCAAGCATCCAACTTGCACCAACCCCGTCTTCGCCACTCCCCCCCCTCCATTCTACGGTGGAAGCTATTTAAGTGGCAGAGTGGCAACTATTAGACACTTCTTCCCGGGACCTCTTCCAAAAGTGAACAGTGAGTTCACTCTTGAGTTGAGCTCCCGGTAGGGTCACCCTGGGGAACCTCCCTTCCGCAACCTTGGCAAGCCGTTACAGACAGCTTGTCTCCTATGCTTGCTGTTGTAGACAGCAAGCTCCCATCCTCGACCCCAAGTTAGCAGTCTCAGACTGCTTACGTCCTCTGCTCGCTGTTGCAGACAGCAAGACCTACCTGACCTTGGTACCTTCTATGATGGAACTAGCCATTACAGACAGCCAGTCGACAACTGCAGTTCCAGACTGTGTACCCCACTCCTAATGGCAAGCCGTTTCAGACAGCTTGCCTCCCACACTTGCTGTTACAGACAGCAAGCTCCCATCCTCGACCCCAAGTAAGCAGTTCCAGACTGCTCACTTCCCTTGCTCGCAGTTGCAGACTGCATATCCAACCCTAACGGCAAGCCGTTGCAGATGGCTTTTGTTTCCTCCTTGCTGTTCCAGACAGCGATTCCTTCCCTACCCTGTCACCCTGTACCCTTGGGCTAGCCGTTTCAGACAGCCAGCCGTCAATCGCAGTTACAGACTGCGCACCCACCCTCCACAGGGGAACTGTTTCCAAGAAAGGAATCGACCTACCCTTATGGCGAATTCAGAACGACCGCCTCCGCCCCGACCTACACCGACTGAGTTCAGTCCCTCAGGAGCAACACCTGAGAAGTCGTCACCCTCTCTCAAGGAGGCTTTGAGAGAGTTTGTGACAACAGGTACATTACAGTAATTCAGTACAGTATGAAGTTAAAGAATATTATACACTCTATACATTGCTAGGGGTCTCAAAAAAGTATTTAATTGATTTTTGGATTACAGTAGTTGTTTGCTTTTTTGCAGCCAAGTCTTAAATACATTCTAACAGAATGAGCTGGGAAGGTGTGTACATGAATCTGGATTATTGAAGTTTTACTGTATAATTGAACTAAACTGAGTTTGATTTATGTACAATCGTTTCTCACCCATGCATGAGCATCTTCACACACTACTAACAGCAGAACAATGATTGAATTCATAGGAGCCTCACCGTTCATTAGTAAATAGAATTTTTCCTAAATCTAATACATATGATTGATCTATTCAAATTTTTGAACATCCATAAATTTCAAAAGTTCATTTGGATGCCTTGGTTTCCAGTAAAATTCCATTTACCTGTAAACAGTAAGGTTCCCTTGAACTCAATCGATGACAGTAAGTTATTTCAAAAGTTAATCTCTGTTTAGTTTGATTATTTTATACACTAAAAATAAGGTACAAGTATTGAATTACACACACTTTACTGTACAATTATTTACAACAATATTGTCTTGCACAAGGAAGAACTCAATTTTACAGTATTTATAACACAAACACTTGTAAATGGCATCGGTTAGAAAAAGTAAAGAAAATATCTCCTTCAAATTGCACATTATTCTGTAACTCACAGACATCTGTTAGAAGAGTACAAAACTGTTTTGTCAAATTAATCATGTATCATCTCATGTAGTTTATAAATGTCAATTTTGTAATGAACAACCATTAGAAATTTTCCTTCAAAATCATATTTCAAACCAGAAGGCATTCTCATTGTTTGACAACCCTTTTTCTCAATTTTTGTCCAGCATCAAACAAATCTTTTCTAACAGTAAGTCGATGTTGATGATTTTCTCCTTCAACCATACTTCTACAATCAGCTAAGTGAGCAGTGGTGCCTTTCGAATTGCTCATTTTTTGTATCCGTTAGTGTGCTCTTTAGGTCTTCACTGCTGAAAACCACCGTTTTATTTTGCAGTTTTTCAGCTGCCAATTGATGCTCTTGTATGTTTGTTACATTCATCTGTCTTGTAACATTCATGTCACATGGTCCCTCCACAAAGACTGGGTTCAAAACTGTGTAGCTTAGCTTTTGTTTCAGTTTTGTAGCATTGTCTACTTCTACAGTACTACCTTCATACAATTGTCTGGAATAACTGAATGTTCTATCTGTATTAGTATTTCATTTTGATTAGATCTTGAAATAGTGTAAAAGCAGAATAATGTGAGTACCGTATCACAATAGCATAGTATTTGTTTAATTTTGCAATGGTGATTGTTATGGTATCACTCATGTTACTCCAATATGTCTTGCACCATTCCACAGCATATGTTTGATTTTGACATGGTGATTATAATCGATTATTGGATGCTTCACTATGCAAGAACCCTTGGTTTAATCCAATTTACAATCTACATTATCAACTTTGAAGCTTTAAAGCTGGAATATTTTTCTTAACTGTCATTTTATTCAATTTATAAATATGATTTTGCTTTTTAAAGGTTACAAAATTTCAAGTTTATTGAGCACAAGCTCTCTCTTCTTTGTAATCTTTAGAAAGGTTTGAGGTTTCAAATACCATATGTAAAACAATTATTATTGTTATTATTATTATTATTATTTTATTATTATCACTATTATTATTATTATTATTATTATTATTATTATCATTATTATTTCTTTTTCATCTGAGTTATAAACTCTAGCAGCCGGGGTAACTTGAGACCCAAGGCTACAGAGCCAGCACCAGGAGCAGAGACACAGGCTTATTATTTATTCCTCACCTACAGACTCAGAAATTTGCATACAATGTTTGCTGTACCTAGCAGAGCTGCTTTCTGCAATTATTCTCAAGTGCCAGTTGTTCAAGCCCAGCTTTTCTTTTGCTTCTGTCCACTCCTTTGTTACGAGCTCATTTGTGGATATAACAATTGGTACCACTTCAACATTTTCCAATCTGTATATATCTTTTAATCCAATAGCATGCCCATAAACATAGATAAAACCGTTGCTATGTCAATGACTAGGAAAACTAATCCAGTATATCACCAATACAAGATTAATGACAAACAACTTGAAAGAGAAAGCTTGATGGTGGACCTTGGCATTACTTGTGATTCAAAGCTCCTTTTCACTGATCATATTGATAAAATGGTAAGAAAGGCCAGGAGACAACTTGGTATGATGAATTGGATCACTAGAGAATTCAAGTCACAACTCACTCTGAGACTACTTTACTGTACTCTGGTCAGAAGTATTCTAGAGTATTCTTCAGTCATATGGCAGAGGGAACGAGTGACCTCAATCCGGAGTATTGAGGCTGTGCAGCAAAAATTTATTAGAACCCTGGTAAATAGGTTCTCTCCAAATTTGGAAGGATGGCACTACCATGAAATGTGCAAAGAAGCAAAACTAGAGACACTACAGTGGAGAAGAACTAAAAATGATGCAAAGTTCTTTTACAAGTCACTCCATGGAGAACATGGTTATTCGCCAAGGAATGTGGGAGTTGTTGTTCCAGCTCACGGTTTTAGGTGGCATCGACCCTTCCGGCCTTCAACTAAGAGTGCTACCTCACCTGTTCAGCGGTGTACAGAAGTTGCCAACCAACTGTCACCATTCATAGACTTTTTTGAGATTGCTGCTGATTTCAGAAGACAATTGAGGGCACTGCCCGAAAATTAATTTTTATTGACATCCACCCCCGTGCTGCATACCAAGGCTTCCTGCTGTTCTGCTGCACTGACAAAGAACAAAGTCACTTGACAAACGTTGTGTTGCATTTTATAATTTCTGTTTGTTGTGTGCTTTGTTGAAATAAATAAAAATAAATAAATAAATAAATTATTATTATTATTATTATTATTATTATTATTATTATTATTACTATTACTATTACTATTACTATTACTATTACTATTACTATTACTATTACTATTACTATTACTATTACTATTACTATTACTATTACTATTACTATTACTATTATTAGCCAAAATGCATTATGTGAAAGATTTGATTCCTAGTAAAGTAAAGAGGATGATGTATATAGCTTTGGGTGAGTCTATCATGAGATATGGTTTACAAGGGTGGGGTTATGCCAGTGATGTTTATTTGAGAAGAATAACTTGTGTTCAGAAAAAAAATTTATGTTTGATTAGTGATTCACCTAGAAGAATTCCATATGAAAACCTCTTGAATAGGTGTAATGTTTTAAGTATTAAAGGCTTATTTTTGTTTACAATAATAATGGAGAATTATTTTAGTAAAAAGTATTTAGTTCTTAAAGAAAACCGTTATGGCTTGAGAAATGAGAGATGTATTGTTCCATTTGCACATACTAATATTGCAAAGAATAATTTATCATATATTGTTCCAAAAATATTTAATGATTTACCTGAGTGCTGCACTAAGTTTGTAAATATGAAATTGTTGAAACGAAATTTAAAGGTCTGGCTTAATCATTATACGTTAGATAATGTTTAGTTTAGTTGTTCCTAAGGAATTTCATTTAATAGAGAAATAATTAATTCAGGTTGATTGAAGTTATTATTTTATTTTGTAATTGAGAGCTGAGCCAACAATTGTAATTTTAAAACAGTATTAATTTGATTGTTAAATTCTATTATTGTAAAAATAATTTTTCATAAACTTTTTTTGTAAAAAGAAATTTGATTTGTTGTATTGAACCTTGTCAAGCAACCTTGCAGGTTTGCTTAAGGTTATATAATTTTGAATGAATAAAAGATTTTTCTATTCTATTTCTATTCTACTATTACTATTACTATTACTATTACTATTACTATTACTAATATTATTACTATTACTATTACTATTACTATTACTATTACTATTACTATCAACAAAGAGGAGGAGGTATAGTGATTTATGTTAATAAAAATTTGGTTTTCACAAATTTGAATTACACAACATATTCGTATGAATGCATAGAAGGAGTGTTGAAATTGAATTGTGGTAAATGTTATAATCTTATATTTGTATATCGTCCACCAAGTAATAATATCCTTGAGTTTCTAGCAGAATTCGAAGTCCAATTAAATGTGAATAGGTATAACAATGCTGTTATATATGGTGGTGATATAAATATTGATACAGAAAGTTTAATTTTTGATAATAAGACTGAAGCATATGAAAATTTATTGTGTGAGAATGGGTTTTATAAATGTATTTACAATGTCACACGAGAAGCTTATTACAGGGATCATTTTGTCAGTGCATGTCTAGACCATTTTTATGTTTATGGTGTACATGAGAATATTTTGACAGGTATTATTCAAACACAGATATCTGATCACTATTCAATAACAATGCAAATTTTGAGTAGATATAGTTCTGAAAATAATGCCATATCTAATACTCTTAGGATTAATGAGGGTCAGGTGAAAATTAAACTAAGTAATATAGATTTTCAAGTTTTCTACTCAATGGATAATCCAACAGTTATATATAATGAAGTTACTAAGATATTTGATGGAATTTATCTGAACAGTACAACGAATGTTTATAATTTTTATCATGATGATTCAAGAAATGTCTTTAAATTTAGAAAACCATGGATGAATAGAGAATTGTTGACTCTTATAGATAAGCGAGATATGCTTTCCAAAAGATGGAAGCTAACTAAGTTAAATGCTCACAGAGTTGAATATAAAAGGCATAGAAATTGGTTGAACTTAAGAATAAAGAAAGAAAAAGAAAACTATTACAAATGTAAGTTTGATGGCCAAAGGAAAAATATAAAAAAGGTATGGGGTTTTGTTAATAATTTATTAGGTACCAATAGGAATAAATCTATTGAAAGTATAGTTATGAAACATATGCCTCTTAAAAAAACACAGGAAATAGCTAATGAGTTTGCAGAATGTTTTTATTCTACTGTGCAAGATATTATTCATCCTTGTGGGTTTAAATTTACATTAGAAGATGTACCAAATTCTTCTTTAAATTGCAGTTTCTTTTTACCGCCAGTGTCGGCAGAGTTTGTGAGTAGAGAATTGTTGAGCATGGATAGGAAAAAATCACCTGGTTTTGATAATATACGATTGAAGGATTTATTGTTTTTGGGCAATGATATAGTTCAGCTTTTGCAATTGCTTATAAATAAAGTTATAAAGACTCAATGCTTGCCTGATGGTATGAAGGTTTCTATTGTCCGTCCTATTCATAAAGGTGGGGACTATACAATTTTAAAAAATTTTAGACCTATTGCCATCTTATCCATATTTGAAAAAGTTTTTGAAAAACTTATGGCTAAAAGAATCAGTAGTTTCCTACAGCAACATAATGTGATTAATGAGTTTCAGTATGGGTTTATAAAAGGGCTAGGTACAAATGAATTGTTATCAAATTTCTCAGATTTCATAAATGGAAACTTGAAGAATAATGTACATAACCTGTGTCTCTTTATAGATTTTTCAAAGGCTTTCGATACTATAGATCATAACATTCTATTACAAAAGTTGTCTCATGTAGGTATACATGGGCCAGTACTAAAACTGTTTGAGAGTTATCTTGCAAATAGAAAATTTATTGTCAAAATTAGTAATGATTTCAGTCAAGAGAAGATTTCGAATGTGGGAGTGCCTCAAGGGTCAGTCCTGGGGCCTCTATTATTTTTACTTTACACAAATGATTTACCTGAATATTTGAAGCATTGTAAAATATTCATGTTTGCAGATGATATCTTACTAATTTCTGCTCATAAGTCTTTAGAAACAGCAGAAATACGGCTACAACATGATACAAATACTCTTGCAAAATGGTCTCACAATAATTTTTTGAATATCAATGTTGTTAAAACAAAGGTGTTACATATAACTACACCATATATGAGTAGCATTAGAGAGCCAAAAATTAAGTACCATTGCTGTGAATGTTTCAAATTACAAGAGAGAAAAATATATGTTTGTACTAGGGATTGTCAATTTATCTTAAACTGTTCTTCATACAAGTATCTTGGTGTAACAGTAGACAATTATTTTCGATGGGATAAACACATTAAAAATGTTTGTAACAGGTTGAAACAAGTTTTAGCCGAAATGCATTATGTGAAAGATTTGATTCCTAGTAAAGTAAAGAGGATGATGTATATAGCTTTGGGTGAGTCTATCATGAGATATGGTTTACAAGGGTGGGGTTATGCCAGTGATGTTTATTTGAGAAGAATAACTTGTGTTCAGAAAAAAATTTTATGTTTGATTAGTGATTCACCTAGAAGAATTCCATATGAAAACCTCTTGAATAGGTGTAATGTTTTAAGTATTAAAGGCTTATTTTTGTTTACAATAATAATGAAGAATTATTTTAGTAAAAAGTATTTAGTTCTTAAAGAAAGCCGTTATGGCTTGAGAAATGAGAGATATATTGTTCCATTTGCACATACTAATATTGCAAAGAATAATTTATCATATATTGTTCCAAAAATATTTAATGATTTACCTGAGTGCTGCACTAAGTTTGTAAATATGAAATTGTTGAAACGAAATTTAAAGGTCTGGCTTAATCATTATACGTTAGATAATGTTTAGTTTAGTTGTTCCTAAGGAATTTCATTTAATAGAGAAATAATTAATTCAGGTTGATTGAAGTTATTATTTTATTTTGTAATTGAGAGCTGAGCCAACAATTGTAATTTTAAAACAGTATTAATTTGATTGTTAAATTCTAAACATTGGAAAAATAATTTTTCATAAATTTTTTTTGTAAAAAGAAATTTGATTTGTTGTATTGAACCTTGTCAAGCAACCTTGCAGGTTTGCTTAAGGTTATATAATTTTGAATGAATAAAAGATTTTTTTATTCTATTCTACTATTACTATTACTATATCAATTATCAATTATTAATTATTAATTATTAATTATTAATTATTAATTATTAATTATTAATTATTAATTATTAATTATTAATTATTAATTATTAATTATTAATTATTAATTATTAATTATTAATTATTAATTATTAATTATTAATTATTAATTATTAATTATTAATTATTAATTATTAATTATTAATTATTAATTATTAATTATTAATTATTAATTATTAATTATTAATTATTAATTATTAATTATTAATTATTAATTATTAATTATTAATTATTAATTATTAATTATTAATTATTAATTATTAATTATTAATTATTAATTATTAATTATTAATTATTAATTATTAATTATTAATTATTAATTATTAATTATTAATTATTAATTATTAATTATTAATTATTAATTATTAATTATTAATTATTAATTATTAATTATTAATTATTAATTATTAATTATTAATTATTAATTATTAATTATTAATTATTAATTATTAATTATTAATTATTAATTATTAATTATTAATTATTAATTATTAATTATTAATTATTAATTATTAATTATTAATTATTAATTATTAATTATTAATTATTATTATTAATTATTAATTATTAATTATTAATTATCAATTATTAATTATTAATTATTAATTATTAATTATCAATTATCAATTATTAATTATTAATTATTAATTATTAATTATTAATTATTAATTATTAATTATTAATTATTAATTATTAATTATTAATTATTAATTAAAAGCAAAAGCAACGAGTAAATAGGCGTCAAGAACCTGCCATACCATTGAGTATCTCAAATAATAATTTGAATAGTTCAGCTGAAAATAAAAATGAGGAGATTTGTTTATTTGACAAAACCTGGTCTCAAGTGGTGATGAAACCCAGTAAAAGAGGAAAGAAGAGTGAAACTGACAACATAACTCCTCCACTTGTGACAATTCCTAGTCAAGAAAGAAAACCTAAAAAGCGGCACATTCAAATTGGTTCCAAAAAAGGGACTAGTGTCAACATCCGCTCAAGAACCAAAGCTCTCTTTGTGAGTCGTTTTTCCCCCAACACGTCTGAGGAGGATATTGTGGCTTTGATTAAGGGCTCAGTACCACTTGACCTTATACACTGCACAAAATTGAAGGCCAAATTTCCAGAATCTTACAGTTCTTTCCATGTTGTGGTGTCTGAGAGAGAGTTTAATGAGGTTTGTGATCCCAGTGTCTGGCCTGAAGGAGCCATTATTTCCCGATTCTATGGCCCTCTGAAAGAAAATTTATGCTTCTCTAGCAAAACAATTAATCAGAAGCACAAAAACAATAAAGCAGAGGAGGGATGTAGTGATGATGTTTCTTCATGAAGAACCTTAGTATATATTATCAAAATGTTAGAGGTCTAAGAACA
This sequence comes from Conomelus anceps, assembly GCA_948455865.1. Classification (NCBI taxonomy): domain Eukaryota; kingdom Metazoa; phylum Arthropoda; class Insecta; order Hemiptera; family Delphacidae; genus Conomelus; species Conomelus anceps. The sequence goes on from OX418222.1 coordinate 17,254,185, forward strand.
AAATCTTCAGAATTTTTTACTTCAGTAGCCAGCAACAACTTTGATGTTATTGCAATAAGTGAGACATGGCTGGGAGATCAACATTGTAGTTCAAATTTTTTTACTAATGACTACAATATATTTCGTGCTGATAGAAAGTATGATCAAGTTGGGCAGTCAAGAGGTGGAGGTGTATTGTTGGCTATTAAAAAGATATTTTCTGCTGTTCGAAGATATGACCTTGAATTGCTGCCTGAGGTTGTGTGGATTGAGTTGAGGATCTCTGGTAGACATTTACTGCTGGCATGCCATTATATTTCTCCAGCTTCATCCATTGAAGCTCTTTCCTCATATCTGGCTGATGTTGGAGACAAATTGATAAATATGCATATGGATGTGATGATGCTTGGTGACTTTAATGCTGATGCTATTCATTGGAATGACCACACTTTTGTTCCTAATGCTCACTTTTATTCTCTGCAAAGAGCAGAAGTGATCTCACAGTTCATGGAAGATGTCTGCCTCAGCCAATTCAACAAGCCACAATTTAGTGACAGAGTCCTTGATCTCATTCTGAGTAACAGGAGGGATATTCAAGTGTCACATGTTGTTGATCCATTTGTGATTCCTGATGTATTTCATGATCCATTCTCAATTCAGCTATCAGTGTTTGGAAGCTCTCCAAGAGTGGTGCAGGAAGCCAGGTATATTTTCAGAGAGGGAGATTACCTTAAACTATATGATGATTTGATGGACTTTAGCTGGGATGATATTTCTGGTAGCATGGATCCCAGTTTCGCTGCACAAAAATTGAATGATGTTGTGATCAGTTCTATGGAAAATTCTATCCCTAAAAGGGTTATTAATACTTCCAAATACCCATTCTGGTTCTCATCAAGTCTTATAAATCTGATGAAGAAGAAGGAAAGAGCTCACAGAACTTTCAAAAGGTCTGGTTTTTATGATCATTATCAATTATTTTCCACTCTAAGAAGAAATGTCAAGCTGCAGTTGGAGATAGACAGGAAGGTAATGATCCAGAAAACCGAAAACAGCCTTCAACATAAACCCAAGAGCTTCTGGAAATTCATAAAGGGAAATAGAACCGAATCAGGCTCCACTTCATTATCTGTTAATGGCTCAATAATATCAGACCCCAGGCTCATATGTCAACATTTTGGGTGGCACTTCAGTTCACTTTTCCAGCATACTACTGCCACTGTAATAAATCATGATGGTGGCAATGGCACTTTATCATTTGGCATACCCAAGTTAGAGGAGGAGGATGTACTCAGGGCTATTAACCATTTGAGATCGAGCTCATCTGTTGGTCCTGGAGGAATCCCCAACTTTATAGTCAAGGGAATTGGACAATTAATTTCTCCAGTGCTGAAATCAATATTCAGCACAAGCTTGGAACAAGGAGTTTTTCCAGACAGTTGGAAGAGGGCAGCAGTTATACCCATCCCAAAAAAAGGAAATGCTAAGGATATGAGAAATTTTCGTCCAGTTTCAGTTCCAGATCCATTCCCCAAGATTATGGAGATGATTGTGCATGACCACATCTACAAGAATGTTGAGAAACATCTAACTAACTGTCAGCATGGCTTCATGTCTGGAAAATCAACCACCACTAACCTTGCAAGCTTTCTTTCAACTGTGGGCCCCTGTGTAGAGAGTCAAGGACAGGTTGATGTTATATATCTTGACATGGAAAAGGCCTTTGATAAAATGCCACATGAAATTTTAATTGGGAAGCTCTCAGATTTTGGATTCAGTCCAGCTATGGAGAAATGGATTTCATCATATCTTAGCAATCGACAGTTCCATGTACGATATCAGGGATGTATATCAGCTGACTTTATTGCCACATCTGGAGTTCCACAAGGATCCAATCTGGGGCCTTTGTTGTTTAACTTATTCATAAATGATATAGTTGACAATCTGAAATGTAAGGCATTGTTGTATGCAGATGACCTCAAAATCTTTAATATTATTTAAAAAAAGGAAGATGCTTTACTTCTGCAAGAAGACATCAATAGAGTGGTCAAGTGGTCCCAGAAGAACTTGATGCCTTTGAATATTAAAAAAACTCTGAGTATGACCTTCACAAGAAAGACCAATCCAATCAGATCCAGATACAAGATCAATGGAGGAATAATTGAGAGAGTTTCAGACATTCAGGACCTTGGTGTTATGTTTGATTCCAAGTTACTATTTACCCAACATGTGGATAAGACTGTTGCCAAGGCCAGAAGACAATTGGGTATAATAAGATGGATAGGAAGAGAATTTAAGAATCCTGTCACTCTCCGAGTACTATACTTATCCTTAGTCCGCAGTGTTCTAGAATATTGTCCCATTATTTGGAACAGAAAAAGGCACTGTACGACTCAGAAGCTGGAAGCAGTTCAGAGAAAATTTGTACATGCTATTAAGACTCGGTTTTTTCCTGACCTCCTGGATCTGTCTTACCAGAATTCATGTAAGCTGCTCAAGTTGGAATCTCTGGAATGGCGAAGAACAAAGGAAGAGGCTTCATTCATGTATAAATCCTTACATGGAAGACATGCGATAGGAGATCGAGGTGTTGGTGTTGCTGTTCCATCTCAAAATCTAAGACGCCATGATAGATTAGTACCAGCAGTGCACAGTGTGGCAGCTCCACTTGAGAGATGTATCGTGACTGCAAATTCATTGGCAGATGAGCTTGACTTCTTTGAGAGTGTCGGATTGTTCACAAGAAGACTTAGAGCTTTGGAGGAGTACTGAACTACAAGAAAAGAACTGATCATCAGCATAGGTTACAGCTATTGTTGTATCTCATCTCCAGACGTTTGCAATATACAAAGGCCTTAAGCCGTTCTATTGCAAGAATAACATTATGTGATATAGTTGATCAATTTTTTGTAATTATTGCCATTGTATCATATAATAAATTGAAATTGAAATTGAAATTGAAATTGAAATTATTATTATTATTATTACACTAAATTCAAGTTTGTTAGTTTTTTAGCAACAGAAGATATTTCATGTCTTTTGATGAGAATACAAGCCTAATTATCTTTCAAAACTATCAAGAGTTAATGATAATATAAACTAGTAAAAAAGATTTAACATGAAGCAGTTGTTCTCCACAAAATAATTTATTAGTAACGACTGTATTTAATCATTCGCACAGAAATTATCAAGACTTCAATATTATTATATAATTAACTTATGGGAACTTGTATGTAAAATTAACTCAAGTAAAGGGAGATTACTAATATAAAAACTTTAACTATGTTGAACAAAAAAATTCATGGAGAATTTTTATTTTTTACAGCTATAGATAACATTACATTACCTCAATAGCCGCTTAACCAAGAAACTTATGAAAAAATATTCAAAATATAGAAAAAATAAGAAATAGGAAAATATATGACAAAAGTCAAGTGCCATATAATGTGGATTGCTTGAAATATGTTAAGTTTGGAAAGTATTTAGTAATTTCAGATTGAAAATTGAAAAGTTGCAGAATGAGAGCAAATTTAGTTGCAGTCCTATATCCTTCCACTAAAACATTTGAATATGTGTATCATTCTATAGTGGGAAAACATAATTGGAAAAAAAATACATTTTAAAACAGTTTCTCAAGCATAGATTCTTTTCAGATATCCATGAAATTATATGTATTTGAGTGCTTATAAATAATTAAATAAAATACAGTATATGTATTTGAGTGCTTATAAATAATTAAATAAAATACAGTACTGTATATATATTTGTGCCAAACATAACATTCCTTTGATTCTTCCATTTGACTGTTTTGGTGGATGCTTATGGAACTGCAGCCACAAATTGTTATGCTGTAAGTTGTGATACTCACCTTGAAAGTTTTAATGTTTGTAGCTACAAGTAAAATCTATGCTGCTTTCAATGTACCATAATTTTTGCTATCAAATTATCTGTAAAAAACAATAAATTGTCATAAACACAACGTATCTGTGACTATGTCATATAGACTATTCAATAGCGGTTAGAAAGTTTTTTTTTGTAGATTACATCTTAAAGACTCCAGTTAAAGAGTATAAGATACAGTAATGGTGCAAAAATTGAATATGATGATTTTATTTTATTATTATGAGCCGATACCTTACTAAAAAATGAAGCCAAAATATTATGCAACACAACAATCTAAGAACAGCTACAAGTCAGCTCTGTGCCTAGTCTGGCTAAGAACTGATTTGAGACTACAATTATAAGCACAACTCGACTTTTAAATTGAGAAGATGTTTAAGTGAGGTTCATGAATACGAACTTCAGTTGAAGCATAACTTAAACTGAGTGAGCTTACGAGCTGAAAAGTGAGGTTATAAGCCAACCTGATATTGATTATTTTCTTTCCGCATATTGTAGTGTATATTTCATGGAAATAAAGATGATTTGATTTGATTTGATTTGAAGTGATGGTAAGAGACCATGGTAAGCTGTTGCATTGGTAAGAGCCCATCATTGCATAAAGTACTATTAATTTTGTATTTTTTTTGTTGCTAGAAGATTCAAATGAATAAAACGAGACAAAAGTTGAGTCAAAACAATGCAATGAGCCATATGAATGAAAATCAGGGGCCTATTTTTGCATAAAAGTTTTATTAGCACTTGTTTTTTCAGCTAGTCTTGTGGAAGTCCTAATAGCATATATACACAATAAATGTTCTGCAAGAAAGAAAAAGTAAATGTGTTTGGCTTTTATTGTTGAGGAGATCCTCACACATAAGGTTCCACCTTGTTGCTTGAGCCATGTCATTGCACTAAGTCATGGTGGACCTACAATTTTAAGTGGGTTCCAAGCCACCAGGAAATGTTTTTACAGCAGAGAACAGTCTTTTTTGTTGGCCAATCCAATCGGTCACCCTCACAGAGAGGGCTTAGGAGAGCGCTGCTTATCTAATCTGAATTAACAAATACCAGGTTCAGCTCATGGCTGTTACTTCCCTATTTTGCAAAAATGACAGTCTTACAGCCAGTTGCACAAAAGCCAATTAAATTCAATCCCTGTTGATTGAATGACACAATTTATTCCACAGAGATTTAACTTAATGGAGAGAATCTTGTTGCACAAAGGACAATAATTACAAGCAATAACACTGATTAGGCTAACTGGCATAAGAGATACTTAACCACCCACTCACCAAGGATTAAATCTCACAAACTCCTATTAAGTTACATTTTATAGGTTATGTTCATTATACCAGATCCAGTAACTGATCTTTTAGCAACCGAAATGAACCTATTACACTTATGACAGTTAGTTAACTGACTTTAAAATTCTCATTTAATTGGCTTTTGTGCAGCTGGCTGTTAGTATTTGTTGATCCATGACAAACCGCAAGTAGAAGAGTAAATATTTCCACTTAGAAAACATGCACAACATTTTAAAATAAATGAAAAATTGGAATATCTCTTTTTGAAGGGATGCCAGGAGAATGAGCATCCTGCCCGAAAACATCTTCTGCCTCAAGTAGGAAAAGAATATATTCCAATTTCTCTGTTATTTAAAACAGTTCTACATGTCATCTAACTGATAATATTTGCAATGTCAGTGTGTAAACGTTCATTCATCAATTACTGCAAGTTAATCGACAAAATTCCACACAAAGCAATGACATAATGTCAATGGGAGATCCGGGACCTTACTTGAAACTTCCATTTTTCTATATTTGATCCCTCACTGCTCCCAATATGGGTAATGTGCAGAACTGTAGGCTACTTGAAAATTTCTTTCAAAATAATTGAGGGGTATTCCTTGAAAACTTTTTAAAAATAAAACTCCTACAAAACCACATTTTTAGTGTTTCCAGACATCTTTGATTCTTGCCAAAAATTGTCTCACAATGACCTGCTAAAATTTTAAATTTCCTTTGTTTCTGGGGGGGGGGGGGAATATCGCCCCCCCCCCATAGTTATTCCACTGACACAAGCTGTTAATGAAAAATGAAATTTACAAGAAAAATTACATACATTATTCGCAATTGAAAAACTATTCTGTAATCAGCCAACATCTCCCAACAATTTTCTGAGGATCCAGGATCTAGAGTGATTATCTGAGTGAATGTGGAGAAGTGCTAATAAAACAAGTCTGATTTTTCTGCCATAGCAGTCCTCAGCCATTATTGATAAGCTGCAGAATCCAGAAACCCCTTTCAGAACCGGCATCATTTTCAGACCAAGTACATAATAGAAAATTAATTGTTGGTTAGGCATTGCTGTCTAATTTTTCGTCTTTTTTCATTTTCATCTCTCTTCTACCAATTTCTATTGTCATCTCTTAGTGTTCTCTTATTGTTACTCTCTTACTGTTATTCCACTTCTTCACTGTTTTCTATCATTTCCATTCGTTCCTCTTTTCTTCTTTTTCTCCTTCTTCTCTCTTTTCTCCTTCCTCTTCTTTTTCTTTTCCTTCTTCTTCTTCACCGTTTAGGGGGGGGGGGAATTTCCCCCTTCCCCCCCCCCCGGTGGATCCGCCACTGGCAGAGAGGAGTAATATCCCCTTTTTTAGTGCCAATCCAGTGATACTACATACCGGTAGTCGTTGACTTGGTATGATCATGAACATTACTCGTTTTATTGCAAATACAACAAAATAAGAGCTCGACATCAAGTTGCAATTTTTGCAATATTCCTTGATTTCTTAAACTGTCACTTTCTGTTTTACAAAAGTGCAGACGCAGGTTGATCACGAATCATGCTATTGAAATATTTTACAAATGAGTACATGCATACTTCTATTGAATAGGCCTACTGAATTGCAATGGGAATCTTAATTGAAGTAGTGCTTGATAGACACAGAAACATGTATGTTCGACATTCTACAGAACTGATGCAGGGGGTAATTAGTAGATTATTAAAATATTATTAAAATATGCCGTATTATTAAAATATTTCATAAAATTCTCAACCTTTATGCTAGGAAAAAGTTGCCGATAACTGAGAAAATGAAGCAGAATAGCATGCAATTTTTAAATAATCAAATATCCCGAATTTCATGTTTTATAGTGGAGAAAAAATAAAAGGCAAATTACATATCCCTGCGGCACGTAATTTCTGTCCGGCGTGCTTATACACATTACACAGACGGCCGACCAAACCAAGATCAAGACAATCTTGTCTGTGGTTCGCGGTCGTGTCCGCTAGTGTGTAGGGCCTTTAACTGAGGTTGCTAATGATGAATGTTTTTTTTTTTTTTTTTTTTTTTTTTGTAGATTACGTCTTGGAGACTCCAGTTAAGGAGTATAAGACAAGTCAGATCAACAATATTATACACTAGATACCATAATTGCTTCCAATTAGTTGAGGTGAGGCTTAGTTTTGATGTGAAAGGAACTCTTGTACACTATAAAAAGCTTTATCAACTAAATATTTCTTCAATTGTTTTTTAAATATTTCTATATTTTCAAGACTCTTCAAAAACTGCGGTAGCTTGTTGTAGAATTTCCTACCAATATAACTAGGTTTTTGTTTGAATAAGCTACTATTGTGACTCACCAAGTGATAATCTCCTCGGCGTCTTGTATTATAATCATGTACATCAAGATTTTGGTTAATATCATTCGTTTTTACATATAAAGTAGCTTCATACACATATAAGCAGGGTACAGTTAGGAGACCAAGTCTCTTGAACAACGGCCTACATGAATCTAATCTATTTACTCTTTCTATACACCTAACCGCTTTCTTTTGGATCTTAAACACCCTATCAAGATTTTGTTTTGATGAATTACCCCATACTAAGATAGCATACCTAATATGTGACAGTAAGAGCCCATGGTAAGCTGTAAAAAGTAACTTTTTGTCATTCAATCTAGCAAGCTGTCGCAGGACAAATACCCCAGATGAAATTTTACTACATATTTTCTCAATGTATGGAGTCCAGGTCAATCGTCTATCCAACGTAACTCCTAGAAATGCAATTTTTTCTTCCTGGTCTAATTGATTATCGTTTACAAACACGTTTATAGCCCTATCTTCATTTAAATTATGTTTGTTTTTGAATTGAAGGTATTGGCATTTTTTACTATTTATAGTTAATTTCAACTGATTTAAAAATTGGACAATAGACTGCACACCTATATGGGCACTTATTTCTAAATTATCTAGAATGGAATTGCTGAAAATGAGTGATGTATCATCAGCAAATAAGAGGGCTCTACCACTAATTAATTCTTTAGGTAAACGGTTGACATATAACAAAAAAAGCAATGGACCTAGTATTGACCCCTGAGGCACTCCAGCTTGCACCTCTAATTTATTAGATTTATTCTTTACTATACTATTACCAACTACTGTAGTTAGTTCTACACATTGTTTTCTCCCAATAAGATATGATTCAAACCATTTCAGTTCAACCCCATTAACACCTACATTTTGCAGTATTTCCAATAAAGTTCTATGATTAACACAATCAAATGCCTTTGACAGATCTAAGAAGATTGCAGTAGCTTTATCACCTGAATCTATTATATCTATTAGTTTTTCAACTAGAGAAACTATGGCTGTTTTTGTTGATCTCCCTTTCTGGAAGCCATGCTGTTCATCACAGATAAAGTTAGCTTCTTGAAGGTGCAGAAGTAACCTATTAAGAACTACTCTTTCAAAAATTTTACTTATTACATTTAAAATACTAATAGGCCTATAGTTTTCTACCTTTTCTCTATCACCACTTTTGAAGATTGGCAAGATCTTCCCCTCCTTTAAATTATCTGGAAAAACACCTTGTTCTAATGAATGATTGATCAGATGAATCAAAGGGTCTAACAATTGATCTTTACATTCTTTCAGAATTTTACTGGATACCCCATCCATTCCTACAGTTTTTTTATTATTTAAACTATCAATGATATTTGACAACTCGTCTTGGCATACTGGGTGGAATTTTAATTCGTTCTGAATCCCCTCAGTATTCCTCATGTTTGCATCACTAATACCTGTATTAAGAGATTTTTGAAGATCCTTAGCAACCAGTTGATAATATCTGTTAAAGAAATTACAAATGTCTACACTATCATCAATATATTTGTTATTTTCGTTAATTATTCTGGGGACACTAGTATAAGCATCTACATGCGCTACTTGCCTATTTTTGTTTATTACATCCCACACTGCTGTGTTAAAGTACACACTATTATTCAACATTTCAGCTGTTTTCTTACATTTCGCTCTTTTCACTTCTTTTGTATAATTTTTCTTTAGAGCTTTGTAATTATCTTCACTTAACATATTTCTAGATAGTTTGAATTCATCATATGCATCTTTAACCCTATTTCTTTCTGCAAGGATATCATCAGTAATCCACTCTTCAATTTTGTCTAATTTGTTTTTTACAGGGACTTTTATAACTGGACAACTCATAGTAATATGAAACCTTAAAATATTAATGAAACTATCATATTTGTTATTCAAACTATTGCTATTGTAAACCCTACTCCAGTTTTCTTGTAGCAGATTCTGCTTCAAACAATCGATATTCCCCTGTTCACATTGTTGAATTTCTTTCATTACTCTACTCTTTTTAATTGATTTATAACCTTGCAACCCCACCTCTAAGATTTGATAGTCATGATCAGATAGTTCCGAGCCGCCTAATCTTGTTTTAGAGTAATCTATATTAGTAAGGATGTTATCAATTATTGTTTGTGATGTTCTTGTGACTCTGGTATATTCATGAACTTTTATTTCCAAGTTATTCATGTATATAATATCCCTTAAATCTTCTGTCATTTTATTCTGTGTTGCAAAGTCTGTATTGAAATCTCCCGCTACAATAACGTTTGTAAAACGAGTAGTAGTAATCTCTAAAAGCCTATTGAATAGTTCACAAAAATTGTTCCATTCCCCATTTGGTGACCTGTAAATACCTACACCGCTACTTCGAAATTATTGTCGATTTTTACTCTCAAACCAGTAACTTCTAAATCCATTTCCACAGCAAATTTCTCTACATATTCTAAATTAAATGTTTGCATATTCTTAGCATTTTTAGTGAAGATAGCTACTCCCCCACTTCGATGAGATGTCCTGCAATACGACGTTTTCAATGAATAGTTTGGAATATTAAGTTGTGACAATTCATCTTCTTTTAAACCATGCTCTGTGAAAATAGCTATATCAGGAGCCTCTTCTTTAAAAAATACTTCGATTCTATCTATTTTGTTACGAATGTATTGAATATTCTGATGGAACACAGTGAGTACCGGTACTTCCCTATCATCCCTTATTACTTTATCGTTGCTTTTGCATATTGAAGTAGATTTACTTAATCTCTTAGGATCTTGAGAGCCTATCAGATTGCTACAAGAGTTCCTTCCACTAATGCTATCCTGATTTTTTGATCGATTAACGTCTTTTAATACAATTGAAGATATGAATTTATCATCTGAAACTAGTTTCCCTTCCCGGTTTTGAGCCACTTTACTAAAAAAGGTTCGTTAGATGATTGTTTAGGAGAATCATTGACAGTAGATTGCAAACGACTTTCAATCAGCTCTGCCAGCCTATTACAAAATATTACTTTGCCAGATTGATTTAGATGTAGACCATGATTAGTGAAGTTTTGTTTTTTCAGCCTTTCATTTAGAAAACAAATCCCCAACTGCTTAGAATTCTTATTTTTTAGGCTGTTGATTGTATTATGAATTGATTTATTTGTTGACTTAATGGCTTCATTTAGCTCTGGCCTATCAAACCTATACGGAATTGTACTTATTATTACATTAGTTTTTTGGCTGAGTGGCACAATCTCTTTAATTTTTTCATTTATTTCAGGAAGATGTTTTAGATTAGGTTCATTTATATTGTTTGAGCCACCCAGTACTATTAGAAAATCGTTTTTTCCAAAATCTTTAGTTTGTTCCTGTGCTGACTCTACGATTGCGTTTATAGGGGCACTTGGTTTGAAAAAGCTCTGAACTTCATACTTATTTTTTAATCTTTTATTTAGTAGGTCACTACAGTCTCGTCCATGACTGGATGTCAAGAGCAGTACTCTACCTTTCCTATCGTTATTTGCCCTTACTTTAGTTTTGGTTGCTGTTTGCAAAACCTGACTATACGTTTTCGTTGATACTTTACGTTTATGTAGGGAGATTGAAGGGTTTGAGAGAGAATGAGTGAGTGATAGTTAGAGCGTGAGTGAGGGAGAGCGAATGAGAATGAGTGATGAGAGAGTGACGCTTCTCTTTAGAAGTGAAATGCTTCCCTCCAGTATAAGTTAGTGAAAATCGTATATTAAATAGGAATACAGTCCGTTTTGATATTAGATTGTTCATCAAGTATTTCGTAATGGAAAACATTACAGATTCTAATTTAATAGTAACTTTTTTCTTATCCATTTTCATCTTCTCCTTCTTCCTCTTCTTCTCCATCTTCTTTTCTTCTTCTTCTCCTTCTCCACATCATCCTCCACCTCCATTTTCTTGTTCTTTTTTTTCAATCTTCTTCTTTTCTTTCCTCTTCATCTTCTTTTTCTTCTCCTTCTCACCCTTCTTCCCCATCTTCTTATCCTTCTGTTCATCTCCATTTTTGCTTATTCTTCTCAATTTTCTTCTCCTTCTACTCTCTCCCACTCTTCTTCTTCGCCATCATTTTCCTCTTCATTCTTCTTCCTCTCGTCCTCCTTTAATCCTTCAATCTCCAGCGTGAGGAAAAGAAAAATAAAGATAGAAGGAAGAAGAAGAAGAAAATGGAGAAAAAAAGAAGAAGATGGAGAAGAACAAGGAGGTGGAGAAGGAGACGAAGAAGAAGAAAAAATTGAATAATCAAGTGAAAAAAAGAAAGAAATAGAAGCAAATAAAGAAATGGATAACGAATATAATACCCAATCAGATTTTACATACTTCTCACCAGCAGAAAGAGAAATCCTTGAAGACAATACATACTTCTCACCAACAGAAAGAGAGATCCTTGAAGACAATACATGCTTCTCACCAGCAGAAAGAGAGATCCTTGAAGACAATGCATACTTTTCACCAGCAGAAAGAGAGTTCCTTGAAGACACTGGTAAGCAGAGACACTAATAATATTACCTAATAATAAGAACCTAATAATTTTAGCATAATATGTAAAATATTGTTATAAAAGCAAACAAGCAGTTAATCTCACAACTTGTTCTATTTATATCATTCCATTGTTTTCATGGACAGATGCAGCTGGCAATCTGATTTTTCTCATTCTCTCTTGTTAGATGTCTTTGTCACTCTTATTCTTCAAGTCTGCAACTCTCTCACTCAATTGATCTTCTCATCAATTCTACATTCTTCTTGAACAATCGAGGTCTATATTCCAAGCCTTCTTGAAGATTCGAGAAGCCACCAATTCTTGGAATTATAAAACTACAACAGCTATATAAAGGAGCTCATGTGAACCATTGAGTTAGTTTTTACAAACCCATGTGACAGATTGTATTACAGATTGTGTGAGAGAGACAATCCAGTGCCAGTGGAGTAAACAGTGCTTTGATTCAGTCTTTAGACAGTGTCAAGTGCAGAGACCAGTGTTTACTGTTTATGCAGCTTACTATAATAGTTTAAAGACGTCATGTGTTAAGTGATATTATTTGGGACTGTCAAATAACGAATTGGACTGTGATTTTGTAAGTGATTAGTTGCCCTTTTTATAATTTCTTTCTGCATTATTGTACAGTTTATTGGTCTCTTGTTTCTTTTATTATTGATTAGCCTGTAATTACTTATTCATTAATTCTTGTAAATAATTACTGAAAATAAGTATTAGCTTGTCATTTGATGATCTGTTTTTATTTAATTAATTGAACTTACAATTAATTTTTGTAAATAGACTAATTGGTGTAAATAAAGTGCAAGTGTGAACTTTAGTGTTGCCAGCCTTTTTTTAGCTATTAGAACCCATAACAATATTATTAACAATCTAATATTAAAACTGACACTGTATTTCACTTTTATATAATGTTTTACTCACATATATTGGAGATGTTTGAGGAATGCATTTCACTTCTGAAAAGAAGCTTCGTCAGCCTGCCACCAGGGGTCATGCTTTGTTGAGGTTAGGATGAGCAGCCATTATGTAGTTGAAAATTGCGTTTGATTTGAATTGTATTTGGTCATTGAGTACGTTGGTTCTATCTTGTTTATGGTGTTTGAATATTTCATATTGCTCTGGGCTTTAAGGCATAAGGCTTTGGTTCTACCTCTGGCTACATCAAAGAAGAAGTTCTTGGTATGGCATTTTCATTCTATTACCTTACTCTTTTCTATCAATTATCAGTTTGATAATTTTACTGAGAAGAAATATAATCTTATAAAGCCTTTTTTATGACAAATCACAATCTTACTGAGGATATCATAATACACTGGTTCTTGAATTAATGGTCATGTTTTTTAGGTATGAAATGTGATTTAATAATAACTAATTACTTCTAATATTAAAACTGACACTATACTTCACTTTTAAATAATGTTTTAATATTGGAGATGCTTGAGGAATGCATTTCACTTCTGAAAAGAAGCTTCATCAGCCTGCCGCCAGGGGTCATGCTTTGTTGAGGTTAGGATGAGCAGCCATTATGTAGTTAAAAATTGCGTTTGATTTGAATTGTATTTGGTCATTGAGTACGTTGGTTCTATCTTGTTTATGGTGTTTGAATATTTCATATTGCTCTGGGCTTTAAGGCATAAGGCTTTGGTTCTACCTCTGGCTACATCAAAGAAGAAGTTCTTGGTATGGCATTTTCATTCTATTACCTTACTCTTTTCTATCAATTATCAGTTTGATAATTTTACTGAGAAGAAATATAATCTTATAAAGCCTTTTTTATGACAAATCACAATCTTACTGAGGATATCATAATACACTGGTTCTTGAATTAATGGTCATGTTTTTTAGGTATGAAATGTGATTTAATAATAACTAATTACTTCTAATATTAAAACTGACACTATACTTCACTTTTAAATAATGTTTTAATATTGGAGATGCTTGAGGAATGCATTTCACTTCTGAAAAGAAGCTTCATCAGCCTGCCGCCAGGGGTCATGCTTTGTTGAGGTTAGGATGAGCAGCCATTATGTAGTTAAAAATTGCGTTTGATTTGAATTGTATTTGGTCATTGAGTACGTTGGTTCTATCTTGTTTATGGTGTTTGAATATTTCATATTGCTCCAGTGTATTTAGTTTGTGGCTTTTTTGGAATGTGTGTAGAATTTCCAAGTCAGTTTGGATGTTATTGTGTGAGTGTCCAGTGTTGATTAAGTGATCTGCAAATGTTGAGTCAGTGTTGGAATGTAGTGCTTTGATGTGTTCTTTGTATCTTGTGTTGAATGATCTGCCTGTTTGTCCTATGTAGTACTTGGGGCATGTGTTACATTTGAGCTTATATATTCCTGGTTTGTTGAATTTGTGAATTGTGCTGTTTGTTAGGTGAGCTGGTTCTTGTTGGATCTGATGATTTAGGTTGTTTGTTGTTCTGAATGCTGTGTTAAATTCGGATTTTTGAATGATGTATGCTATTTTGTGTGATTTTTTGTTGAAATATGTGAGTGTGATAAATCTGTTTTGTTTTGCAGGTTTTGGATTTTTACTTTTCATTTTATTCAGGATTTTGTCTACTAGATTGGTGTTGTATCCGTTTTGTTGTGCTAAATATTTGATTGTATTGATTTCTTCTTGGTGGTCGGCTTGTGATAGTGGAACATTTAGGAGTCTATGGATAATGGAGTTGAAAGCAGCAAGTTTGTGTTGATTTGGATGGTTGGATGAGTTGTGAATGAGTGTGTCTATGAGAGTTGGTTTTCTGTAGATTTTGAATTTGTGCATGTTATTTAGCTTTTTGATAGTTGGGTCAACACAATTGAACAAAACTCATAAAAACTTACAATTCACAGCCGAATATGAAACAGACAACACCTTAAACTTCTTAGACCTAACTATCAAAGAGCTAAATAACATGCACAAATTCAAAATCTACAGAAAACCAACTCTCATAGATCCAAATAGCATAAGCAATGTTTTTAATAATTTTTTTGCTACAGCAGTGGATAACTTTGTTTTGCCAAATATTCCTGATAAATGTAGACGTATGAATACTCCGATTTCTCTAAACTGTCAATCCAAACCGAGATTCAAATTTAAATCAATTTCAGAATCTGAGTTAACTAAAGTAATTATGTCATTTGAAAATAAACTATCTTTGGGGCCGGATGAGGTTCCAATCACAGTTGTTAAAAAGGTCTTACCTGCTATAATAAAACCATTGACTCATATAATAAACTCCTCCCTAATATCGGGCCACTTTCCAGACATCTTAAAGATAGCTAAAGTCATTCCAATATTTAAGAAAGGAAATATCAAGGATCCTGCTTGTTATAGGCCAATATCAGTATTATCTGTGTTTTCAAAGATCATTGAGCGTGTAGTATATATGCAGTTCATGAAATATTTGGAAACCAATAATATATTGGACAAGGAGCAGCATGGTTACCGCTCAAACAAATCTACAATAACAGCAGGAGTAGATTTCATTAGCTCTATCATAAATTCTGTTGACAAAGGTGAAAAGGTTGTAGGTACTTTCTTGGATTTGACTCGCGCGTTTGATAGTGTTCTGCATGATGTTTTGTTGAACTCATTGATGAGTTTTGGAGTACTTGAAAAGGAGCAGAATTGGTTTTCATCATATTTAAAAGGTAGAAAACAATTCGTCGATATAGAGCATATTGAAGAGACGCATACACTCCAATATAAAAATAGATACCGCTCTGAACGGCAGAGTCTTAAATATGGTGTCCCTCAAGGCTCCATCTTAGGCCCTCTATTATTTCTATGTTATATCAAGGGGTTGCCTGATGTATTACGAGGGCAGGCTGTTGTGTGTCTCTATGCAGATGATGCAAATATAGTGTTTTCGGGAAAGTCTATTGAGGATGTTGAGTTGTCATCTGATGTAGGCCTGTCTGCTGTCAGTGACTATCTTAATAGGAGAAATCTCCTCTTGAATACTAATAAGTCTGTAGTAATTCCGTTTTCGACCAGACAAAGACAAAATGAATTGTGTCCGAATGTTTTCATCAATGACGAAGTTTTACCACAAGAAAATATCACTAAATTCCTTGGCTTAGTCATTGATGACAGTTTGTCATGGGATGGTCACGTTTGTCAGGTAGTTAAAAAGATATCCAAGGGACTTTATGCTCTGCGACGAATGTCCAATTTTTGCGGTATTCAAACCATGAAAGCACTATATCATGCACTTATTCATTCCCATCTGGCATATGGGCTTTGTATTTACGGAAGTGCATCTAAGAAAAACCTTGATAAAATACTGATACAGCAGAAAAGGGCTCTGAGAATAATAATGCATCTCAAAAGAACTGACTCCGTAAAACTTGTTTTTTCACAACTTGGAATCTTGACCATTTATGGGCAATATGTTTTTGATGTAATTATATATTTTAAAAAACACTCAGATGCTGAATTAAGAAATAAATCACATAGTTACAATACTCGGTATGGAAAAATTTTGGAAAGACACAATTTGGATTTTTTCAAGAAAAAACAATTTATATAGGGAAAAAATATTTTACTATTTTACCAAGAAATTCAAAATTATTGGAGGATATTAAAAAGCTTAGTATTAAATTAAAGGAATATTTGGAAGGATTGTCCCTGTACTCATTGCTGGAATTTACCAATAATAATTGATATATTTAAGATTTATATTGATTGTTTACATTACTATTTTATAGATGTGATATATGTTCTCTATTTTTAATCAAATGTGACACTATTCAAATGTACTTGTACATGTTCAATGAATAAAGACGATTCAATTCAAATCAATTCAATTCAATTCAATGTAAGATCTGAACCTCCGATCAATACAAAAAAAGTATAACCTAAATCAAATGGGGAAAAAAAAAGAAATGGTCAAACAAAAACGTATAGTCAGGTTTTGCAAACAGCAACCAAAACTAAAGTAAGGGCAAATAACGATAGGAAAGGTAGAGTACTGCTCTTGACATCCAGTCATGGACGAGACTGTAGTGACCTACTAAATAAAAGATTAAAAAATAAGTATGAAGTTCAGAGCTTTTTCAAACCAAGTGCCCCTATAAACGCAATCGTAGAGTCAGCACAGGAACAAACTAAAGATTTTGGAAAAATCGATTTTCTAATAGTACTGGGTGGCTCAAACAATATAAATGAACCTAATCTAAAACATCTTTCTGAAATAAATGAAAAAATTAAAGAGATTGTGCCACTCAGCCAAAAAAAATAATGTAATAATAAGTACAATTCCGTATAGGTTTGATAGGCCAGAGCTAAATGAAGCCATTAAGTCAACAAATAAATCAATTCATAATACAATCAACAGCCTAAAAAATAAGAATTCTAAGCAGTTGAGGATTTGTTTTCTAAATGAAAGGCTGAAAAAACAAAACTTCACTAATCATGGTCTACATCTAAATCAATCTGGCAAAGTAATATTTTGTAATAGGCTGGCAGAGCTGATTGAAAGTCGTTTGCAATCTACTGTCAATGATTCTCCTAAACAATCATCTAACGAACCTTTTTTAGTAAAGTGGCTCAAAACCGGGAAGGGAAACTAGTTTCAGATGATAAATTCATATCTTCAATTGTATTAGAAGACGTTAATCGATCAAAAAATCAGGATAGCATTAGTGGAAGGAACTCTTGTAGCAATCTGATAGGCTCTCAAGATTCTAAGAGATTAAGTAAATCTACTTCAATATGCAAAAGCAACGATAAAGTAATAAGGGATGATAGGGAAGTACCGGTACTCACTGTGTTCCATCAGAATATTCAATACATTCGTAACAAAATAGATAGAACCGAAGTATTTTTTAAAGAAGAGGCTCCTGATATAGCTATTTTCACAGAGCATGGTTTAAAAGAAGATGAATTGACATACGGTACCTTAATATTCCAAACTATTCATTGAAAACGTCGTATTGCAGGACATCTCATCCAAGTTGGGGAGTAGCTATCTTCACTAAAAATGCTAAAAATATGCAAACATTTAATTTAGAATATGTAGAGAAATTTTCTGTGGAAATGGATTTAGAAGTTACTGGTTTGAGAGTAA
Organism: Conomelus anceps; assembly: GCA_948455865.1. Taxonomy (NCBI): domain Eukaryota; kingdom Metazoa; phylum Arthropoda; class Insecta; order Hemiptera; family Delphacidae; genus Conomelus; species Conomelus anceps. The sequence goes on from OX418222.1 coordinate 17,272,279, forward strand.
AAATCGACAATAATTTCGAAGTAGCGGTGTTAGGTATTTACAGGTCACCAAATGGGGAATGAAACAAATTTGGGAACTATTCAATAGGCTTTTAGAGATTACTACTACTCGTTTTACAAACGTTATTGTAGCGGGAGATTTCAATACAGACTTTGCAACACAGAATAAAATGACCGAAGATTTAAAGGGTATTAATATACATGAATAACTTGGAAATAAAAGTTCATGAATATACCAGAGTCACAAGAACATCACAAACAATAATTGATAACATCCTTACTAATATAGATTACTCTAAAACAAGATTAGGTGGCTCGGAACTATCTGATCATGACTATCAAATCTTAGAGGTAGGGTTGCAAGGTCATAAATCAATTAAAAAGAGTAGAGTAATAAAAGAAATTCAACAAAGTGAACAGGGGAATATCGATTGTTTGAAGCAGAATCTGCTACAAGAAACCTGGAGTAGGGTTTACAATAGCAATAGTTTAAATGACAAATATGATAGTTTCATTAATATTTTAAGGTTTCATATTACTATGAGTTGTCCAGTTAAAAAAGTCCCTGTAAAGAACAAATTAGACAAGATTGAAGAGTGGATAACTGATGATATCCTTGCAAAAGAAATAGGGTTAAAGATGCATATGATGAATTCAAACTATCTAGAAATATGTTAAGTGAAGATAATTACAAAGCTCTAAAGAAAAATTATACAAGAGAAGTGAAAAGAGCGAAATGTAAGAAAACAGCTGAAATTTTGAATAATAGTGTGTACTTTAACACAGCAGTGTGGGATGTAATAAACAAAAATAGGCAAGTAGCTCATGTAGATGCTTATACTAGTGTCCCCAGAATAATTAACAAAAATGACAAATATATTGATGATAGTGTAGACATTTGTAATTTCTTTAACAGATATTATCAACTGGTTGCTAAGGATCTTCAAAAATCTCTTAATACAGGTATTAGTGATGCAAACATGAGGAATACTGAGGGGATTCAGAACGAATTAAAATTCCACCCAGTATCCCAAGACGAGTTGTCAAATATCATTGATAGTTTAAATAATAAAAAAACTGTAGGAGTGATGAACAGCATGGAAGCCAGGTGATAAAGCTACTGCAATCTTCTTAGATCTGTCAAAGGCATTTGATTGTGTTAATCATAGAACTTTATTGGAAATACTGCAAAATGTAGGTGTAAATGGGGTTGAACTGAAATGGTTTGAATCATATCTTATTGGGAGAAAACAATGTGTAGAACTAACTACAGTTGTTGGTAATAGTATAGTAGAGAATAAATCTAATAAATTAGAGGTGCAATCTGGAGTGCCTCAGGGGTCAATACTAGATCCATTGCTTTTTTTGTTATATGTCAACCGTTTACCTAAATAATTAATTTGTTGTAGAGCCCTCTTATTTTCAGACGATACATCACTCATTTTCAGCAATTCCATTCTAGATAATTTAGAAATAAGTGCCCATAAAGGTGTGCAGTCCATTGTCCAATTTTTAAATCAGTTGAAATTAACTATAAATAGTAAAAAATGCCAATACCTTCAATTCAAAAACAAACATAATTTAAATGAAGATAGGGCTATAAACGTGTTTGTAAACGATAATCAATTAGACCAGGAAGAAAAAATTGCATTTCTAGGAGTTATGTTGGATAGACAATTGACCTGGACTCCATACATTGAGAAAATATGTTGTAAAATTTTATCTGGGGTATTTGTCCTGCGACAGCTAGCTAGATTGAATGACAAAAAGCTACTTTTTACAGCTTACCATGGGCTTTTACTGTCACATATTAGGTATGCTATCTTAGTATGGGGTAATTCATCAAAACAAAATCTTGATAGGGTGTTTAAGATCCAAAAGAAAGCGGTTAGGTGTATAGAAAGAGTAAATAGATTGGATTCATGTAGGCCGTTGTTCAAGATGTACATGATTATAATAATACGAGAAGCCGAGGAGATTATCACTTGGTGAGTCACAATAGTAGCTTATTCAAACAAAAACCTAGTTATATTGGTAGGAAATTCTACATCAAGCTACCGCAGTTTTTGAAGTCTTGAAAATATAGAAATATTTAAAAAACAATTGAAGAAATATTTAGTTGATGAAGCTTTTTATAGTGTACAAGAGTTCCTTTCACATCAAAATTAAGCTTCACATCAACTAATTGAAGTAATTATGGTATCTAGTGTATAATATTGTTGATCTGACTTGTCTTATACTCCTCAACTGGAGTTTCCAAGACGTAATCTACAAACAAAAAAAACATAATCCGTACGAAGGACGGGTAGCTGCTAGTTACCACATAAGAACAAATCACGTAATGATGATGATGTTGTAGATCCATCTTGTTTCCACTAATATGTAATATAAACTTAAAAAAACAATTTTAAATGGAAATTAACTCACGTTATGGCGTGATGGCCGTTTCGCTCTGTTGTCTAGAGCATCATCACATAGTGTACTGTGGGTCGTCTGATGATGCTTCAGACAACAGAGCGAAACGGCCGTCACGCCATAACTTGAGTTAATTTCCATTTAAAATTGTTTTTTTAAGTTTATATTAAATCACGTAATTTATCATGATATATCAATCAGCTGTTCTCAAAAAATATTCTCTCCGATACCTGTCACTGAATTGCTTATGTTCTAAGTTGTTTACTAAGGGCCTGTTCACATAATACAGTTTTTGTGCGGTACAGTAAATTTGCTGTATCTGTTATTTTGCAGTGCTTTCGTTTGCATGTACATTTCATATTGTTTGTTCACACAATACTGTTACGACTGGATCCAGTAAAAAAGTTGTTCTAGCCGATTTCTACATTCGGTTTTGTCTTCGAAAACTGTATCGCTAAAATCAGCTGTACCGCAAAATAACTATCCGTATCCGGTGGCACATGTATTGTACCGGTAATGGATATGTTCAAATGATATGCTTATTACGCTGGAAGCAGTCTTCAGATCGTCAGCATTGATCTTCTTCATTGATATTCTTCAGCATTGATCTTCTTATTAGTGAATTCCAGTGTCCAGAAGTGGAAGATATTAATTGTGAAAATTTAATTTCTCCAATATATGAGAGACCCGCCTTGTGGGACAAGACTTAATACTAGTAGTTCTGTGAACAGTAGACCTCACGTCCAAGAATAAGGGTGCTTGTAAAGTAATTCACTCTACAATGAAAATTAATTTCGCAAGTTATTTGTTTATTCAATGTTTCCAGGGATTTATTCAAATGTTGTATGCTCTTATTCATGCTGTACTTTTTCTGTATCAGTAGTAAACCGGCCGCCATATTGAATTTGAGAAAAATATATATACATCGCTGGGCCTAGGAATAAGGATCATCCGTATGAAAAATCATAGCAATTGGTCTAGGTAGCCTATATGCAAAGTGCAAAGTCTTTTGCTGTTCAAAGACAGCGTAAATAACGCCGCAAAGGGGCCTGCCATATGATTAAAAACTGTTGACTTCTATCAGCTGTTCCTCTAAGCTGTTTGGCCGGCAAGTTCAGTAGGTTAGGTCTATAAAATGGATTAATTAATAATAATTATTAGCTCCACTATTAAAATTCGAAAAAAATATACATCGCTGGGCCTAGGAATAAGGAACAACCATTTGAAAAATCATAGCAATTGGTCTAGGCGTTCGTCTGTAATCGTGAGACAGACAGAGAGACAGATGAAATGCCGATCGTCTTAAAGGGTAGACCTCACTATCGTTCGGTCAATAAAAATAAAGAGAGAAAAATGTGTGGAATATTGAAACCAGAATTTGCGTACTTTGATCAAAATTTAAGAGAAACCCTCAGTAAGAAATACTTATTTAAAAAATCTTACACAAATAAAAAAAATCCTGGACTGGAATAAATAGAACTGAACTGGAAGAAGGAGGAGAGCACAGCAATAAGCAGCAAAGCCGGACCGTGTGAACATCACAGTATACAGTTGACGCCGTACAGTAAAAAAACCGTACCGCAAAAAAACTGTGTCGTCTGAACTTCATGATCGTTGCTATCAAAAAAGCCGAAACATATTTAGTCTTATTTCTAAACATAATCCATACGAAGGACGGGCACAATAGCTAGTATGTATATATATAAGTTATATGTTAGAAAAATACGAATTCAATATATTTTTATGCGAACCTTGCATATTTCTTTTGGAATTGTTCTCATGCCTCGGCTCACGCCGGAGCATTCGTAGTCAGTCTGAGACTCGTTAGCGGAGAGTGAACATCTCCTTGATCGTATTAATTATATTATTATTGTACTTTTTACTCACTCTCTATAATTTATAACGTGTATTAAGAAATAAAAATTGTTTTTAAAAACACCAAAGTGTTTTCCCAAAATTTAACTGGCGCAGTCGGTAGGAACGCTTCGAGAACACAAAAATTGGTTCTTCGGTTTCAACCGTTAACGAAGTGGACATTCCAAAGTTTCGTGAGAGCGAGTTTAGTCACCTAATATTGGGACTTCGTAGAATACAAAAACTTTCCCAATATTCGGATATTTCGTTACAAAAATCATCTTTATTTGAACTCTTATCATCGTATATCGTGATACGGCAATCGATCGCGATCATCAAGCCAAGTGACCCTCGAAACAAAGTGCAGTGTGCAGTTTTGGATTATTTTGGATTATCGCCGAAATCATCACCAAACAGTTGATCCGGTTCCCGAGTGATGAGCATAGAAGTGTATATTCTGTGAGTCATTTATGTTATTATTAGTCTATATTTTTACAATTGTACCAATAGTTTCATAATCTATAATATTCAATCTAAGTTTATTGCATATTTAAAAATTATTTTATCAAAATGGCTACCTAACGCCTACGCCTCCACCCACTCCAACGTTAAAAAAGGAATATTTGGACATGATCCCTGAATTTTCAGGCGAGCCAACATTATTAAGTAGATTCATTGTAATTTGTGATAAACTTGTTGCAAAATTCTATGTAGCATCTAACCCAGATGATTTTCAAAACTATTATCTGTTCTCAATTATTCTTACTAAAATCAAAGGAGCAGCTTTAAATATTGTTACAAGCTCCAATAGCTTAGCGAGGTTAGAGAGGCTTTATTGACAAGTTATTTAGATAAGAGAGATTGCTTCACTCTCAATCTAGAAATGTCTGAAATGAAACAGGAAAGTGGGGAAAGCCCATTCAAATTTTATGAAAGGATTCAGCGTATACTAAATTTACAAATTGCATTTTTTCAAAACAAAGAACAGCAAGGAACAGCTACTGTCCTGTGTGAATATGTTAAAAGACTAGCTTTAAGAGTATTGTTAAGGGGACTCCATGAACCATTAGGATCCCTTATGCGAACGAAAAATCCTTCCAACCTTGAAGAAGCCGTAAACATGCTCACTAATGATTTTCAGTTTAAAATGAGCAAAATGGTTCCTCAACAATTCCCGAAACCAAGTAATCCGAATTTTCTATTTGAAAGAAATTATCAATCACCCAGGTATGTTCCATTGAACTCAAATCAAATGCCAAGAAAAATGTTCCATAGAGGCCCCAACATGCAACAATCTCCCAATTTTTCGAACAAACTAGTGCAGCAATATAATAATCAAAATCATAATCAAAATTATCAGCCTAATCGCCCATACAATCAGGGATTCAATAGGCCACAATTTTCTCAACAGCGAGTTGATCAACCAACCCCAATGAGCATCTCAACACGTAATTCTGGTCCACCTAGGAAAAACCCCCGTTTGTTTCAAATGACAGGGCAAAACTTGGACATTAACGAACAAACAGACCAAGGGCGGATTAAAGGGGGGGGCGGAGGGGGCGACCGCCCCCTCCGAGGGCTTGCTCATTTAAAAAAATAAACACATGCGACACGCACACGGTAAAATTTTAATTGTCCCGCCACATCTATGACAGACGGAATATAACATGTCATCCCACTTGTCTTATTTTCTATATTACCTGTACTTTATCTTTAACTGTTGTTATCTATATAATTATAATTCAATGAAGAATTAACAAATGACAGAGAATGAAGGAAATCTTATATCAAGTGAAATACTTTTGAATAAGATTAATCTCTTATAGAATAGGTAGGGGCATATACATCTCTGTTTGTATTTGACCTAGTACGTATTTATTGAAGAACTGGTACCGTATTATGAAGCATGAGAGAATGTTGAGAGTAATTTAAATATAATATATAGGTCTAAAAATCATCACGATCATGAATAAATTGCTTAGACTCTGTTCATTTCTTTGTAGATTTTGATAAAAAGTTAAGCTAGCAAAGCAATTTTTGTTCAAGACATATACAACAATTTATATTAATTTCAGATGAATATACAGAAATAAACTACCATACTCTAGTTAGGGGAAATTTGATTGTTCTTAAACAGAAAAAATATATTTCTTCTCCATTTTAAGTGCTAGAATGGTGTAAAATGCGGTTAAAGGCTACTAAATTTCCAAAATTGTTATTCCATATCAACCCCCCCCCCCCCCCCGGAGAACCAGTATTTTTTCAGTATGTCGCCCCTCCCCATAAAAATGCATTAATCCGCCACTGAAACAGAATTATTCCATGTACAATGAAAATAGCAGTGAAAACGAGTTACAAGCTTTTGAAGTCTTATCACTACAGAATCAAGCTGAACAAGATCACACTGAACAAGCTAACAAGACCGATAATTTTTTAGGAGAGGCTTGCCTCGACGAAAATTTCCCATCATGAACCTTCAGGACGAAAAGAACGAATTACCTTTCTTTATCGACCCAATCACAAATCTCAGAGTTCTTATAGACACAGGGAGTACAAGATCTTTTGTAGAAAAATTTATTGCTACCGAATGTTACAAACAAGATTTGATTAAATACCCATTTCAAGTAGCAACAGCACTTGGCTCATCAAATGAAAAATTCAGTACAAAAATTCCGTTCATTGGTAAAAATAAAATGAAATCTTATTTGTTTAACTTTCATAAGGATTTTGATCTGCTTCTTGGCCTAGATAATATGAAAGCTTTAAAACTGCAGTTAGACTTTGTTAATAATAAGATGTATTATAAAAACAAAGAGATTCCCATACAATACTTTGATTCTGAAAAAAGTGATGTACATGATGAAAACAATAAACGTACTGCTATAGCAAACTACACTATTCAAGCGCGCACTCAACAGGTGATCGAAATTCCATTTAATGTGAAGGAAGGTGAATGCCTGCTACAGTACACAGTTTTTCACTATACGCAGATGACACATCTTTGATTTTTGCAGACAAGGACTTAGAAGACCTGGAAATTGATTGTAATCTGGAATGCAACGGAGTTGTTCAGTTTTTCAACTCGCTTTCCCTGACAGTTATTTCAAAAAAATGTAGTCTTATAAATTTTAGTCTTAGAAATAATACTATTGAGCCTCAATTGTATATAGGAAATTGTCATATAAAAAATACAGATTCTGTCAAATTGCTTGGTCTGCAGTTGGATTCCAAATTTGTGTGGGACGAGCACGCAGATGTATTAATTAATAAAGTATAGGTAAAAGTCTTTTTGTAATAAGAAATATGGTAAAATTTGTACCATTGTCAGTCTCAAGAATGGTATACTTCGCACTATTTTACTTTCACGTGGCTTATGGTATTGAGTTGTGGGGAAGCACTGCGGACTTGCACTTTCAAAAAATATTTAAACTGCAAAAAAGAGCTATCCGCTATTTGGCAGGGCTTAAGTATTTTTTTTTTTTTTGTAGATTACGTCTTGGAGACTCCAGTTATGGAGTATAAGACAAGTCAGATCAACAATATTATACACTAGATACCATAATTACTTCAATTAGTTGAGGTGAGGCTTAATTTTGATGTGAAAGGAACTCTTGTACACTATAAAAAGCTTTATCAACTAAATATTTCTTCAATTGTTTTTTAAATATTTATATATTTTCAAGACTCTTCAAAAACTGCGGTAGCTTGTTGTAGAATTTCCTACCAATATAACTAGGTTTTTGTTTGAATAAGCTACTATTGTGACTCACCAAGTGATTATCTCCTTGGCTTCTTGTACTATAATCATGTATGTCAGGATTTTGGTTAATATCATTCGTTTTTACATAATACAGTAGCTTCATACACATATAAGCAGGGTACAGTTAGGAGACCAAGTCTCTTGAACAACGGCCTACATGAATCTAATCTATTCACCCTTTCTATACACCTAACCGCTTTATTTTGGATCTTAAACACCCTATCAAGATTTTGTTTTGATGAATTACCCCATACTAAGATAGCATACCTAATATGTGACAGTAAGAGCCCATGGTAAGCTGTAAAAAGTAACTTTTTGTCATTCAATCTAGCGAGCTGTCGCAGGAAAAATACCCCAGATGAAATTTTACTACATATTTTCTCAATGTATGGAGTCCAGGTCAATCGTCTATCCAACATAACTCCTAGAAATGCAATTTTTTCTTCCTGGTCTAATTGATATCAGGGAAGTGATAGCCGTGAGCCGTAGCAGGTATCTGTTCAGTCAGTAAATGATTAGCTAGGAACTCTTGGGCCCACTTTGTAATGGTGACCGATTGGGAGTGGCCAGCAAAAAAGACTCTGTATAGTGAGTCATGTAGAGAGGCCTTTGTAAGATTGAATATTTTAACTCTGCCATCAATTTCTATTTATAAACTATTAATTTTTACCCACAATCATATCTCAGAACTGGCCACAAATGCTGACAGACACAACCATAATACTAGAGTTAAAAATAAACTAGCTTTGAGACAACATAGGTTGCAACTGTATGAGAAAATACCTTCTTACATTGGAGCAAAGTTTTACAATAGATTACCTACTGAGCTGCAGTCCCTGTCAAATATGAACATATTTAAAAGCAGATTGTACAAATTCCTTGCAGCAAAAGCGTATTATAGTGTGAAAGATTTTCCATAGTTTAGAGTAATATCTAGTCATAAGATTTCAGTGCCCTCTGCCCTGCTCTACAAATTTTTGTACCTGCTCTCTTCATGTTCTGTTCGTGTTTATTTTCTCTGTGTTTTCAATGATATCAATTCGTTTTCAATAATTTAAAAAAAACCTATGACGATATTCAACTGTTTATTGTACTGTATGCTGTGTTGAATAAATCAATTATCTTATCTTATCTTATCTTACCTTTCCGGCCTGGAAATACCGTCCTGTTTGATTAATGTAAAGAATAATAAAGCTATTTGTTCAATAACAAATCCATCGACTGAAGTCAAACAGCTGACGATTCTAAAACCTTTTGTAGTTGAGGATATTGCACACTATTCTATCACACCTCCACAATGTAATGAATTTCAAGACAGTTATAATCTCAATCTAGTTCATCCTCCCAATGTTGACATAACAAAAATTAGAACAGACCACATGAATTGGGAAGAAAAACAGGCAATTTCAAAATTAATTCACGAATATCATGATATATTGAAAGTGATATAAAGTGAAATCCGTTATTCTGTAATTGAAAAAGAATTACTTGCAATAATTTGGGCAACCAAACATTTTCGGCCTTATCTATATGGAAAAAAGTTCAAAATATTCACTGATCATAAGCCCCTGCAATGGCTATTCTCTGTAAAAGAGCCCAACTCCAAATTATTACGCTGGCGACTTAAACTGGAAGAATTTAATTATGAGATAGCTTATAAAAAAGGTAGAACCAATCAGAATGCTGATGCTCTATCCCGTGTACAACTTGATAACAACAACACAAAGATAATAACAACAACAAATAATGAGGTCGATGACATTATCAACGATGCAATAAGCACACATTTTCCCGACTTGGAAAATCAATCTGTCATAGCTAACTTTGACGAAAGTGAAACCATTCATGCTGACCCTGACCCTGACCCTGACAATGACGAAGATGACGATGATGACAACGACAGCCAAACAATTCATTCAAATTATGAAGGAAATACCACTGTAGGAATTCCAATAGTAGACATACCAGTAAATTATGCCAAAAATCAAGTGATTCTCACACAAGTAAAATATAATCCAAGAAAGGTAAAAATACTTAAATTATTCGATAACAAAAATAGATTAATTGTAGAGATATCAGAGAATAACTTTGACGAGGATGTAATCAAACTAGTAAAAGAATTTTTTGTACCAAATGTCAAATACAATCTCTATTTTCAGGATGACTTCTATGAAAAATTTGTAAATGTAATTTCCAAGTACTTCAAATCTTCTCAATTAATATTAGTCAAATGTGCAAGAAAGATACTCGATGCAACCAGTGAAGAAGATAAATTAGAAATCGTTGAAACTTATCATATGGGAAAGAATAATCATCGCGGTATTCAAGAAACTTACGATCACATCAGACGAGAATACTATTGGCCTAATTTAAAACTTTACATTCAAAACTTTATCAATAAGTGTGACATTTGCTTGAAAACTAAATACGAAAGAGTACCATTAAATTTGGAAATGAATCTCACTCCAACAGCATCCAGACCATTACAAATAATACACATAGACAGTGTCTCCCTTGAAAAAAGTAAATTTCTATCCATAGTAGACAGCTTTTCTCGATACGCACAAGTTTACAGACTAGCAGGATCGCAAGGTATAGAGATAGCTAATAAAATGATTGATTATTTCGCACATGGCATCCCAAAAGTAATTGTTTCAGATAATGGAACCGAATTCAATAATAATGTAATAAAGGAGTTGCTTGGAATCTATGGCATAAAAATACACTTTACTAGCACCCAACACCCACCATCAAATGGAGTTGTGGAACGCTTTCACTCAACACTGATCGAATACATTAGAATTTTAAATAATAGGGATGAATTCAAAAAAGAATCTATGGAAAAGAAAGTAAAATATGCGGTTTTGTCATACAATAATAGCATCCACTCAATAACAAAATTGACACCTTTTGAAATTTTGTATGGACACATTAACACAGATAGCCTTTTCGATCTCGATATTGACAAACAGGTAATGAATGATTATGTCAGTAATCATAATGAAAAAACGCAGAAACTGTACGAACACATAAAAGAAATATCTAAAACCAATAAAGAAAATATTTTAGCCACTAGAAACGCTGGTAAAATGCCATTGCCAGAAATCCCATCTGAAGTATATGTAAAAAATGTTCAGAAACAGAGTAAAACAAAAAACAAGTATCAAAAAGAAACAATTAGCTCAGTTAATAAACAGCTGAAAACAGCAGAGATAGCACCCCGTCATCATAACACTAAGCAAAAAGTGCATATTTCCAAAATAAAACGACCAAGAAAAATTAATGAAATTAAAAATACGAATCCTAACCCACAAGAGAATACTGTTGACACTTCAAATCCTGTTCCAGGTCCCTCCTCGTCCTGCATGGAGCAACCCCAGGGACAACAGTAGAGATAAAAAATGTGACCGTTAATTCAGAAATTGTACCAATTCATTTAGGTAGAGCAAAGCTACAATTCACATCTCATGTTTTAGTTCATAATTTTGATTTAAATACTATGTTTGTACAGATTGAAAAACTTGATAATTATTATAAGAATGTGACTCATTATTTTTGGAGAAATATTAGTTTTAGTACAAAAATTGATTATGTAACTGAAAATAGTAGTAAGCTAAGAGAAGTAATGAACCATTTAAGATTTATTAATCACACAAAATCGGTGATTGAAGAGAAGTTAGAAATAATACTTGTAGGCAGTGAACATGCCAAACGTAACAAAAGAGGTCTGATTAATGGAGTAGGATCTGTGATTAAATTTATCACTGGTAACCTAGATGCTTATGATGGACAAAGATACGATAAATTGATTTCTGAATTACATAATAATCAGGATAATTTGATAAATCAAGTTGCTAATCATTATTCAATAAGTCATGATATAATTTTAGAATTTAATAGAACAATTAGCTCAGTCAACGAAAACTTTGAAGAAATCAAACAAAAAATTGTATTAGTGAAAAATGATTTGAATGACTTTGTAGAGCTAGAAAAAATTAGAGATATTTTTAATCAACTACTTATTGCTTACAATATAATGTTAAATGTTGTCCAAGACATTGAAAATTCTATAGCGTTTTGTAAAGTAGGTGTTCTTCACCCAAGTATTATATCAACAAGAGAATTATTTAATGAACTTTTAAGAATATCTAAATATTATAACGGAAAACTTCCAGTAGAAATACGATTTTACAACATGTTAGAAATAGAAAAATTAGTTGATGTAGGTTGTAGATTAGTAAATAATGAAATCATTTATCTTCTCGAGTTTCCAATTGTAGAAGAGGTAAATTTTGATCTGTATAAATTGTTTCCAATTCCAAGTAAAATTAAATCAGGGTTTGCCACAATTCTACCAAGAAACGAATATTTTTTGAAGTCCTCTGATAAATCAAGAAATATTAACATTATAGGATTAAATAAAAATTGTAAGTCACTTATAGACTCAGAGTATCTATGCTCATCTGAAGCCATCATACATCAGAAATTGAACTGCGAAACAGCGATCATCTCGTCTGGTACAACAGATAACTGCAAGTACACTGCTCTTGAAGTAAACGAAAATCTTTTAAAGTGGATTCCTGAAATGCAGCAATATCTTGCAATTCTACCAAACAAAGAGACATTCAACATTGAAAGCAGCACCGAAACTGCTGTCAAAATATTGCAAGGTATTTATTTCATCGATACGACTGAGGGCAAAATATCTTTCAAAGGAAAGCCGCTACTTCATTCAACCAAATTAAGAGGGCATCCAAAATTTCTGGATGACTTCAAATTAGAGCTTCAACAACATCAGCTGCCAGATTTCAAAGTGAACATTAAGAATTTGGACTTTGATAAAGTGAACACCAACGAGGTATCGCCCATCATTCCAAGAACACTCATCACCACAGACATTAATATCTATACTTCACTTCTGTACGCTGTTATCATCTTGAGCATTATCTTCTACTTCTTCCGCCTGATACTCCAAAACATCCGTCAGCCTGCAGTTATCAACCAACAACCAATAATTTGTAACGTGTATTAAGAAATAAAAATAGTTTTTAAAAACACCAAAGTGTTTTCCCGAAATTTAACTTATATATATATAGTTATATATAACTCTCTCTCTCTCTCTCTATATATATATATATATATATAGAGAGAGAGAGAGAGAGAGAGTGAACAGGTTAGGTTAGGTCTTAATTATTGAAGGTTTATTTCTGCCCACGACAATAATGGAGAATTATTTGAGTAAAAAGTATTTAGTTGTTAAAGAAAGCCGTTTTGGCTTGAGAAATGAGAGATGTTGTTTCTTTTGCACACAATAATATCGCAAAGAATAATTTATCATAAATGGTTCCAAATATATTTATCGATTTACGTGAGTGCTGCACTAAGTTTGTAAGTTTGAAATTGTTGAAACGAAATTTAAAGGGTTGGCTGAACCATTATATGTTAGATAATGTTTAGTATAGTTGAGCCTATTCCATTTCATTTAATGAAGAGATAACTAATTCAGGTTGGATTGAAGTTATTATTTTATGTTGTGATTGAGAGCTGAGCCAATTATAGGAATTTTAATTTTAACAGTATTAATTTGATTAGTTTGTTAAATTTGCAATTTTCTTTGTCTAAGACGTGTCGGCACCCATCGGCTATGCTATAAAAATCACTTTCTTACCTCTTAAATCTTACTTCATCTACATCGGCTATGTTGCAAAGTAGATATAAGAGGTTGGAAAGTGATTACTTTATAACATAGCCATGGATAAACTACTATTCATCATTTACTACCACTACAACTACTACTATGTGATACTAATACTTCTAATACTATTTCTACTAATACTACTACTACTATAAGTAAGATCTAAAAGGCTAAAGGTGAGTCAACAAAGCAATCTACAATTATTATCAACAATTTATTAATACACATGTAGTAAAAGATTAATTTTAAACTGATTCGACTCTACCAATTCATTTTGAAAAACCAGACAAAATGATGCGATTTCTATTTCTTTCGTTATTGCAGTGATCTTCAGTCCTAAATGCCGTCTTCGAAGTCCATGTCCTCTCCATCGTTGGATACAGACTGCAAAAATGTTTCTGTGAAATTATTCCTAAATCCCTGAAAATTTACAACAAACAATTTGTATTAATAAATAATACAATTACGTTGTATTTAATTATGGAACAGTAAAGTTTACTGTAGATAATCCTCCTATGTAATAAACAGCTACTTGCTGTTATCTGTCGATAATACTCTGACGCTGGAGAATGAGGGATTGAAGGAGGAGAGGAAGAAAAATGAGGAGAAAAATAAAAAAGAAATGAGGAGGAAGAGGGATAGGAAGGAGGAAGACGAGTAGGAGGAACAGGAAGGAGGAGGAGGACGAGGAAGAGGAGAAGGAGGAGGAGAAAGAGGAGGAGTAGTAGGAGGAAGAGGAGGAGAAGAAGGAAGAGGAGGAGTTAAGAGTAGACCCTCTGAAACCATAAAAGTAAATGTTTTCTAACAAAATTCAGTGGTGAAGGGTCGTAATTATCGAACCTTCAGTTCAGCAGTCCAAGACTCGAGAGACCCTTGAAATGTCTATAATATTAACCTTACATTTCAAGAGTCCCTCGAGTCAAGATACACTGAAAGAAAGTTCATAAATACCAAATACGATAAATAACAAAACAAAATACAGGCATTGGTCTATCAAATGGCTTCCTCAAGTCATCAAATAATCCTAAAGCCATCATAGTCTCATCAAGCGATTCAATCATCAGCAATAATTATACCAACAAGCGAGTTGAAAAAATTTTAATTCATAAACATTTGATTTTGCAATGGTTAAATAGAAATAGAGGGAGTGAAAATGTTAGAGCTTAGAGCTATTGTTGTACGCATGGAGGTGAGACAGTGGAGGGAGTATATAAAGTATACCGCCATTGTTGAAAAAGTGTACAGTAGATGGAAGCAAGCAAGGCCCTACTGCATGGCATCTGCGGCTATATCACCGCCAATTTCAACACTAAGTAGAGTTGCAATTTTACAATATTTCACTTTCAAATGTTTGAACTACGCTCATCTTCTGTGAGAACGATTTGCTTCTCAGAATGATAACATTTATCAAGATTTAGCAGTCGTATTGATCACTTTGATGCTGATTCATTGATTAAATCCAAGGTTAGTAGATAGAAGGTTGAACGCTCGTATGTGCTGTTGCTGTCCACATTCGATTGTAGTGGGGGTCTGCTACCGATTACGTCACTCGAATCAGAAGTCGATGAACTCTGCATCTTATCTTTACTGCATTATGCAGTTCCTGTCAGGTGCAACCTGTCTCATAATTATTGCACATTTCACGAATAAATGATTGTGAATAACTTACCGTGAATGTAATTTAAAGTTTTTCGGGTTTTAATATCACCGACAAGTGGTGGACCTAATCTGTTATATTCCAGAATTCAGTGCTTCAATCAATTCCGTACGTTATCCAAATGATTATAATTAAATATTTCCAACTTTGCCAAAGTTAAAGTTATTACTAGCCTATAACTACTGAATTTCATATTAAATTTAATATTAATTTAAATTTAATTTTATTGTATCGAATAAATGAATTCGGAACAATGAAATGAAAGATAAAAATGAACGATCTTTCAATGAAATTCAATTAGCTGACTTATCATGACATGTCCTAATGGAAAGAACTATTTAATAACGTATACAGTTACAGTGTTCATCCATCAGGATGTTCTCATTTACCCGATTAGTAAGTTTTTAATGAAAATTATTAATATTTAATGATAATTTTAATAAAAACTCATCAAAGTATGGTTGATTAATGTACCAGTACTGAATAGGCTATTTCTTCTGATGTACTCAAAATGTTACACAGGACTAATTGAACTGGATGAATTGGTGAATGAACTGGTGAATTCCAGTCAGTGTTTGTTTGAATATTGGCATATCACAGTTCTGTATTATTATAAATCTAATTAGAATTTTCATTTAAATTTTCTCATTCCACTTCTACCAAAAATATTTTTCGCTATGCCTGGTTGTATCCATCATCACACATAAGCTGAACCAAGATGTTCTAGAGATTTTTGTTTTTCAAGAATTAGAGGGATAGGACACCAATACAATCATCCAACACCTGTTGAGTTTAAAAATAGACTGAGAGTTTTGATCATGGGGTCATATCTTCCATCTGTTACTGATGGGAGCAATGTTAGAGATTTGGAAGAAGATGCAGTATTTTTAGCAGTTCAATGCTTTTAAAGATTCCGTGTGAAGAAACAGAAGAGGAAATGGAATTGGAAGAGGGCAACGTTTTTTCCAATTCTTCTGAGAAGAATTGGAAGAATTCTAAGAAGAATTATGAGCTCTGTGTTGAAAACCCAAGAAGAAGCCCTGAAATATCTTGCAGGATATGTAATCCACAAAGAAAATGATGCCCAGTATAAAGAATTAATGTACACAAACAGCGACTGGATCGAATGCCTTAGTAGGGGAGGTTTAACTTGTCCAACTACTGAATTTTCAAAAATAATCCAACACGCAAATGAAATATTTCGGAGTTTTCATGGAAGTACAGTCTCAAACACCAGACACGTTATTTTGAACTATTTTAATGCATTGAAACAGTCTTTCCCCCAAGTGAATGATAAAATTTTGAAAAAATTTGCTCATACTAGAACATTCATTAGGCTGAATTATTTAAACGAGATTCAGAGAATTGAAAGTGAAGAACAAAGAAACAAGAAGAAAAAATTCAGTTTTGCATTCATCAAGACCAATAACAATCCAATAAAATGCTAATATACATCCTAATCCATAGTATATATTTATAGACTATATTATATACATATAATACTAAATAACACCCTAATAAAATCCCAATTCATCATCATCAGTTAAGAAACATAAAAATATTTCAAAAACAATTCGAGTTTTAGTTTTTTTAGAATTTTAATTTTGCTACAATTGAGATGGAGTTAGGATGATGAATATTGATGAGCAAAATATTGGTCCTAATTTGTGTGTGACAAGCTTTTCCAAAATCATAATATGGTCATGTTTTATTATTCAATTTCAAAACTAATAAGTGCAATTCTTCGGTTTGTAAAACAAGTGCCAATTTATGTGACAATATCGAGAGTTGAGAGTGGAGTTGCAAGCTGCCTTCTGTTAGCTAGGTAAGAGATCATCTCAGTTGTAATAATTATATTAAAATAACCATCCATTTTTATCAGTTAATTTTATCCATTCACAGTGATTGGAATGAATTATTACAAGCTTGGTTCAACATAACAACGTATTTGCACACGTTTTTTTTTGAGGGCGAATGCAAAAGTCCGTATGCGAATGCAATTCTCTGCTCCGAACGCTGATTCATGTGACGTCATGCTAGCGTTGCCCCCACCACTATGCACCGTTCACTCACAAGCGTTCAACCTTCTATCTACTAACCTTGGATTAAATCTACAACAAAACGTAGAGTGGTGCCATCTATGAAGATAGCCATAGTAGAGTTCATAGATATGTATATAACAACTACAATAACATTGGTGTATATTTTATCTATAGTGGAGTATAGTCTCCGGATAGCCGCTTAAGATCGTCAACTAAACTTTTCTGACTTTAAGCTCCCTCCATTTTCTTATATCTCCATTGTGCAAGTACCATACAGCCTCCCATTAATAAAAACAAAAATGATTTAAAAATACAAAGTACGTTCAAAAAGTAATCCAACTCGACTCACAAAAGTGCTGGCACTGTGAAATGCGTTCAGAGACGATGAGCTGGAGCTGGAGGGAGAAAATGGGCTGGGCATGTCACACGAATAGCAGTCGAACGAGGCCACGCCCATTCCCCCACTGCCACTGGCCACGCCCCCAACGGCGTCACTCACGCACTCGCAGCGTTGGCAGGCGGGTGGCTGAGCAGTGGCTGCTATGCGACGTGCAAACACATTCAAAAATTTGCGAACATTCTGCGTATTTGGTGGTTGGCCAGGTGATCCCGGTGTAGTGTCCAATTTCCTTGCTGTGAATAGTGTGCCTGTGGACGAAAATAATGAGAAAAAATAGAATTTTTTTTTCTTATTGTGGATGATGCTCACATGAGTCTGCAACTTGTGCGTGGGTAATGAGGTGAAAGGGTGAATGATGAGAAACATCCATGGCTGAATGAGATTCGAACCCATGGCTGCAGGGTAAGGATTAGAAAGAGTGAGAGAGGAATGTAGTGAGAGATAGGATGAGCAAGAGAGAAGGAGAAAGAGAGAGAAGGAAGACAGTGTGAGTGAAAGCAATATAGAGAGCATGAGTGAGAATGGAGTGAGTGAGTGAGAAATATTGGGGAGCTTCAAATTGATTTCGATTTGCAGTAAGACCCTAGGTAGAACTGATGTTGAAGACTTTGGAAAGGCTTTAGGTTGTTTCATAATTCAACAGGAGATTGAATATAAAATATACCCTAGGTTGATAAACTATAGTTCATTCAAGGTTGATAATTTCGTCTCGTGATTAAACAGGAGATTAAATTCATCCAAGGTTGATAAATGTTGAACTATTTACCATAAAAAGAATTTATAATCTATTTGATATCTCATATCAGTAAATAAGTGGCAGGGACTCATTCATTTAAATCACTTACGCTTCGCAGATGACATCATACTCATTGCTAGATCAGTAGAGCAGCTAAGAGTCATGCTCACCAATCTAGCGGAGGAGAATGGGCGAGCGGGTCTAACCATAAATCCCTTAAAACAAAGCCAGCCAGAGCCTTATCTTATCACAGACACGCACTCCAACCAATTGCGCTACCAGAGCCGCCAAAAAAGCTATATCAAGAACATTGAACACATTTTCATATATCTTTGTTTAGAAACATTACCATACAAATGAGAGGTCCAAAGTCCAATTTTTTTACCATAAAGTGTGCCTGGATAAAAACTATGCGAAATAGACAGACAAACATTAATTAAAACCTAAAGTACAGAACAAGAAACACTAATAAATGTCCATTTAGAACGAAAGTTACAATAACAAATGAGAACAAGAAGAATTTGGTGAAGAATGGATAGGAGTGAGAAGAAACAGATGTAGAAAAGGAGAAGGATCAGGAAAATAACAAAAAAAAGAGGGACAAGGAGGAGGAGAGGAAGAATAGAAAGAGGAAGAAGGAGAGGAGAAAAGATATATGATTTATTTGATCAAATTTACTTGTCTGGTGTGATTTAGTCTGAAATTGTGGCGCGCGATCACGACTGCAGAGGCTTTGTATAAGGGCCTTGAAAATGCTAGAAAAACGTCAATTTTGAGCATATTTTTAAGAACTTTTTGAAACCCGTTCTTAGCATGCATCAGGCATGAGTACCAAATTTCAACTTTTTTGGCCGTATGGTTTATGGGAAACAGTGATGAATGAGTCCAAGGTATTTTGTATTTTATATTTATAGATTCTTTATTATGCACCCAGGCACCTAAAGGTGTGTCCACACATGCGCCACGAACAGCGCAGCGAACATTCGGCCGAACATTGCGCCGTTCAGTGTGCATTCGGCCGAATATTGCGCCGTTCAACGAACTTTTCAGCGTTCCACCAGTGTTGTCGGTAATTGTCCGAATCATCAAAGAAATTGTTTGTGTGCACGTTCACCATCCAGGCGCATGTCTGGACGGCCAGGCCGAACATTTCCACGAACATACAGTAAACAGTAAGCATTTATTTACCTTTTTCATTCTTCCTGATTCATTTCTTCATGGGATGAAGACGGCTAATTCAGTGGCAGCTATTGACCATTCAAAGTTGGGAGGGGGGGTCAAGACCAAAAATAACTTGCTTTGAAAAAAACTACAGTATTTTTTTTAAATTATTACTCTATATTTCCAAGAAAATGAGGAGACGCCCCCTCATCATCATGAATCGCTGCCAATGAGTAGAAATGGGTATCAAACTGTACAAAGGTCGATTTATTTATTTTGATGAAAATTTTATTTGAAAAAATAAGATTGAAAGTGTGAGGTTGAGTACTCGAAATATTTAAAAAAAGGGGCGGCCCCCTCAACACCACGAATGGCCGCTGGAGAGAGTGAACATTTCCACAGACATGCATTAATGCAGTATGGCAGTGGCGGTAATTTACTAATTCAAGTGTGAGACAAATTTGATAGAAGTGGGGGGGGGGGGGGGGGGGGAGGCAAGAGATTAGAGATTAGAGTGATTATAATTATAGCGGAATGTTATAGTTTGTCTGTCACTCCTATCGATTTTCTATCCCGAGCTAATATAATTATATTAGTCCCTGGATAAATACTAACTTTCATAGATTATTTAAATTAAATTTTTTATTGATTCATTTGTACTTTAACATTTAACATTTTCCATTTTCTACATTATTATAAAATCATACTCACAAGACTTCATGGTTCGTGAGTATGAGTTACTATTTATTTCAAATTTTAAGATGAAAAAATAAAAAAAAACGGTTTTTTAAGAATACAAATACAATAGTTATATAAATTCTGATGGAAGATGGAACGTGCACGGCGCGCTGTTCGGCGCATGTGTGGACAAACCCGATGTGACGAACACTGCACGCGGCGCAATGTTCGGCGCGATGATCGAGGCGGTGTTCGGTTCGTTGTTCGGCGCAACTATCGGCGCATGTGTGGACGCACCTTAAAAAGATTAGCGTGACATTACGTTGAATTTAGCGTTATTTTTGCGTACCGTTAGTTTCAATGGCTAGAGGCAGACAATTTCCCAGTGTGGCTTTGGTGAGTTTAACCTGTTTACGTAAATCAGGATCGCCCTGCAACTGCTTGAAGTCGTTCTTAGTGTAGGCCTTTTCTGCATCAATGCCGTACAAAGTCTTCACAGCTCGTGCCTTTTAAACAAGAAAAAATACTATTAATTAGGACAAAAGTATCATTAATTACGATTGAATTACCATTAATTACAGTTAAACTACCACCTTTTGACGGCACTTTGCCATGGAGATTTGCTGACAAATTTGCTCAATTTTTTTGAGTGTTTGAAGAAGTTTTGAATAAAGGTCTTTATCTGTTTTTAAACTACCATTAATTACGATTAAATTCAATATAATTGAACTTTTAACAAAGCTATATTATCACAAGGCTTTATTGTGGCTTGAGTTAGAGTAGTTTTAATGAATAATACTAATTTTGTCCAAACCACTTCAATTATTAGAAATATATTTGGTAGTTGTAGATAAAATATTGAATTCTTGGATTTCTTGTTCCATAACGATCTGCGTTGTTAATATTAACTTTTTATTGTAAATTTAACGACTTGCAGTCAATTTTAATTGTGAATAAACAATATTTGTACTCACTTTTAGCCAAACGCTTTCGAGTCATGGAGACTCATCTTTTTCGAGTCATCTCCGTGACTCGAACAAGTTTGACCAAGAGTGTGTACAAATATCATTTATCCACAATTAAAATTGACTGCAAGTCGTTAAATTTGCAATAAAAAGTTAATAAAATATAGTATGCAACAGTTGCATTATGACTGTCTTCAAACCACTCGTGTCTTAACTTACGAAATTTGTGACTTACGAAAATGCGATTGTGATATTATTATTTATTTATCTATTATTATTTTATTTCGTCATGTGAAACCGTGTTATTGACATAAGCACAGCTCTTACAGTGTATAACAAGTCAATGTATTTTTAATCTGTGATGCTTTCCATGACGAAATACTTAATAAACAATCTAATATTAAAACTGACATTGTATTTCACTTTTATATAATGTTTTACTCACATATATTAGAGATGCTTGAGGAATGCATTTCACTTCTGAAAAGAAGCTTCGTCAGCCTGCCACCAGGGGTCATGCTTTGTTGAGGTTAGGATGAGCAGCCATTATGTAGTTGAAAATTGCGTTTGATTTGAATTGTGTTTGGTCGTTGAGTAAGTTGGTTCTATCTTGTTTATGGTGTTTGAATATTTTATATTGCTCCAGTGTATTTAGTTTGTGGCTTTTTTTTGAATGTGTGTAGAATTTCAGTCAGTTTGGATGTAATTGTGTGAGTGTCCAGTGTTGATTAAGTGATCTGAAAATGTTGAGTCAGAGTTGGAATGTAGTGCTTTGATGTGTTCTTTGCATCTTGTGTTGAATGATCTGCCTGTTTGTTCTATGTAGTATTTGGGGCATGTGTTGCATTTGAGCTTATATATTCCTGGTTTGTTGAATTTGTGAATTGTGCTGTTTGTTAGGTGAGCTGGTTTTTGTTGGATCTGATGTTTCAGGTTGTTTGTTGTTCTGAATGCTGTGTTAAATCCGAATTTTTGGAAGATGTATGCTATTTTGTGTGATTTTTTGTTGAAATATGTGAGTGTGACAAATCTGTTTTGGTTTACAGATTTTGGATTTTTATTTTTCATTTTATTCATGATTTTGTCTACTAGACTGGTGTTGTATCCGTTTTGTTGTGCTGAATATTTGATTGTATTGATTTCTTCTTGGTGGTCAGCTTGTGATAGTAGAACATTTGAGAGTCTATGGATCATGGAGTTAAAAGCAGCAAGTTTGTGTTGATTTGGATGGTTGGATGAGTTGTGAATAAGTGTGTATGTGAGAGTTGTGAGAGTGACCTATGGGGAAATACAATTATTGTTGCATACAATATTCTATCTCCAACTACCAATACAATACTTTTAATTTAACTTACCTACGATAATCTAGAATGTGAAATTGTTGCTAATGGTTCAGATTTAAAATTCAATTTAATTTCAAAATGATCAAATCAGTTGATGTGACTATTGCATAGCATTCACATAAATTTTGACACTAAATTCGTGAACTCCTAAATTCTCATTGATATAGAGTCCGTGGACTGAACTGACAGAGGTGTTGAAATAGCTTCATTCTGCAACTGCTTTGATAAGACGTGAATAAAGTCAGCTAATTTGACATAAATTTTTAATCTATCGCATGTACTTTACAGCATAGTCATAAATAGTAGTAGTTTTCCTACAGTTACCTAAAGCTGGGCATTCACGTTCCAATTTGCAGTACGACTTGCAGTCCAACCTCCAAGGTTGGATCCGAAAACGGAACGTGAATGGGCTTGTTGGATAGCTGGAATTGTAGAGGGACGACTTCAGACTGTCGACGGTGTTGGAGCATGTGTGGGGGAGTCGGATCAAAGTCGTCCAACTAACTCAAGTCAGTGCTTGACCTTCGGGCAAGTTCGGGCAACTTCGGTTACATTTTTCGGCTCGAGAGCGATGCTCACAGCTGACTAGGAATAAAGTTGGATTGCAGTAGGAGCGTGAGTGGAGTCGACTATCCATCTAGCAGTACTACTAACAGTACTGCAAGTCGTACTTCAAGTTGGAACGTGAATGCCCAGCTTAACAAAGCAGCTACTCATGCACTTCTAATAATAATATGCAAAACATCTGATTCCTGCACTCTTTTACTTTGCAATCCAGGTATAAAAGCTGTCCGAAAAATTTAATGTGAAAAGGGTCGATGACATTGGGCGAGTAAGTAGCTAATCGAGTAGAAACGTTACAGTCCGACCATGTTTCAGCAGCTCGGCATGCCCAGCCGAATTATAGAAGAAATTAAACATCCAGAATTACCCCCATACTATGGAATTTCAAAGACAATAAATAATATTGCAACACAAAATTAAAATATGAAGTTTACCAATACTTATTCTGATGATGAAGATCCATATTGTTTCCACTAACATATAATAAAGACTTAAACACTTTTATGTGGAAATTATAACTCACGTTATGGCCTGACGGCCGTTTCACTCTGTTGTCAAGAGCATCGTCAGATGACCTACAGTACACTGATTTAAGACATGAGTTTGAGGGTTATGGATGTTGGAAGGGTGAAGGGGTGGGGGATGTGTAGGTGAGAGGTTTGAAAGTGGGATTATTTTGTCAAAGAGGGTATGTGAGAGGAAGTTAAGTTGATCATTTAAAATGTTGTCAGGTTGCTGCTTTGTGTGTTTGTAAATCTCATATTTTTCTAAAACATAAACTCTAAAGCCAGAAACTCAATGTTTTAGAAAAATATGAGATTTACAAACACACAACAGCAACCTGACAAATTAACTAAATGATCAACTTAACTTCTTCTCACATACCCTCTTTGACAAAATAATCCCAATTTTAAACCTCCTGCCTACTCATCCCCCACCCCTTCACACTTTTAACATCCATAAACCTAAAACTCATGCCTTAAATAATTTCACTGTGGGCCATAACCCTAAAACTCATGCCTTAAATCAGTGTACTGTGGATCGTCTGACGATGCTCTTGACAACAGAGTGAAATGGCCTTCACGCCATAACGTGAGTTATAATTTCCACTTAAAAAGTGTTTTTTAAGTTTTTATTAAATACTTATTCAATAAAATTTTATCAAAACAGTTTGCAGGAAATACAATATGTCTCATCTGAAGTGTTATGTTGGCAGCCTGAGTGGTTAGATGTCGGCTTTGGCCACAATAACATTTGCCTGTAACGTTTCTACTCGCTATTCGCTTAGCTACTAACTCGCCCAATGTCATCGACCCTTAACTCAAGCTTAAAGTATTGTGCAGTAAGTAGATATTAGATATCATTATTTGATATTCCTATAACAAAGCTGGCGGCCAGCCGTTAGGCCCAGACCCACCTTCTCGACACTAAACTCGTTGTCCATGAGCAGATGCAGTACAATGGCGCGGTCGGCCATCATTTGACGCAGTGTTGAAAAGTCGAGACTCGAGTTCTGCGGCGAACAATCTGAGCACAGAACCACAATCAGGGTGCGGGACACACCTGCTCTGTACTGCAAACTAAACGTGAAACGCAGCGCGTCAAACACATCTGGCCTTGGTCCTGCCTCTGAATAAGAATAAGAATAAGAATATTTTATTGGCCATAATATGAATTAAAGTACAATAATTCTAAACTGAAAAATTTTATGCAGACCAGCTGGACATATCGAAATCAATATAATCTCATATTATAAAATGCCCAATCCTTCAGCCACTTCGAGACCTCGGCCCTGCATTGGCAATTGTCTCACTCTTAACGGAAGCTTGTTAAACAGGAGAAACTGCTGATAAACGTGACTTCGGAACGTTTTCTGCAATCCAATGTATGGAGTTACCAGGAGAGAATTAATAGTCAATATTCTTTAAGAACAGTAATAGTTGTCATTCTTACAATTATGGTTGGTAACTTAGAAAAAGTACCATTAAAGCATAAATGTACATAATATATAAATATGCTATTACGACATCATTTTTGAGTTTTGTGTGTCTTCAAATTAATTATTTTCATTTTACTCCTGCCAGTCTAAGTCTCTTGTTTCAAAAAATGCATGTATACATTGGCTTTCTTTTAAGAAGAACGCTTGTCTTTTTTTAATATCACACAATCCAGCTCTTTAATTGCCCTAGGTAGATGGTTCCACAGCCTACGGCCCATGTATGATGGTTTCTCCTTGAAGATCGCAGTTCGGTGCCTTGGAAGTACATAGTTATCTGCCTGACGTGTAACATATGTATGCACATCTGTACCTCTCTGCAAATAAAGTTGGCTTGCATAAATGATGACTTCCATGATGAACATGTTGGTCACAGTCATGATGCCCAGATATCGGAAAGCGTCTCGACATGTCTCCCGTTGCTTGAGATTTGCGAGTACTCTTTCAGCCTTTTTTTGAAGAGTAAGGACCTTCTTCAGACTGCCCGCAGACGATCCCCCCCCCACACACAACAAGGCCGTATGTTAGGTGAGAATCCACCAGAGCATAGTAAGCTGTTTTTGCTGCTTCCATGGGTGCAATTATTTCTTGTATTATGGTTATGAGCCTCATCCTGTTGGCGAAAATTGGCTTCATTCTTCTTAACATAAATGAGATTGCAGAAAATATACATACATGGTAATGTCATTATTTGTAGCTGTGCGAATACCCGTCTACAAGTGTCACTATTTCTTAATCCTACAATACACCTACTAATAAATAGCTTTCTTCTGCCAAATGAAAATCTTCTTAGTGCCACTACAATTACCCCACAAGCGTAGCCCATAGTTCAAGTGGGAGTGGAAAAGTCCAAAGTAGGCAGATATCAAAACTTCAATGCTTTACAACACATAATTTCAATCTTTTCAGTGCAAATAAGCTTCTAGATAATTTTCTACACGGTAATATTGTAATGATTTCCAATTTCTGCTGTTGTTATTTCATTGCTGCCTCTAAATGAGAGCAAATGTGAAAATATAATATTCTCGTTAAGAAATAGTTATTGTGATCAATCGGGAAATTATTCAAGCTCTGTTTAATTTTTAATTAAACATGTAATCTATGGATTGCTCGGTAGATTTTTCAAATTTACCGCCAATGCCAATATAATCCGAATAAAGGAATCAGGAGCTGCAATATTGATATATACAGAGCCTATTTAAATCATGGGCCCTCTATCTAAGGATTAGATTAGATTAGATTTATCAAGCGGCCTCTGACCACCTCTCAAAGGGTATATGGACTTGTCATATTTTTCAATTCATAATTTACAAAATTTATCATTTTGTGCAGATAAATTATAAAAAATAGCTTTAAAAATAATAATTTTTCTGGGTGGTGGAAACACATCCAGAGGAGTTTATCGATATAAGTTGATATATATATATTATTGATATAGGTATATTATATACACAATATATATTTATTGATATGTGTATATTAATATACACAATATTATTAAATAGAAAGCACAGTAATTTGATTGCTAAATTTAAAAAAATATGATTCCCCACTATAAAACTATATGTTGAGGTGATCATCAATATAAAACTTACATCAATACTATTCCTAACTAGCCGTTATAACTAATACAATAATAAAAACTATTTACTACCTAAAACTACCCAAGTATGCACAATCATATTTCTATTCACATCCTATTTACTATGAGCTCCTCACTACGGTGCACTCCAATATTATACAACCAATCCCTAATTTCCTTTTTAAATCTATTGATATTGCCTTCTTCTTTCATTTCCAGTGGAATTCTATTGTAAATTGTTGGTCCTAAATATCCTATTAATATTTGTCCAAATGCTGTGTTCATTCTGGGTACATCCTGATAATTGAGGCTTCTTATTCTATTATTGCGGCTATGGGTTATAATATTATTTTCATTTTCATTTTTCAGTCCCAGAACAGTCCCTTGTAGTATTCCAAACTTCATGGACTCTTCTGCAATCATCTGGCTCCCAACTTTTTTGTCGGTTATTGAGGTAGGATTTGAACCATTCAAGTGAACCACTTCAGTAAATAGTTTTTATTATTGTATTAGTTATAACGGCTAGTCAGGAATAGTATTAGCTTGATGTAAGGTTTATATTGATGATCACCCCAACACAGATTATAGTGGGGAATCATATTTTTTTTAAATTTAGCAATCAAATCACTGTGTTTTCTATTTAATAATGTATTGTAATGTTAGAGATTATATCAATAAACTCCTCTGGATGCGTTTTCATCACCCAGAAAAATTATTATTATTAAAGCTATTTTTATAATTTATCTGCACAAAATGATAAATTTTGTAAATTATGAATTGAAAAATATGACAAGTCCATATACCCCTTTAAGAGGTGGTCAGAGGCCGCTTGATAAATCTAATCTAATCTAATCCTTAGATAGAGGGCCCATGATTTAAATAGGCTCTGTATATATCAATATTGCAGCTCCTGATTCCTTTATTCGGATTATATTGGCATTGGCGGAAAATTTGAAAAATCTACCATAGATTAAATGTTTAATTAAAAATATAATAATAATAATAATAATAAAAATAATAATTATAATAATAAAAATTTATTTTAACAATAAACTTTAATAATAATAAACTTTATATATCGCTGCAAAGCACAGGTGAACCGTTAGTTTCTAGAGAAAACTATAGTGGGGACCAACCTGCAGGCAGATGCACCAGATGTTCATGCAGTAGCCGGGCGGTGGTAAAGTCCATGCCATCAACAGTCAATAGACGCGGATTAGAGAACACACCCACACCTCCATAAGCCACTACCGCAAACCTACATTAACAAACAAATAGTAATTAATTAATTAAAAAGATGAAATTTTATTGTCAGAGTGACCCATGAAAGCAAAAGACAACTTCAATAAAGCATCATCAGCCTTAAAATATAGAAATTCTTAAATATCGAATTATTAAAAGATGGTACATTGTTATTGAATAGCTAAATATTTACAAGATATTAATTTTTGATAACCATTACTTTTTATTCCAGGGATTATCCCTGGAATAAAGTAAGCTTAGTTTTCTAGCATAATTATTAAGTTCAATTCATAACGTTGCCATAGATAAAAATGGGTTATCAAAAGTTAGTGTCATAATGAAGCTATTTCAACACTACTTTCACTTTTCTGTAAAGGAGTCTAGAACTATCAGAACTCAGGAGCTTTTCAAAACCGTGTCAAAATGAATTTTATACATTAGTCACACATCAGCTGATTCAAATATTCTGAAATCAATTTGAATTTCAAAGTCAGAACCGAGCAACAACAAACACGCATTCTATACTAGCCTCCCTTATGTTCCTGTTTATCTTTATAGCTTTATTTATAAAATAATTGTGCATGTCTGTAAGCTGTATAATAACAATTAAATAGACTCAGGCAACCTACTAGTTCTAAAACAAAGATAGAAAAAGATACGCACCGATTGCGCACCAACCGCGCACGCGTGAGTTCGTCGTCAACGGCGGCGGCCAGTTGGTGCAGTTGTTTGCGCGCGTTGAGTGCGCGCGTGCAGTGACCCGCTTCCACCACCAGAACCACGTCACTCGACTGCGGTACCGTGGACGCCCCGCCAACCCCGCCATTCAGCTCGATCGGCGCATCTGCCTCCATCAGTTCGGAACCTGAAATCAGAAAGAAATTAAAATAGAAAAATAGCTGGTAAATGATTCATGGCAAGAACTAACAAAAAAAAAAACATTTTTTGACAAAGTAAACACGAGTGATTATCCTTTTTCGGCTCCTAGACATATAATGAAAACAATACGTGTCTAATCACATCTTTATAAATAATAATAAATCTCAGCAAATTGAACTGCATTATTTGGTTTGAAGGATCTTTTAACCGACTTCCAAAAAGAACAAGGTTACTATATTCCACCTGTTTTTTTTTTATGTTTGTACATCAATCATTCGAACAATATTGAACCGATTTCGATGATTTTTTTTAAATATATGATTCAATTTATTTCAAAAAACCAAAACACAAAAGAATGCAAATCATGACAATGACAGTACAATTATGCAACGCAAAAAAAAGAAGAAGCTATTTAGAGTACTTATCATAAATATACAATATTTCTATTTTAAAATCCATAATTTGGTTGACTTCAGCATAAGTTAAACTTGTCCGCTGAAGCCAGTTACAATTCAGACTATTTCAAATAATTTTGTTTTTCTGTGAAATGAAAGAGCATCGCTCAGCGGTGGTCCCATCCAAGTTTCGCAAGGATCGGCCCAATACTTAGCCCAATATTAAACAAAAAGGAGCATTCTTCGATGTCTTCATTTCAATCAAGTTTGAATAGGATAGTTCCACACATAACCGCCAATCGGATAACCGGTGTCGTTTACCAGGCTGATCATTGTATCATATGGAGCGCTTTACATCTAGACGGTTTTCGAAATCATATGATGCAATGCAATTATGCCGGGTAAACGACATCGGTTACCCAAAGCTGGTTCAGTGTGAAACAAGCCTGTAATGTCCCGTTTTGACCAATCATGTGAACTTAATTTGAATCGAGAATAAGAAGAATCTATAATATTTCTGTTCATATGTTGATATGAAAATTGTAAATAATTAAGTTGATGTTATTGAGTCATAGGAATAAGGTTATCTATTTAGTTTCAATCATAAATTGGAGAATTTGGAAAACAGCTCATCTCAGAAGTATTTTTAGTTTCACTGCTGTGATGGATTAAGAATATTTATTCGCCATCAAATACATGTGCGTACAATAGGCTATTTTGAGGTTATGTTTAATGATCCTTTTGTACTAGCTCAAAGTTTATGTTTTTTACATTAAAAAAATATATATGACTAATATCACCAAAAATATCATACATAACTCGTCCGGGAAGATGCTTACCATACTCGTATGATAATACCGCACTCAACTTCATCTCCTTATCATATTTTCAGTAAACACAATTTTCTACACTTGTAACGTAATATTTCAGTGTAGGTATATTCTGAAAGGGACCACATCAAAATGAATCAAAAGCCATTTCACTTTTAAGAAGCCTTTCGCTATTATAATTTTCCTAAATACAATATTCCACATAAAATAAAACATTGTAGAATTTTCCTTAGTTTATCTTTTCTTATAAGTAGATTTTTAGTTACTTAAGTTTGGATGTTATAAATTAATTATTGGCCTGCTAATTTGATGAATATTTCATAATGTAGGCTTTAAGAAATTTCTCATGTTTTCAAAGTTTGAAAATTCAACTAAAAAGCTTAAAATAAAACTTATTTTAGAACAAAAAAAGAAACCGACTTCAGTGAAATGATAAAATACTCACGTCTAAAAAGTTTAAAATAAAGTATTTACTTTAAACTGAGAAAATTTTAAATTTCATACATGTAATCTTGTGAAGTCGGCGCCAAATTTCCCATAAACTTCTAAAATATAACAGAATTACTCTGTGATGTTTTCCATGACGAAATAATTGAACAATCTAATATCAAAACTGACACAGTATTTCAGTAAAAGTGAGTGTAAATCACATATTTAATTGAAATACAGTGTGAGTTTTGATATTAGATAGAATTTCTTATCAATCACTTCCTGGTGGTTCGGAACCCACCTAAAACTGTAGGTCGAACTCATCAATCTCCATCATCCAATTCATTACCCACGCAAAGGTCTCAGACCTATGTGGGCTTCATCCTCCAAAAAATACATTGTTAGTTTTGATATTAGATAGAATTTCTTATCAGCTTCATAAAATATTTGGCGCCGACTTCAAAAGATTACTTGTATGAAATTTGAAATTTTCTCAGTTTAAAGTAAGTTAAATAATTTATTTTAAACTTTTTAGTACGTGAGTATTTTATCATTTCACTGAAGTCGGTTTCTTTTTTTGTTTTAAAATAAGTTTTATTTTCATTCAACTAACAATTTAATGAATAACAAAAATTGAAGTTGTCACAACTACAAGACATTTATTGAAAACTAAAGTACATAGTAGATTAATATATGTAATAGGCTGACCTTCATTGAAGTTCTGTGATTGGCTGAAGGCCAAAACAAGACACGCCCACTGGTGGGAGGAGCAACAAGCAAAAATAAGTGTCAAAATCAAGAACCAAAAACCATTCCAGGCTGGAAGGACAAGATGAAGGAGAAGGACACGAAGAAGAAAAATATGGAGAAGAAGACGGAAAGGAGAAAAAGGAGAAGAGGGAAAGATAGAAGGAAAGAAGAAAGAGCAGAGAGAAAAAAGATGTAGGAATGAAAAAAGAAGGATAAGAAAAACAGACTATTGTAGAGTAGATAATGGATACTGTTATAGAGACCTTTTTAAACACTTTATTACAAATTCTAGAAATCCAGATTCAATTGATTTGAAAGCAATAGAAACTTGGATTAGGGAAAAACATTTCTTTTCTCTTGGAGTTGAATGGTGGCAATACATTTTTGACTGTTTAGGCCTTACTCTCTACTCTCTCTTTGTCGATTGAGCATGCTAATATTAGTATTTCCTAATATTACTATTTTATTTATGTATTTCCTTTCAGAAAGTATTTTTGTTTTGCTTTTCTGTCAAAATAATTTTTTCTCTTTTGTTGCTTGTATCTATACAGTGAAATAGAATAGGATTGGTCCATTCTCTATTTAATTCTGTAAGCTGACTGACTAAACTTCCAATACCAAAATTGTTATCTTGAATGTCATTTGAATAGGACTTTTTGTGACTCCCACCAGCGGTCAAGACTTTTCTTTTGCTGGTGGTGCCTGAACCAAAATTTTAGTTTTTTATTTCTAGTTAGTTAGGTTTCTTTTATTTCCTTTATGTTCATTTGTAACCTTCAATTTGTTGTGTTGTAAAGTTGGGGCAATAAAGAATTGAATTGAATCGGGCAACCTTCTAGTTAGAAATAGTAGATGCCGAAAAAATATTCAATTTCCTTGTACTACTTGAAGCTGGTACATAGTTACCTTCCGAGAACCGACATCTGACACAAGTTGTAGGTATTTTAGTGGGTGAGTTTGCACGCTGACACGCCTGACTGTAGGCGACAGCTGCTGCACAGAAATCATCATCATCTGCATCATGCAAATCATCGTCATCGTCATCACTGCCACCTCCCAAACAGGATCTGTGGTAGAAGTAGGGGTCCACCACCGGGTAGCATATACTGTACTCGGATTCCTTAAAAATAAATCACAAAAAACATTTAGCAACAAATCATTTATTGTCCCCAAACTGTATTTTATCTACGGCTGCGTTATAAAATAGATATAAAAGATTAAATAATATAATATATTAGTTCATTAGGGAAGTGATAGTCGTGAGTCGTGGCAGGTATCTGTTCAATCAGATTAGATAAGCAACTCTCTCTCTCTCTCTCTCTCTGGGCCCTCTTTGTAAGGTTGACCGATTGGATTGGCCAGCAAAAAAAGACTCTGTTCTCCGCTTTAAAATCACTTCCCAGTGATTCGGCACCCATCTAAAACTGTAGGTCCAACTCATTACCCACGCTCTGGTCTAAGACCTTCATTCTTCAAAGAATACGACTCACTTGTCGGCCGATGTCATTCTTCTGATGTACCATCAATAATATCGGCGGATTTCACAAATTTTCGACTTTGAAATAGAACTGCAAAAATTGGTGGCTTCCACACACATCCGATTTTGAAATAGCCTTTCTATAGTATAAATTCAAATTATCTCACCTGATTCAGGTAGGTAAATCATAACACTAGATATGTTAACATTTTCTGTACTGTCTCAATCTTATTCTATTAAACGAGCAAGGAATTGTATGTATGTATGTATGTACGTATTTCCAGTCACTATCTCAAAAACGACTCTAACGATTTTGATAAAATTACGAATATAGGAGCTTTTTGGTGCAAAAATACGATTGCGCTAGGTCTCATTCCTGTAAAAACTCGCTGAAGGACACAAAAAGGAGAAATCTATCCTCAAAGGAACAGCTGATAAAAGAGAAACAGTTTTTAATCATATGGTAGGCCCATTAACGGCGTTATTAACGCTGTCTGGAACGCAAAAACTTCCGCGCGTACCGTGTAGTCGTAGTCTGATCCTTGCAGTCATGTAGGAAACATATGACTGGAACTCAGCTTATGAAAACTTTGCTAAAAAAAACTTTTCTAATTACAATTTAACCCAACGAACCCATAAGACCAATAGAAGGGGCGTATGCACTAGCGTAGGAGGTGAAGCCAAGTCCGCCATCCATGTAGTGGATAGAAAGACGAAATCGTGTTTTCAAGAGCAGAAAATTTCAATGCGCGCTCTCCAAATAAACTGCAGTTTAACACACTTAGGATTTAGATATAACTTTCAAACTTGGCATGAGTATAGACAATTACATAACGATAACAGTGGCATTTTAAAAGTTAATGGTTACCTCTATATATTTTAATTAGTTGTTTAAAGTTATATTTTTGTCCGAGTTTCAAACCATGACATGAAAAAGTGAGTCACCTACCAAAATTTTCATCTTTTGGGTAGAGATGTGATCAAAGCAAGAAAGTTGTAGAGAAATAACGGAATGATTTTTTCATGATTTTTATTTTAATTTACGACTTATACTTTGGATGCAATGTTAGGTTTAAGTGCAACGTTGAAACGCGATCGGGATGGCGCGCTGTCGTCAGCCGGCTTGCGCATCCGGGACCACAAAGCCAATTATTCACTTATTTCTTGTGTTTGATTCAATACTTCCTTGAAGGTTTATTATTGTAATGTAATAATATTATAGTTAGATTGTTTTTAGTAAATTCTTGATTAAATTAGTCCAACTTTTAAATCTTTCAGTTATGAACGCAAATGAACAAAATCCAAATAGGAAAATGTTTATTAGAACAAAGTCATTATTAAATAAAAATCCATCTTTAAAGTCATTGAATTATATAAATCAATGACTACATAAAGTTGAACGTTTACTCAATTTGTCTAATGGGGAAATAGCCTATTGTAAAGACCGTACTTTCGCTATCCAGAATAAAATAATTTCCATATGGGCGCCAACCAAACCAACTTTGGATTGATAAAAAAAGTATTAACTTTTAAATTTTAAGTTAAAAGAAAGTGGTCATGTTAAAATAATAAAAATTGATATTAATAAAGCTATTCTTCAAGCACTCGCGAAGACATTGAGCACAAAATATATATAACCCTTAAAATAGCACTATTAAAGCAGTATTGAATTAGCTATTAATTTATTAGCACTATTAAATTATACGCAATAATTGATATTGCAGAAGGCATAACAAGAATTAATGTTACATTCAAGATAGGCCAATTGAAACGTCTAGAACATGACTCATTTATACTAAAAATTACATTAACATTTAAAATTTGAAGGCCTAATGCTTAATAAGGCAATACGTATTTAACAGAGTTTTCTAAGTTGAAAGCAAGTTTCCTAACAAGTTATATTTAGATCAACCTAGGAATTAATAATAATGACATAAAACAAGATTAACCTTGGTCTATCCCTAACATGGGATATGCTAAGCAATATACAATGAGTTCAATCAGGATCCTGAATTAAAATGATAGGTTTTACATAAAACATGATTACTGGAACAGTGTATTCAATTTGTGGACCTAAATTTCAATTTAAAACTTAGAGACATTGCATTACAAGAAGATTGAGTAAATATACTAAAATAACTAAGATGATCACCAATCTATAAACATAACTGCATAATATCCTACGATCCTTAAACTATCTGAATCGGGATTCTATCTAATATTTAACAAATAGAATGGTAACACTGGAATTCAAGTAGGCTAATCAAATCATCGACTTTCAATTTCATATTATTCTAGGAAAGGGAAGTGATAGCCGCGAGCCGTAGCAGGTATCTGTTCAATCAGAGAGATAAGCTGCGTTCTCGTAAGTCCTGTTCGTAACGGTGACCGATTAGATTGGCCAGCAAAAAAGACACTGTTCTCTGCTGTAAAATCACTTCCCGGTGGTTCGGAACCCACCTAAAACTGTAGGTCCAACTCATCAATCACCATCATCCAACTCATTACTCACGCACAGGTCTCAGACCTATGTGAGCTTCATCCTCAAAAAAAAAAATTCTATTATGATTTTATTGTCCAAATAGCCTACATTGGAATAAATGATCAGATAGACACAATTAGTATTTACTAATTATGATGTTTGAAATGCAGCAGTTTAAAAAATTGCAAGTTGATTCAAAGAAAACCAGCTTGATTCAACAAATTATTGTCCTAACTAATGATGCGATAGTTGATTCTCTCAATTAGTATTGAATCAAAGAGTAAGTCCCAATTCAATCAAAATTGAAATTAAATTTGCATCTTGATAATAGTTTAATGTTGATAAGACTAAAATTATATGAAAACATAGTAGCCTACTTTAAAAAAAGCATAGGATGATATCTTAAAATAATTTATTCCAATATAGGCTATTTGGACAATAAAATCAAAATAGAATAATATGAAACTGATAGTTGATGATCTGATTAGCGTACTTGGATTTCAGTGCTAACATTTATTCTATTTAAATTGTAAAAATATATATGTAAATTTAGAATAAATAGCAAAAACTGGCTTCTCAAGCGCTCGCCACTTGGGTGAGTCATCCCTGCGCCGCCATCTTTGTAGTGGACGAGCGCGTAACAAGTGGCTTCCCCTCGGCGACAAGAAGCCTCTTCTATTGGTCTTATGTGTTCGCTGATTTAACCATACAAAAAATAACATTATTTGTAATTTTTTGGATATTTTGTATTACAGTACAATAACTCTGGGTCTAGGCAAGCTAGGAAGATCGGAAAGCCGGAAATACTATAAAACTCATGAAAATTTGGCTAATTATAATAGCTCAATTTGAAAAATGTTTTTTTTTTTTTTAGATTTCAATGTCAATGATGTGGAAGAGAAAGATATTACCTACAATTTGAGACCAACTTTGCATTTTTATTTTGAGTAGTTACCAAGTTCTTAAAAAATCGACATTTTCCAAGTACAGTAGAAAGCGTACATTACACTTCCAAGAAGAATTACAGATTAAGCTAAATGTTACAAGTATGAATTTGGGTCGTTTCAATGAGCCATTGGACAAGGTGGGAGAAGCCGTTCTTGAGTGAGGGGTTACAAAGTGGTATCCCATCAACCCAACCACCACCCATCTTGAAAAATTACAGTTCTACGAGCTGGTAAACTCGAAATTCAGATTGTTACTCAAAATACATATATGTAGTGTCTAAAAGAACATTTTTACCAATTGGAATTAACATTATTGTTGATTTGCTTGTGCACTAGCTTATGATGGAAAATGTAGAGATGAGGTGGGACCGCTTCACAGCATAACATTTCGTTAATCCCCTTCCCACAGCATTATCTTCGATCTTCAAGATACACATAATTGCCCCAAACATTTAACCCCCTCCCCCCCGAGCGGAGCTCTGTCTCCCGATATTGATTTATTAAACGACTGAGAAACCGGGCATTACTTGCTAGCACTTTGAGGGCTGTATTTATGAACGTAACTTGAAGCGTTCTTATTTAAGTACGACTTGGAAAGGCTCTGTTACATTGAACATGGTCATAAGCTAACCTAAATTTGTAAGGCAATTTCAGACACTAACAAATATAAAGTAGCGTAGATGAAAAGATAACAGTGCACTCCTGTTAGCTACATCCCAACCATTTCATCCATCCCATTTCTTTATCCCAGGTGAGAAGATAATTTATAAGTTAGAAGTCGATTTATATAGAGTGAAAATAGTTTCAATCGGTCAAATACCGATTGAAACTATTTTCACTCTATATAAATCGACTTCTAACTTCTTGGATTTCTTGTTCCATAACGATCTGCGTTGTTAATATTAACTCTTTATAGAAAATTTAACGTCAACTGCGAGCCGTTGAATTTACTATAAGTTAATGTCAAATATACAGTGAATTACATTACAATGGTGCAAAAAATGAATATGATGATTTTATTTTATTTTGATGAGCCAATGCTATACAAATAATCTCAAGAACGGCTTCAAGATAGCCCTCTAACTAGCTCGGCTAAGAACAGATTTGAGATACCGATTTCAAAAGAGTCTTGACTTTTAAGTTAATAAGATCTTCAAGTTAGGTTCTTATTTTTAAAAGGACTATTTCCTATATTCAATTGAAACTGAAAAAACTCTGTATATTTATATGTATTTTTGTGATATTTTTGTTTAAATTGTATTGTTTTTATAATTGCATGAATTTATGAAGAAATAAATCTTTAATCAATCAGATACGAACTTAAGTTAAAACGTTAATTATACTGGGCGAGTTAACTAGCTGACAAATCAGGTTACAAGCCGACTCAGCTGTCCCCGCCATATTATTATGATGTGGAAATCCTTATATTAATGTGAATTATTTATCAGGAGTCAGGCCTTTGTTGGGGGAGCTCAATCAAAATTTATTTATTCACAACAAAACATAAATACAGTACATCACATATTACACAATAAATGAACCCGCAAAGACAAGATTTTATTATTAGTCTGTGAGCGGGGGCGGTCCTCATTTGTCCAAGTACCATACAAGTGCAATTCCAAGAGATAAATTCAGTAGCAATATAACTTATGCAATAAATAGAAAAATTAAATTAACTTACTATAGAGATATAAATTCAGATACATTTTATAGTAATATACACAAAAAAGGAAAAATACACACCAGAACATCTGCCTCTCACCAACGGGTACAAGAAAAAAAGAAGGAGAAAATAAGATGTTAATCTGAGGTAATTTAATTTTGCTGAATATATATTGACACTACACTTAAGGTGACCTTATCAAGGCTTCCGCTTCCTGCCAGTCAACCCGTAGCAGCCACTCATTCACCCTATGCGCAAATACACTGACACTGCTAACCTCAGCCTGGACTATTTCAGGGGGAAGATTTCTGTATAACCAGTGAGCTATGAAATAAGAATTATGGCCCTGCAAACTTATATTGATAGTTGGATTATGGAAACGGATCATGTTTTGGTTTCTGGTTTGGTAATTGGGTTGAAGCTGTCTAAATAAAGTGGGTTTATTATTATAGATGAAAATAAGTAAGGTTTTAATATAAATTTGCCTAATGTTCAGAACTGAAAAGAGATTAAGAAGCAAATTCGTTGGAAATCGTTGGTTTTCGTGAAGCATAGTTTTTATTATTAGCCTCTGTGTAACTGATAGAGGCTCCAGAACAGCACTCGACCGAGCTGTGTAAAGGCATAAATCATCACTCTCAGACGCTGCTTGAGGTATTGAACGTGAGGTACCCAATTCAATTTGCTATCAATGATAACACCCAAATATTTATATTGATCCACACGTTCAACAATACCACAGTCACAAGTAACCGACCGTGGGTCTCCACAAGAGTGCATCCTAAGCTCCAGACGACCTGGATCATTACATCTTCGAATAAAAATTAGGAGATGTTTGGTTTTACCTATATTAACAGTTAGGGTATTATGTTCAAACCAATTCCCAACTTTCATCAGGTCGCCAGGCGGTAATCTTCCTCCCGCGTGCAGCCAGCTTACACAACAGCCGTGTCATCCGCAAATAGGAACAACTTTCCTTTAATATTTAACTTATTAATATTATTTATGTATGCGAGGAATAAAAGAGGACCCAAGGTGATACCTTGGACCACTTCATAGTTGACAGGTAATGATTCGCTTAAAGTTCCATTAATTGACACTTTCTGCAAACGATTCTCAAAAAAGCTAACAAGCCATTGTAACTCTGTATTTTTTATTCCAAGTATTTCTAGTTTTTTAAAGAGTTTTTAGCGATCTATTGAAACAAATGTCTTCGCAATATCAAGGAATGTGATCAGTACTCATTTCTTCTCTCCAAGTTTTAAGGCAATATTTTTTGTTAAGTCAAATAGGGCGTCAGATGTGCTTTTGTTGGACCTAAATCCATATTGCTCCTCTGCAATTATCCTCTCACGACTGAGATATTTTGAAAGTTGAACTTTAACACATTTTTCAAGGACTTTACCACAGACAATAGAACTATATCGTTTCTGTAATCTGTGACTTCACTTATAGCCGTGAGTAGGGAGATTGGTCTAAAATAGCTCATTACTGATTTAGTTTATTTAGGTTAACCCGACTTTAGCAATCTTCAGCACATTTGGAAATTTTCCAGTACGAATACTCAGATTTTTTATGTGAAGTAATGGTTGCTGTTGCTCGTTGATATTATCCTTGATCATTTGCAAAGGAATAAGATCCAAGCCAGGTGAAGAGTTTAATAATTTGAACGATCTTGCTTAACTCTCGGAGAGTGACAGGCTGAAGCACAAATACTGAATCAACGGTGTCCTCCACGTCAACAATCCCCCTGGGGTTCAGAGCCTAGCTGGTTTGGCCCTTTGGTGGTGTCCGATGGCAAAAAAATATCTATCTATCTAATATAAATCTATCTATCTATCTTTATGTTACAACTACTTGCTGGCTTGTCACTTCATGAACTTGTAAGTGTAAATAAGACTTATCAGAGGTGCCCATCCCCCCCAAGGTCAAGAGCGCAAATCCCCCCCATTTCATACTGCCCCCTTTTTTCACCCCCCCCCCCCCAAATTGGGTATCTGCCCCCTTCCCAAATACAGGAGACACTATTGGGTACTAATGAAAAAATGAAATTTAAATGATTGTATCAAATTTATCTCACCAATTTGATACAATAATAATCATTCAATTCAACATATTTATATACATTATCATGCACATATTACATTCTTTAATATAAACACATATAATAATTCATTGAATATAGATATTGAAAAAATTATTTGTGCAAAGCAAGCAAAGTAGGATAATTATGTGCTGGCTGCAAATTTAAAACAAAATGAAAAATCTATTACCTACTTCCTCAAAAAACAAAGTAATAAAGTTCTCTAAATGAATTATGCATTTTACTTTTATTCAATTGCAATGTGGGTTTCATAAAATTTAACACTTTGAATTTCACAAAATAAGAATTATTTCTTTCAATATTGAAAATTAAATTAATTTATTAAAGCATCACAGCATGAAACTGGAAATTTCAG
This sequence comes from Conomelus anceps, assembly GCA_948455865.1. Taxonomy (NCBI): domain Eukaryota; kingdom Metazoa; phylum Arthropoda; class Insecta; order Hemiptera; family Delphacidae; genus Conomelus; species Conomelus anceps. Next base: position 17,312,679 of record OX418222.1, read on the forward strand.
ATTAACATGAGAAATTGAAAGTGTAAATATTATACACAAAATAAAATGAAAAATACAGTATTGCAATAAATTTGCTTGTTGTGAGTTTTAAGATAGTTATTTCACTATTGATGAATTCTATTTTTATGCAATTCAATTGCATACTACCTTTATTTGTGACATTTGTTAGGGATCGACATTAAATATGAAAGTTCTATCTGTCAAATGACTCGCTTGCATCCCTAGAGACTTTAGCCATTTAGCTGAAATTTTCCCGGCAATAAATAGTCCCTCTAAAATCGTATTCCAAGAGATTCTAGTCTCATGTCTAGAAAAGCTTAAATCCATTTATTTTAGCCCTTATTATGGAATTTTTTTGAATTTTCGATATTGAGAGCTTGATTTGAGGCTTAAAATTAGTAGTTTTATATGAGTATTTATTAAAATTGAGTTTATAAATTGGGTAATAAATTGAAAGCTTAAATTCAATAAATCATTGCTTTCATGAATCGTTTGCCTAAGAACTTGAACCCACTTTTCGTATATTGTTTTTAGTTCATTAATTAGTCGTGAACAAATATTAATGCTAACTTTTCATGTGAAATTTAACGACTTGCAGTCAATGTATATAAACTGTTTATACTGTTTGCAGTCAATGTATAGAAATTTGTTTATGTATATAAACAAAACATTCTCAATGAACAACTAAATTTTAAATCTCACAAACTTTTTGATCACATTTTACAAAAACCACAACACTTCTAACCAAAAAACTGACATGATGATCTAGGAACCCACGCCTCTGAAGATGGATCTCATAGATTTGAAAGCGCTCGGCCTACAGATTAAGTGAGTTATACTTATTCTTAACAAATATTTGACTGCAAGTCGTTAAATTTCACATGAAAAGTTAATATTAACAACGCAGTTCGTCATGAAACAAGAAATCCAGGAAAATATTAATGTATAAAATATAAAAAACACTACTTATATAAAGCCATTTTAACAAGTCATAGTGGTTTCAAATTATTATTACCGGGCCACCCAGAGACATTTTATTTAGTAGCCCAGGGCAAAGTTTCGGATGGAGGCTCCCTTACACCTTCACCCTAAACACCAATTTTCAATTAATGACTCGATTTCCCATATATAGCATTGTCTTTCAGCCATGCCTAGTTGCCGACTGTACTCAAAAGAATCTGTTGAACTAATTTGAATTGTTTTTTCAATTTAAAGATGAAATGGAGTGTAGGCCAACTGAAAACCATTCCATGTAAAAGCTGTGGAAGCTAGGGAAAAGGGTAATGAGTGGCACCTGAGAGAGCTATAACTTCTATTTTTGTTAATCTCTTGAATTCGAATCGAACTACACTAATACTGGAATATGACTTTGAATGGAACTTGATTCAACTTGCAGAGAGAATAAATTAATAACACATCCCATTCCAAACTTTGACTTATAATAATTTTGTATTATTTACATATAGATGGTGACGGAACCCCAAAATATTGGGGATTCTGAGGATTCTCCACCGGAGAAAAGAATTGTTTTCCAGGTCTTGAAAGTGCAACTAAGCTTTTTTTGTGGTTATCAACCTCCTCCCTCATATTATTTGTTTCATGGTGTGACAAATTTCACGATCACAATAAAGACTATGAGGTATCAGATCTGAACAATACCATAAACGGTAACAGAAATTAGCATTTGAAACCCATCTGCAAAAATATTGAGAAACCTTTTCTCCTTTCAAGCCTACAGCGTCAACTTCATTCAAGTGATCTGGGGGACCTTCAAACCCATGTTTGGGGGCTCCGAAAATACTGGGACCCACCAGCATCTTGTGGCCTTTGATGACCCAAAGCCGAGCCAATTAGGGAACCTTTGTTTATAAATGTAGAAATTTGAAATATTCTAGGTGCAGCCTACTTTTTAATTTCTACTTCACATGACTAACCTGGCAATAAAAACGGACCCAAAGGGCCCGCGCCGCCAGGGGCCTCTAGGGCCTTTTAGGCTTCTAAGGAGCCTCGAGAGATCTAAACTGGTGAAAAAAGGGGCACTGGAGGCCCCTAGTTGGACAATTTGTCACTAGTTAAATTTTTTTTGTCACTTGCTCACATTTTGTAAAATGATGTGGCCCCTTGACATTGAGGCCCAAGAAAACTTCCCTTGTTCGCCCCATCCCCTCTGTAATCTTGATCAATTTATTATTTTAGTTGATTTAAAGTTTTAAAATTATAGTATTTTTTCTAGCTGTAACAGTTTACGTATGAAAACTTTTTTACCTCCAGTAACCAATATTTATCGTTATTTTTATTGATGCCTCCCTACTCGTTTTTGAGGCCTCTTTTACAGACTCAAGTAAGGGGTTTGTAATCCGGAACCCCCCCTCGACAGTACGCCAATGCAAGATACACGACTTTACATGACTTTACAAATCCTTTCAATATCCACTAGACTAACTTAATTTTATCATCATTTTCAACTGTTTTTTCTTTGTCGCTGCTGTCTTCTTGAGTGACAGGTTCTCATTTTATATTTAACACATATGAAAATATTCTCTAAGAGTCAGTTCATAATTGAGGAGAATGTTTCTAGGTCTGAAGCTACATCCAGCTCATAATACATGCATTCTGCAGGAAGTTAAACATTTCACTTGTAAATAAATAAGCTTCATAAACATATACTTTCAGCTGTAAATGAGATAATTTGAGTTTTTTTAAATTAAAAATCGTGATAGAAAAGTAAAATCTTATGCAAAAATGTTGTGGGGGGAATTTAGGGTCTGGTCTGCCCCCCCCCCCACCCGATTGGTTATTGAGTTGGCCGAAAGTGACTTGACTTGCTCACCCCCCCCCCCCCCCCAAAGTTGGTGCTACTGGTTGCAATGATCTGTGCGGGAAGGGCAAAAGCAGTTAGCACATTCAATGGTTGGTATCCCTCGTCACTGCTGGCTAGCAGGCAGCCATCTATGAAAATTGCAGAGCAAAATACAGCACAGTATTGTTGCGACGAACTGTCAATGTTAATATGAAAAGCAAAAATTCTATTATAATTATAAAATTGTGTTAAAACAAATAATACTCCCCAAAAATCCCCCCCCCCCAATAGTTACAAAAAGTTATAAAATATCAAGAATAATATGTGAAAAAAATTCCCCCCCAAAAATGCCAGGAGCGCAAACTGCGCACCTGACCCCCCCTCTAGGCACCCCTGAGACTTATCGCCGCTAAGTAAGACTTAACGTCTTCCTTTGCTAAGAAACGTTTATACATACTGCCCTTGAAGTAAACCTTTCGTTTTACACCTTACCTTTGATGCGAACAGCGCGGCACACTTAGCCTGTCTTTGCGACGGAGTGGCAGCAGAGGCGTTCAGACGATGCGGCAGAGGAGGCATGTGATGGTGGCATGCCTCGGGCGCACGCACGCCAAGCAGCCAGCTGTCGGTGAATTGGCGTGCGTCGGCGGTAAGGTGACCTTGAGCCGTGGTGAGATCGTTGCTCCACTCGCTGTCCATTGTGCCCAAAAGGCCGGCCGTTTTGCCGTAATACCAACCTCACAAAACAAAAATCACTTACAGTTACTAGGAGATTCAATTTTATTTATTAATTATCAAAAGCACAGCAAATATTATTCATATATTTAAAAAAATATTTTTCTTCCAATAATAATAAAAGTATGTCAATTTTCAACTACCTTGTGTTGATAATTTTTCCTCTATTTTACTACTTCATATTTTACAAATTAATCTGTACTGTAGGGTATTTTTGTTTTTCATACAACATTTTTACAACACTTATGCCCCACACTCTGTGTCTTGTGGTCATTTTTTTCTCTTTCCATTGAATTGAACTATTGTATAACTGTTAACTATAAATAATTGCAAGTTCAATTTACTATTGTAACTTCTGCATCAATACTATTTAATTTGTATATTTCAGATGTATTTTTAGGTTTCTGATGTTGATATGAAAGATGAATAAATTTGAAATTTGAATTTTTAACCAAAGATATCCATTACTAAAAATCACTATCATGAAATACATAAATATGCCACTATCACACAGTCGTTAGAGCAGAAGAGTATGCATCAGAAACACTGAAACTATCAAATCTACACTAGTAGTTGTTTGAACAGTAGACCTCACGCCCAAGAATATGGGTGCTTGCACAGAGGAACATACTCCATTATAATACTCAACGATAACCACCATCGCAAAATTAAACACAATCATTGATAATGTAACTATTGTAACTTCTGCATCAATACTATTTAATTTTGTATATTTCATATGTATTTTTAGGTTTCTGATGTTGATATGAAAGATGAATAAATTTGAAATTGGAATTTTTAACCAGATATCAATTTTAAAAAAATCACTATCATGAAATCTATTAGACCTATCACAACCATTAGACCTAACCCTTGATTCAATTTGCGTTGTCTATTTCATCTATGTTTTCCACTAAAAGTCACTCTGTATCAAGTTATCAAGGTTACGGTTCCGTTTGCATTCAGCCTGTACTTATGTTGCAAAATACAGCTGATTGTTCAAATCAGATAATATTTCACATGTCTGATGAATGGATTTATAGAACAATATAAATTAAATTTGCGTATTTATCATTTACCAAATAACCACTTGATATTATACAGAAAGTCACTCTGTATCACGCAAGATTCTCCATCCTGTTGTTTAAGTCAGCCTGATTGCTCAAATCGGATCAGATTTCACAAGGCTGATGAATATATTTATAGAAAAATATTCTTTAAATTTGTATAGTTATCACTCACTTATTAATCACTCGTTATTGTACTTAATTGAAATATGTTGTTCTTATGAATGATAACCTAATTCATGTGAAAGCTCAACCAGCTGAATAAAAGGGCCTGAGAGCTATCTGATTCCAATTCCATACTGTTACAGGTTCTATCTCTAAAATATTGCTGGCAACACTTTAAATTAAGACTTGCACTTTATTCACACAAATTACTTACAACTCGCACTAATCAGTTATGTCACAAATCAATCAGAAACAGATAAATCGATGAAAGTTCAGCTAATAATGAGTTTGCTATATTACTGTTCCAAAATCAATCACTAACTATCAAAAGGCTGATCAAATATTAAATAATAACTGTTCAATAATTCAGAAAGAAACGTCTAAAACATAACAGTTGAAACACTATAAAGCACTTACGAGTCACTGTATAAACGGTTAAAGAAGCCTGAATGATAATCTGTCACAATATACTGCATTTATCACATTAACACATTAAATGTTCGTATAAAAAAGTCTGTATTAGCGCTCACTGGTAATACGGTTTGTAAGAACGGAACCTAGAACTGCCAGTGGGTATATCTGCCACTTGTTCTCTCCATCAAGTTTTCACACTGAATGAACTGGTGTTTACATGAGCATCCGCTTTATATAAGTGTTTGTGACACTCCAGTAAACAGTAAAACGTTCTCCATTCTTCGAGATTATTCTATTTAAACAGTTAAGAGTTTACTAGAACTCTCTAGATGGATTGCAAGGCTAGAAAAGAACAGGGAGTGTAAACAAAACACTAAAAACTGTGATAAGCAGGTCACTAACCGAAAGACATTATGACACAGCAGATAACGCTGGAAATATATTTCTCTCTTCCTGCATTTCATAACAATACGATGGAGAAGCTCATTTAAAAATCATACATTTCCTATACAAGGCCTGAGTGCCTTTCTTTTATTTCATTTGAAATATCCTTTAAATGCAAGCAAATTTCGAAAATCCCTACACATACATCGCTGGGCATTCATTAAGAAGATCCACGGAAATTTTCATAGAATTTGGTCCACGTTTTTAGTCGTGAATGAGTTACAAACAAACAGACAAATGCAAAACGGTCGACTAGAAACAGAAACCTCTCTTCGTTCGGTTGTTAATAATTATTATAAAAATTTCATCGATATTGTTCTAAAAATTTATTCATCAGACATGTGAAATCTGATCTGAATTGAGCAATCAGCTGTCTCACAAATAGAAAATACAGCCTTGTTGATGTGATAAAGAGTGACTTTGTGGAAGACAGACATAAAATAGACTGGGCAAATTGGATCAAGGTTTAGGTCTGATGACTGTGTTCAATTTTGCTCTCATGATTATCATTGAGTACATGGAGTAAGTTCCTCTGTGCAAGCACCCTTATTTTTGGGCTTGAGGTCTACTGTTCACAGAACTACTAGACGAATGAATTTTTATGATTACCTTCAAGTGTCAACAGACAGACGCCATACTGGAAGACACAATGCAGATGAAATCCGCGCTGTCCGATGATGGTAGCCATTCCACGTTCCTGTACCACAGACATGGCGCCGACGTCCATTGGCAGGCGTCTGCCCCCTACGGAACCCCCCGATCCTCCACCGCCACTCACCGCCACCGTCTGCCGGGTCATATCAACTGTCACCACACTGCCACCTATTAAAAACAAAATAAAATTAAATTAAATAACTGGCTTTGTGATGGTGAATGTGATACTGTAGAAGATAACCATAATGGATAATAAGACTTGAAGTTTCATAACCACATTTATTGAAAACAGTGAGAAATTAGTTTTGGTTGTCCACCATTATCAATATCAATCAAACTAAAACTCAAGTAAATACTAGCTTTATGTATACTAAACACAGAATGATAAATTGGCTAAGGGAGAAAGTGCCTCTAATAGGCTGACCTTCATTGAAGGTCTGTGATTTTTATTAGAGGCACTTTCTCCCTTAGCCAATAGTATCATTCTGTGTTGAGTATAAGTTAAGCTACTCTGTACTTGAGTTTTAGTTTCATTGAGGTTGATAATGGTGTAAGAACCGAAACTAGTATTTTACGGTTTTCAGTATATGTGGTTGTGACAGCTTCAAGTCTTATTATTCATTAAAATTAACTTAAATAAACTAAAAAAATATATACTAAATAACCTTCACAATTGTAAAATCCAAATATCTTAAAAGAGTTAACAAACAGAAAATGATGTTAGTAATTTGTTTGATTGTTGAGAAATGTTTATGTAATTTTGTTATTGTGGTTTCATATTACTTTCTCACTTGATATTGTCAACATAAATAATTATTGAAATAGTTATTTGTGTAACTAGTGCGGAAAGTAGTTCTTTGCTGCATGAGAGAAATGCATTATGCGCGAGCTAAAGGCGAGTGTGGAATAGTTTCTCGAGTGCAGCAAAGATACTTTCAGCACGAGTTACACATTATTTTTTTCCTACAGTTGGCACACCTGGAGTGCGACAAAGTAAAATGAGTGTAGCAAAGTCAGCTGGATTAAGGTAAAGTAAAAGAATGCAGGAAACAGCTGTTTTGCGTACTATAATGAGTGCATAAATAGCCACTTTGTTGGGCAACTGTAGGAAAATAAACTTTACTAGTGAATTAAACACTAACTTATTCACATGATGGTCATTTCGTATTATTGAATGGTTCCTCAGACATGACTGGAGACCTACTTGGAGTGGACCTCTAGCCGTGTCAGAGGAAGCATTCCAAAAATGTGGAATGGCCATCACACGGAAGTGTTGAATTCTATAGTGAAGGTTATTAATAATGATTTTTTATGTTTAAATATAAAGTGAAAAAGCAATATGAAACTACAACATCAAAATTACATAAAGATCGAACAAGCTATTACAAACATTTTCTGTTGACTTTTTCAAATATCTGATTTTTGCAACTGTCTCAAAACGTTTGTGCTATGAGCAGGGGCATCATTTCAGAATGGCGGGGAGCCGTCACCTCATCCCCCCGCCCCACCAAAAGATATGACAAAAATGTCTGTATTGATAATATTATTATATTGAACAAAATTTCTTTATTAGAATAAAATTTACTGCTTGCCATTTTTTCTGTCAAGCTGGCAGTTTTTGTAACCTTTTACATTATTTCTGGTTGTAACATTTGTTAACATGAAGTTTTTTTAACTCTTTCGTTACACACAGGCTGTGGTCCAAGTTAGGGACTGTTTCTGCTAAATACATTATTGTTTTTATGAAGGAACTAAATAAATACAATTTACAATAAATAAACGCAGCCAAACAGCATCTACAACTGTAACGCCACTGTGGTCGGACCTCACACTCACCAGCCAACAACAGCAACTGCCGGCGTCCGTCCGCCTGTGTAGCCAGCACCAGATAGAAATCGTGATCGACAAAATCTGCAGCCAAGAGCGCATGCGCACTACAAGCGGCTGACGTCACAAACACTTGGCCTGAGCCACGTGGCGCGCTGGGCGCGAAGTACACGCCGCGTCCGTTGAACGTGACAAAGCGCAGCTGGTCCACCATTAGCAGGGCGTGGGCTCCGAACGGCGGCAACCAGTTACTGGAGTCCAACAGTGGTAGGTAGGCATGGTAAGCAGACCACCAGAGCGACGTGTTGGTGGGGTTGAACCAACGCTGTACTGAGACTAGACGCTTGTATTCTGATATTTCCTGGGGGAATTCAAACAAAATTAGTTGAAAATATACAGTAATTTGATATAAAATCCGTTGGACATGCGTAGTAAGATATAAAAAAACTTGAAATAAATAGAAATAGGTTGCACCCAGTATATCAAGTATATAATGTTAAATAGATTAAAATTCATTGTAGATAAAAATGTGTTAATTTCAGTGTACTTTGCTTATCTACATTCTCACTTGTGTTATGGCATTGTCGCCTGGGGGAATGATACTAATTTAAGAAAGCTATTTTTGTTCTGCAGAAACGAGCAGTAAGGGTCATTGCCAATGTGCATAGTCGTTTTCATTGTAAGGAATTATTTAAAAATTTCAGGATTCTGACAGTTCCAGCTATCTACATATTTGAGTGCCTTATGTACATTAAAAAAATTTGGTGGGAATACCTATCAATAGTACCATACACTGCCATTTTACTAAACATACTAAGTTACCATCGCTTAGAGTGAGTCAGCGCAATTTTACAAATACGTTAAATTGTTTCATAGAGTACGGTAAAAGAGTTTACAATGCACTTCCTGCACATTTAAAAGAGCTTGAGGTTGATCAATTTAAGAAAATTATAAAAAATATCCTAATTGAAAAATGTACATATAGCAAACAAGAGTTTGTTATATAATATTCTGTGATAATTTATTTATTTTTTATTTTTTTTTATTGTTATATTGATGAGTTGTTATTATGATGACTTTTTACCAGCCCATATTTTATATACTTATTGTTAATTGACCTTGTCATGCATTTTTGTTGAATAATTGTGGCAATAAAGAAATCTTGAATCTATCTATGGCAGATTACCCGCCCCACTTTTCCCAACTGTAAGAGTGACCTTTTATAATTGAAGAATTTATAGCACTGCTAACCTTAAGGTCTCGGGTCTGACCAAAAGATTTTTCTAGAGGCCACTCCTGTGTTACGGAGGACACATTAGGCCTGTCGGTCCCGGCTGCCCAAAAACAGTTGTTAAATCATGTCAGAGGTGAAACATGTTGATAAGTCACCTGATAACTCTGACACCAGACCTGAGCCAGCCATGTCACACAATTTTATTATTATAATTATAATTATTATGATCCTAATCAATTGATTGTATCATTGTTCTGAATCATTGTGTATCATCGTCTTATCATTGAGTTAACGTATTACAATGAAAATGCTAGAATTCCAATCAATTCATGAAAAAAATTAAAATTTATCAAATAAAAGATGGAAATTTTTTCAAAAATAATGTTTCTAAATATCCATAAAGACTGCGAACGCAACCCCCGTCACGAGCACGCTCCGTTGCAAATAAACAGCTGATTGCATCATTAACGTGTATCATTGTGTCATCGTGTATCACCGTCATATCATTCTGCTTAAGGCCCATGTTATATGAGCAGCTTTGACGCGACAGATTTTACGTCGCGTACACGCCAAGCCTACCGGGCAATGGACTTCCCTGTGTGCAAGTTATACGAGCGTTATATCTGTCGCATCTGACCCTGTAAAGTCAGCGTCAGCGTCTACAACGCGTCCAGACCGGTAAAACGGGCAGCAAAAACGCGGTAGAAATGACGCCGTCGCTATTATACGGGCAGCTTTGACGCGGCAGATCTGCTACCTCAGCAAAACCACCATTGTTGCCACTTATTTATTTGAAGTTTGCAGTAATTATGGTGACAACACAGCTCACCACACATTCCTCTGGCTTATTCACGTGAGTTCGCAGGTTCACGTTGACAGCATAATTTTATTGTTGTGACCTTCGGGCACCCTTGGTAACGGTCGCGGCGTCTTTTCTGCACGTATAACAGCTCCGTTTTTTATGATCAGCGTCAGCGTTTTATCTGTCACGTCAAAGCTACCCATATAATATGGGCCTAAGGTGTGCAGTTGCAAGACAATGATATGCAATGTTTTTGTGCAAATAGTGTGCTCGTTTTGCAAAAGCACACCATAAACACAACGATAAGACGATGATACACAATGATTCAGGACAATGATACGATCACTTGATTATATGCAACGGAGCGTGCTTGCGAAGGGGTTCGCGTTTGCAGTCTTTATAGATATTTAGAAGCATTATCTTGATATAGAGATAAAGAATTGACTTAAAAAAAAATGGCAAATGATTTTAGAAGAAACGAAGAAACATACTTAAAACTAGTACAATTGACGTGGCCAGTACAGGACTTGAATTGTATGCATTCAAGTTATTCTATTCGGTAATAGAATAAAATGAATTTCGAATTCTCATTTTAATTCAATCAAATGTAATGTAGACAGTATACAAATATACATGGTGTACAAATATTGACAACAGCAACAGATAGAAATGCAAAAATTCTATGAATACTACAACCCACAAAATCTTAACACTGCCGGGGATTGAGCCTAGGCCCTTCTCTTTCATGAAGAATGCTCTTTCTAACCAGAGGATCTTCTAAATCATAGTATTCATTTGATATTGAGTTGAAGCACAAATAATTAAGAAAACTCCTCAATTATTGCTCTAAAATTGTCAACTAACTATTTTCAAATTTTGTACCTGAAAGTTCGGTGTTTCATTGAAAGCATGCCATGGCATAGGCAGCTTCTGCTCCAATTTAATGAATCCTTTTTCCGGGCTGAATAGGAACAGAGTTTTTGGTTTGTGGTTCCTAAAAAAGGTAAAACAAAAAAAAAGAATTATTACTAATACATAATTGAATACACAACATAATTAAAACATTACTCAACTAAGTGATAATGACACGGACTATATTCGTGGACTAACTCCTGATTATTCAATTGCTGATTCCCTGTTTCTCAGCCTCCTCACATCTGGCAAGGTTGAGTCGCTTGAGAAGTAACAGTAGCCCTGGATTGGACGATATTAGTAACACTACCATCAAGATTATATCGGTCTGTGTTTCTGAACCGTTTGCTTATATTGCCAATAAGTTCTTTACTTCAGCCACGTTTCCATCAATACTCAAGATTGCAAGGATTAAACCGTTATTCAAATCTGGGGACGCCTCTCTGCCCAGCAACTATAGACCTATAAGTCTGATTAGTAACTTGGTTAAGACACTTGGGAAATTAATTTAAAGATAGACTTACAGATTCCATTAGTAAACACAATATTATAGCTGAGGAGCAGTTTGGTTTCCAAATTAATAAGTCTACGGAGGATGCCCTGATTTGTTTCGTAGATGAAGTAAGCAGAAATATGAACAAGTGTCTTGCTATTCTACTGGACTTGACAAAAGCATATGACACTGTCCCACACTCCACTTTGTTAGATAAGTTGGAAAGATAAGGTTTTAGAGAGGTATGTTCTGAACTGTTCAAAAGTTATTTGAGTGATCACTACCAATTGATTACTGATGGTGACCGAGACTCTATGCAACGATCGCGTGTGAACAGGCTTGGTGATTATGGCCTGCCTCAATGAACAGTATTGTCGCCAATGATTTTCCTTCTTTACGAAAACGACATGCTGAAGCTGAGGATACAAAATTGCAAAGTCGTTTCATTTGTCGATGGTACAGCTCTCATACTAAACTAGACGTCTTGGTCTGCAGTTCACACTCTGGCAGACCTTTCAGTCATTGGTAAATTGCTCAACAATAATGTTCTGAGTTTAAATATATCTGAAACTCAATACTTGACCTTCTCTCCAGAAGCATTGGGACAGGCACCTGTGGAACTGAGTTTAAAGATGCATTCGAACTGATGCTCCCCAACACGCAACACTTGTGCTTGCCCCAAAATACGAAAAACAAACAATACCAAATACCTGGGTATCATAATAGATGAGAATATCAAATGGGAACCCCACATAAGCTTCGTATGTAAAAAATTGAAATGTTTCTCTTATACCTTCTATAAGGCTAGAAGTATTCTCCTCTCCATGTCAACGAGATAGAAATTTTATACTTTGCTTTTGTCGAGTCTATATTACATTATGGCATTGCTGTTTGGGGTGGAACTTATGATGTGCATGTAAACAAGTTGTTTGTCCTTGAGAATAGAATATTCAAAACTATGTTAAATGTGAATTAATTCTATAATAATGCACCTGACAATATAAAATCCAGTACAGTACATCACTTTTTTTAGTGGACTAGTTGGAAAGTGGCTTTTCAATTTACTTCCTGATGAGACAGAGGAACTATTTTCTGTTCTTCAATAGCTCTGCAGGCGCTCTCCTCCAATTGATTAATCATTTTATTGTTAATATGTTCTCTATATTTCTTTCTAATGTTATGTTCTTTCTCTGTTGGTTAGTCTTATCTGCCATATTATTCTGTGTGGTCATTTGTAAAACAATTTTTTCAAAGGATAGCGACTCCTCCATGCGTACTGAGAACTTGATGGCTCCCTTGCATGAGAGTATTTATTGCCAAAAAAAAATATATATTATTGCATTTCTATTATATCTTTTATTATTATTATTTGTTTTTTATTGAAATACAATTCTATTGGCAATAAAAAATTCATTCATTCATTAATGTGAATATATTGTGTCCTAGTGCGGAGATATTCGAACATTTCAAAGTGTTGACTGCGAGACAATTATATATAAAACGTCTATTCAGGTACATAGCCAGAAACAGGGATAGTTTCAACTTTCAGGTGGCAAATAATGTGTATGACCTATGAGATAAATCTATAAACAGTGCAAAATTGAATATTCTGATTATGTGACTGTACAAAAACTAATAAGATATAAGAATAGCAAGTTCATAAATATTGATGCCTTCCAAATTTCTGTATGTTGTAAATAATGGGAAGTATTGTCTTCATGTGCAACAAAGGTTAAAGAGACATTACTCTTTTGATATCAGTAAACTAGAGTAATTATTAATAGTGTTAAATGGTTGAATCTGCAAAGGAGAGTTTTGAAATAATTAATCTTGACTAAACAGAAGTACTCACACCAGTGACAAGGTTTTTATCCTTCTGCTGGTTGGTGCCAATTCAATCCATATTTTTTCTACTGCAATGAATTAGTGATGATCATTGCAAGCAAGTTTATTTATCATTGTTTACATTGTAATATATATATTTTTTTTTCATCAATAGAATAGAATGTTTTATTGCCAATAACAAAAATATACACAATAGATACACAATAGATACAGTGTCATTATTATGCATTGTAAACATGGCTATTCTAAGACAAACAAAACAATGCAGACAATACACAACAATACGATATAAACAAAGGCTAAAATACTAAACGCAAAGAAATCGAAGATTTCCGTCCGCGTTCAGGAGTAAAGAACAATTTTTTTTCTCACTTTTTTGAAGAAATAAAAATTATGAAGAGCACAAAATACAATATTTAAGAGCAAATATCACTCCAGTGGTAAGAAGTGTTCTGTAAATCAAATGAACATCACCAGTAAAATTGACATAATATGTATAAATATATATACATATACCTATAGTTTTACCTTATCTACCACCACCATTGCATTTTTATAATGATAATTAGCAGATGAAACTAAAGCCAGATGAGATAAGTCATTACACAAGGACAACAAGGATTGAGGGGTCTGAAGGTGCAACCTCCAGGATTCAATAAGGAGTGATGGATGTAGGAACGAAAATTAACTTTGTATATGGTACCAACTCTCAACCACATCAATATGGAGGTTCAATATAAACTCTTTCAGAGCTTTTTTAACCAAGGCAGGAGGTGTGCCCAAAGTAAAGTTCTGAGATATCCTGTTGTAGAATTTAGCCTGCAGGAAACAAAATAATTTCTGGAAAAAAGTGCTGTGGGGTTTAGGGACATAGAGCCTTTCAGTAAACCTCACTCCTCTCTGCCCATATTCAAGGTCCACTGTAGCACCCTCATTACCACTAGCCCAAAAAAATTGCATTAATACCTTGAAGACATACAAATACCTCAAAGGCATTATCTTCAAAGCTTGACACTCATTAAGGTAATCATTTCTCACTTGTCCAGATATAAGGTGTACCATTCTCCTCTGTAGAGCCATTACTGGCTTCAAATGGGTAACATAGGTACTCCCCCAGCATACCAAACCATAAGAAAGTCGGGATTGAACCAACGCAAAATAAATATCTCTCAGAACAAAGCCTGGACACAATCTTTTGAGGTTATAAAGTCTATGTGACAGACAATGAAGGTACTTTGTTATTTCATTTATTTGGTCATTCCACATAAGATTCTCAACTTTAATTCCAAGATACCTTACCGTCCTGGATTTCTGTATGATTCCACAATTACACATTCCTTTAGCACACCCAACCCTATGAAACCTAAGTGGCTCAGCAAAATTGAAAGATGAGGAGATGCCAAAGTTCAGATAGGTAGTCTTATCAAGATTAAGACTCAGTTTATTGAAATTAAACCACAAGGCAATGCAGTCCAGGTCATTGGACATAAAATCATACAATTCATGATCTGAATTCTGAAGAGGCACGATAAGAGAGGGCAGTATCATCTGCAAACACTGTGAATCTTCCTTCAAAAGGCCCAGAATAAAGGTCATTTATGTAGACTAGGAACAAAATAGGCCTCAACACAGAACCTTAAGGCACTCCACAATCCACTCTCTGAAAAGAACTTCGACTAGTGCCAATTTGAACTGCCTGATGACGTCCAGAAAGGTATGAGTGGAACCAACCCAAGGGCAGACCCCTTATTCCAGCTTCCCTCAGTTTTCTGAGAAGTGTAGCATGATCAACTGTGTCAAATGCTTTACAAATATCCAAGAATTACCCTAATACTCTTTTTACGTCCTTATCATTGATATTTGTAAAAATCTCTGACATAAACTTCCTCAAAGCAAACTCAGTGCCAAGACCCTCTCTGAAACCAAACTGACAATCAGAGAAAAATCTTGAAGAATTAAGGAAATTTAAAACTCGGCTCTTGATTAATTTTTCAAAAACAATAGAGAGAATTGACAAGATTGAGATAGATCTGTAATTGCCAATGAGTTTAGGGTTGCCTTTTTTTGGAATTGGTATGACCCTAGCAATTTTGAGCTTGTCTGGAAAGATGCCCTCCAAAAGACTGAGATTAAAAATATAAGCCAGGACTGGACAAATAATGGAACTCAATTTTTTAATTAAAGTTGTAGAGTACCCATCAAGACCTGGAGATTTCAAGTTACTTAAGGAAGAAATTACTTTTTGAATTTCCACAGGATTTATTGGTGTCCAAAATAACGATCTTTCACACCAGTCAACCTTGAAAACATTGAAATAATTGTTTATTTCAGTAGGTGGGGGAAAAAGGTGAAGCAACAGACCTAGGAGCTGCAATGAAATAATCATTAAATAGATGAGCAACCTTTGACTCATCAGAAACCATCCCATCATCTACCAAAATCCTTATTTACGACCCCCTGAAGGGCATCTACCTATCACCTCATTTATCAACTTCCATTGGCCTCTTGAATTTCCCCTAACACTCTCAAAACGATCCTGATAATATTTTTCTTTAGCAAGCCTTATCCAATTCTTTATCCTGTTCCTGAACCTATTATACTTATGCTTTAAAGAAATTAATATCTCCTGGATTATTCCGTACATCTTTATATAATTTGTCCCTATTAATGATGGCTTCACAAAGACCTCTACTCATCCAAGGTTTTATTAATCTATGTTTATGGTTATTGTAGATTAGTCCCAGCACTATACACAGAAGACCAATCCTCACTATTCAGAATGCTTATCAGGCTATCCCAATCCATTCGCTTTACCTCCTTCTTTCATTGACTACTGGCTTCTGGGCTGGAAATGACATGGAAACAGCTCTATGGTCGGTTACAGAGGCCTCAACAACAGCCGAACGTACCAAAGATGGAACCACCCCTCTGACCAGAATATGATCTATACAAGTAGAAGTCACATCAGTCACACATGTGTCTACAGAAACTACATTTTCCAGACCAAAGGATGAAATTATTTCGAAATATTTATCACTAATCCAGTCAGATTTATTAACATTAATATTGAAATCACCCAGACATAACAGAATATTACTATTTATTTTGCTCAGAAATTCACTGAAACTGGTTAGGAAAACATCAACAGAAATCGCATGCCACCTGTAGATTCCCACTATTGAAAAACGAATATCATTGTACACATTTTCATTATATCTTCTTTATGGCAATAAATCAATTCAATTCAATTAAATAGAATCATTTTTGAAGCTAACTCTCACTAGCAGAGTTCAAAATTTGCTTCTCAAAATTATATTTGAAAACGTTTACTACGTTTCTTAGTAATGGCGAAGGTGATATTGTGGAAGGTATCCATAATGAATAATAAGACGAAATTGTCACAACCACATTTATAAGATATACAAATAGAATACTATAAGATAAATGTGGTTGACAATTTCGTCTTATTATTCATTACGTTTACTACGATTTAACAGTTGTATTGTTCACAGACCAAGTCAAAAATAAGAATTACTCAACAGTCTCAACTTTATTCACTTCATTCACTGGTCGCAACTACCAACTATGAGTTTTGCTGGATAGAAGATTGACCTGGGAAAATATGTTGTAAAATTTCAAGTCCTGCAACAGCAGCTCATAATGGATTTTTACTGTCACATATTACGTATGTAAAGGGTAACTCATCACAAAACAAAACCCTGATAGAGTCAGGTGACAGAGTGTTTAAGATCTTATATTATATTAAGATACTTATATTATATAATATACTTCTTAACTTGAGTCTCCATGAGAAATAACTAAACCCGTACACCACTCACGTCATTTCATTATCCAACGCAGTACGCGCTAGTTCAGTCGCCTGCCTATAGAGTGCGGGCAGCGCTTGCTGTAGGCGCCGTTCCAACTCTAGCGCCTGATAGAAGTAGACTAGGCGGTCAGCGGCCTGCCGCGCCGTGTGAATAGTCACATTTACTAGCGGCAGTTTGCTAAGTTCGGTCACCTCGCCGTATATCTCTGCAGCCACTTGCTGCAGCTCGCGACCAAAAGGCACCTGCACCATCAGTTTGTCATTTAATAGGCTGAGCATATAGCGCGAGTACATCTGCACGTTACCGGCCAAAGTGTTCGATGTGATGTTCTTGTAGAGACTGCAAATTCAAATTAAATAAAACAAAATTAATAAATAAAAATAAACAAAAACAAAACAGAATTTAGAGTTTCAGAAGAAAATAGCTATCGGCAGAAAAGGGAGAGCATGATTCAGAAAGACAAGGAACGTCACTCTAGAAAAATGAAAGAAGCATGGGCAAAGAAGTTGATTAAGCGTGCTCTCTAAAAGAGCTACCTATACAGAGAAAAATAATAATAAATTCAATATCTTAAATAACCAGAAAAATAAGATCATCTGGCTCAGGGAAATAGATAGACTTGACTGCATTCAAAATCAACACGGAAATCATCACAGATAGGAATGCATTTTAAAAAAATCGATAGCTCAAGAGTTTCAGGGGGTACCAAGACCAGACAATGGCATCCTATTCCATTGGACCTGAATTTGTATTTGAATTTTATTCCAACAAATTTAAACAAACAGATTACATAACACATTTGTACAGGATATAATATAGCTTACATCATAAAATGATAGGAAGATGATAAGTTATATAAAAATAATAATAATTCACTGACAGCGCAGTGTGTAGAGCACATGCTCATCAAGCTTGGGGACCTGAGTCCAAACCTCGGTACAAGAAAAATCTTTTTGTTCACAGAAGTCAACTCTTCTCAAGTTTTCTATTTTCAAAACTAATTTGGTTGAAACTATTTAGTTTGAGAACTAGAGCTATCCACAGCAACATATCATGTGATGGCTCATTCGACTCAGCTCAACAAGGAGCTTGAAATCCATGTAACACATGTTGAATTGAAAAACAGTATCTTTGGTGTCCCACGTTTGAAAGTTTTCAATTAAAAAAGGAGGAAAGGGGTAAAAAAGTCCACTTTTAACGGTACATCCGATATCAAGCTGATAAAAGCGGTCAAAATACAAATACAATTCATTTTTAGTTAGATCAAGAATAATAACTATTAAATAATAAAAGAACAAAAATATAATACCAAAAAATCCGTCGTAAAGCACGGGTAAGCCTGTAGTGTATAGATCTATAGATGACTAGCTGGCCCGACGCGCGTTGCTGCGTTCTCATAAAAAATTCTCCTTGATTTTATTATTCGCCACTTCCTACTGAGGCTACATTTCAAATTTCAATCATCTAGGACTATTAGGGAAGAAGTTAGTCCTAGGGCCCTTCCAGCTGATCATAGAGGCCTCCTTTGTTGTTTTCTTAATCACCACCTCTGAATGAAGAAACATTTCAAATTTAAACCTCCTACGACTATAAGGGTAGAAGCTAGGTTTTTTATTTTATTACTAGCTATTGTGCCCGTCCTTCGTACGGATTATGTTTAGAAATAAGACTAAATATGTTTCGGCTTTTTTGATAGCAACGATCATGAAGTTGTTAGCAGCTTAGGCCCCCCCGTTCAGACGATACAGTTTTTTTGCGGTACGGTTTTTTTACTGTACGGCGTCAACTGTACTGTGATGTTCACACGGTCCGGCTTTGCTGCTTATTGCTGTGCTCTCCTCCTTCTTCCATTGAGCTTCCAGTTCAGATTTATTTATTCCAGTCCAGGATTTTTTTTATTTGTGTAAGATTTTTTCAAATAAGTTTCTTACTGAAGGTTTCTCTTAAATTTTGATCAAAGTACGCAAATTCTGGTTTCAATATTCCACACATTTTTCTCTCTTTATTTTTATATTAATCTTAAGTCTTGTCCCACAAGGCGGGTCTCTCATATATTAGAGAAATTAAATTTTCACAACTAATATCTTCCACTTCTGGACACTGGAATTCACTAATAAGAAGATCAATGCTGAAGAATATCAAAGAAGGAGATCAATGCTGACGATCAGAAGACTGCTTTCAGCATAATAAGCGTATCGTTTGAACATATCCATTACCGGTACAATACATGTGCCACCGGATACGGATAGTTATGTTGCGGTACAACTGATTTTAGCGATACAGTTTTCGAAGACAAAACCGAATGTAGAAATCGGCTAGAACAGCTTTTTTACTGGATCCAGTCGAAACAGTATTGTGTGAACATACAATATGAAATGTACATGCAAACGAAAGCACTGCAAAATAACTGATACAGCAAATTTACTGTACCGCACAAAAACTGTATCGTGTGAACGGGCCGGGACCATGGCCGGGACCTTAGTAAACAACTTAGAACGTAAACAATTCAGTGACAGGTATCGGAGAGAATATTTTTTGAGAACAGCTGATTGATATATCATGATAAATTACGTGATTTTTTCTTATGTGGTAATAATAGTGCTACCTGGCGAATTCCCAAGAGCCTGGCACAAACCGCACCTTCCTAAAATGTTAATTTTTGTTTTGATAAATTGAAATTAGAAATTTTTTTTTCAATAAAGAAATAATTGATGAAACATAACATGAGCTTTGATTCACCAGTCATATGTTTCCTAAAAGACTGCAATGCTCCAACTACGCAAGTCTGCAGACAGCGTAAATAACGCCGCGAAGGGCCCAGCATTCAGATTATATTTGAGAACAGCTGATTGATAAATTACGTGATTTGTTCTTATGTGGTAATAAAACTTAGAAGAAATGTATCCAAAATCCCACAATACTTGGTTTTTAAACGTTTATTATTCTGTTAAAAAAAAAGTTAATTTAGTTTTTTATAGCTAAAGACATTGTCAAAAAGGTTTTCAATACTGATAAATAACTTTAATCCCGATCGATGCTCTCGTTTTTCAGGAGAAGGCCGCGTAAAATGTATCCAAAATCGCACAATACTTGGTTTTTAAACGTTTATTACTCTGTTAAAAAAAAGTTAATTTAGTTTTTTATAGCTAAAGACATTGCCAATTATGTTTTCAATACTGTTCAATAACTAAAATCCCGATCGATGCTCTCGTTTTTGAGAAGGCCGCGAAAAATGCCTTTGCGGCCGTGACAGACAGACAGACAGACAGAAAGTGAGATAAGACTATTTTCGGCTTATTTAATGTATAAAACGTAAAAATAACCAAAAAATATACAATTCTGATAAATGTACAGACAAAACTCTAATTTTATATATATAGATTCGCCACCTCCCTCTGAGGCTACATTTCAAATTTCTTGCTGCATTGGTTGATAGATCTCATCAACCCAGCATAATTACATTTCATCATACCCAGTCATATGCTTCCTACATACTGCAAGACTCCGACTACATGGTACATGCAGTCTTTGCATTCCAGACAGCGTTAATAACGCCGCTAAGGGGACTGCTATGTGATTAAAGACTGTTGACTTCTATCAGCTGTTCCTTTAAGAATATATTTTTCTTTTTTGTATCCTTCAGCGAGGACTTTTGAACTCCCATACTTCACAGGAACCATCTCGGGACTATTCTACATTGTGCCTGAAAGTTTCATAAAAATCGCTTCAGCGGTTTCGGAGTTTACTGGGAACATACATACATACATATATACATAAATACATACACACATCGACTTTTATATATGTAAGAGATAATATGAGCATAATAGCAGATTTATGACTGATCGAATATATTATCATAAAAATTATATAAATATAAACTATAATTCGAAAGCAAATAAAGTTCATGTATTGTAGTGTATGTGGCCCTGTCCACTGTCCATTTAGTCCACATCAGCGTCTAGAAAACCAAGGCTTTACCAACAACTTATAATCACAAGAGCTTTTTCACAACAATTTTAATTTACAAGAATTACAAGGTGGTGTTAGTAAGGTAGTTCTTTCAAAGTAATAATAAGTGTATGGCTTTTATTGGTGGGGAGACCCTTATGGGTAGTTCCACGTCGCCGTTTGAGCCACGGTAGACCTACTACTTTAGGTGGGTTCCGATCCACCAGTTTAGTGATAATTATTTTCATGATTGTTGTCAGTCAGCAACCAAGCGCCGAAAAGAGCCACATAGTTCGAAACGCGTCCGCCGCGATTCAAAAAGGTCAATTCTGCACAGCAAGATTCTACAAATTAATAATTATTCTCATATTCGACTCCAAAACTCTATAATGATTAGCGATCTCACTTGGACGGGGAGGCTATATACCAAGCTTCAAGAGTATAGAATCATACTTTCAAGCACTAAAGCAAGGATGGACAGGAGGACAGACAATGGCACGATTTTAATAAGGTCCTGACGAGGCCTTAGGTGACTCAATTTTTACTCAAATAAGAAACCCAAGCGAGTCAAAAATAAGATTTACTCAACTTTATTGACACCACCCATTTTTTTTTTTTTAATCTAAGGATGAAGCCCACATAGGTCTGAGAAGCCCACATATGGGTAATGAGTTGGATGATGGTGATTGATAATAATAATAATATCGTGTGACCTGGCTGGCTCAGGTCTTGTGTCAGAGTTATCAGGTCGCACCTGAATAAGTTCAGGGCCTCTGACGTGACTTAACGACTGTTTTTAGGCATCCGGGACCGACAGCTTAACGTGTCCTCCGAAACACGGGAGTGGCCCGGGGTAAAATCTTTCAGTCAGAACTGGGATCGAACCCGGGACCTTTGGGCTAGCAAACCAGCACTTAACCCACTCGGCTACGGCCACTCCTATGGTGATTGATGAGTTGGACCTACAGTTTTAGGTGGGTTCCGAACCACCGGGAAGTGATTATACAGCAGAGAAAAGTGTCTTTTTTGCTGGCCAATCTAATCAGTCACCGTTACAATGTACGTACATTGTACAGTATTTCGATTTGATCCCTGCACAGTATAATATAAGAAATTATAATAATAAGAAGAAATTTGTTGAAGGATGAAAATAGAAAATTCCAAGAACATCCTAAAGCTAGAAGAGGTACTGTAGTATCAGAAGAGAGAAAATAGAAAACATCGGAGAGAATGAAAGAGTACTGGAAGAAGCGGAAAGAAGCACTCATGAAGAAATAATAATTGATTCAACATACCCCAAAGTAGGTGATTCGAAGAAATAATAATATAGAGTGACCTGGCTGGCTCAGGTCTGGTGAGAGTTATCAGTTCGCACCTGAATATGTTCAGGGCCTCAGATTTCACTTAACGACTGTTTTGAGGCATCCGGGACCGATGGGCTTAATGTGTCCTCCGAAGCACGGGAGTGGCCTCAGTAAAAATCTGTTGATCACATGGGGATCGAACCCGAAACCTTTGAAAATAGTCTATCTATAGATAGACAAATAAATAAGTGAAAAATTATAACAGTCCAATTTATAGGCCTACTTTTTGAGACATAATTTACTAATTTCGAAATTAATAAACTCTGTTTCTGTATATTTATCAGTTTGTTAAATTGTCAATTACTTCAAACTAATCTTTGAGACAGTCAATAAAAACAAGTAACTAGGTGATAAATGCTTATTTGAAATTTCAATGATTTCGATTTCCCAACAACTCACTGTTCCAAATCCCTAGTGAGGTTCGTGTTTTTGGCGAAATAGTCAGACTGTAGCAGTTCGGTCTGGCTGCGATCGAACAGCTCGAACAGTCGCCTGCTCTGCTCCCAGGCCATGGAGTCGACGTAGTGCACCACTCGAATCACAGTGGGCTCGGCGTACTGCAGTGCGCGCGTCCAGTGCGCATGCGCAAACTCACCGCAATCACGCCACAACCGGTCCAAACTTGACATCAACGATATGTGCACATCCTAACAACAGCGCAAATTTAATCGAGCATTCACAATTACATTCACATTTACATTACAACTTTCATCAAAAAATGACATTTTTTTATTAATTTATTAAAATAAAATATATTGGAAGTGATAGTCGTGAACTATAAGCTACTTATAGTGGCATCACAGCGGATTCCCTAGTTACTAATAAATAGTAAATGGCTTTTATTGGTGGGGAGACCCCTAAGCGTAGTTCCACCTCACCGTTCAAGCCATGTTATTGGAAACACGGTGGACTTCCTCTTCTATGTGGGGTCCGAACCTCTGGGTAAGTAATAAAGCTTATAATATCAAGTCATTGAGTCACTAATCTTGTAATACCGGGTGTTTAAAAAAGGACTTTACAAATTTGAAAACTCATATAGCCTAAATGTATTTAAAAAAGGTACAGTGCTGGTTTTAGTGTTGTTTGAAAGGAAAACACAAGTGAAAAGTGAAAAGTGCCACTCAAGTGAAAAGTCAACTTGTCAGAGAAGATTATGTTATCCAACATCATCATCATGCACTCAATTTAACATATCCGCAAAGAAGTTCTTACAGGCAATGTTATCAGTGTCTTTAATTGCTTGTAAAATCGTAAATTTTCATGGGTTTAAATGCAAACGTTTCTTCAACACACGCCAAACAGTCATGTGTGGGACTTGCAGCTCGCGAGATGCACGCCAGGTAGATTTTGTAGTGCTGTTCACAAAACTTTGTCTCACTTGTTCAACGACTTCATCAGGTGTGCTTGGACGACCCAACATTTTCTTATGTCTTACCAAACAGCCTGTTTCTACAAAACATTTATGCCACTCATAAATTGTAGGCCTACTAGGAGCATCTTTAGCTTACTTGGTATGGAAATTACGCTGAACTTTTGACGCTGACTTTGACTCTTCAAACCAAAGCCACAGCAAGCACGCTCAGGTCCAGTGAAGGTGAATCTTTGACGCAACTGCCGCTAGCGCTCCTGACGGTGCGATTCTGAACTAGCTAACAACGCGAGTCAAAACTTGATGTGTTTCCCTCTCAAACAACACTAAAATCAGCACTGTGCCTTTATTGAATAAATTTATATGAATTTTCAAAGTTGTAAAGTCCTTTTTGAAACACCCGGTATATATTTCAATTTATTTCAAAAACCAAAATACAAAAGAATGCAAAACATGACAAAAACAGTACAATGTAAAAAAGCTATTCAAAGTGCTTATCTATCATATACAATATTTCTATTTAAAAATATGTATTTGGTTGACTTCAGCATAAATTAAACTTGTCCGCTGAAGCCAGTTACTATTCAGACTATTTCAATAACTTTTTTCTGTTCTTCATTATTTCCAACTATTGATCCAGAATCAAAATATGTTATACCTGTGCCTCCCTTTTCAAAAATTCAATTTCAAAGAGAAAATTACTCTATCCAGTTTTGAATGCTCATTTTTTTTAGTAAAGTTCTAAGTTTGATTCAGATATTCCTCTGGAAACATGTTTATTAATTTAGCACTGATGCAATTCAACTGTCTTCTAATACAAGTCAAGTAAGTTACATAAATTTTATATTTATTTGTGCTACTATTTCTGAAATTTAAGGGTTTGTCATTTTTTATGAACTTGCTACTGTTTTGTCCTATATATTTGATTAGTTTTTTTGCATACAATTGCCTCACTGTTTCCACATTGAATTCTCTGAAAAAGTCTACACTATTATACAATCTCGATTTTTGTAAAATCGTTTAAATTATCAATTTCTGTACCACAAATATGTTATTCACATGCGAATCAAATGCACCACCACCCCACACTTTTATTCCATATCTCAATACAGATTCAAAAAAAAATGCAAAGTACACCATTCTAATGGCTCTGATGTCTAGAATTATATTTATCATGTAAAATTTATAAAAGACATATTTTAACATTTACAAATAAAATTTATATGTGCATCCCATTTGAGACATTCATCAATCACTACTCCAAGATATTTTATGTTATTTTCTCTTTTTATGGATGGACAATCACAGTTATTTCTTGTCATACACCTACTGTTGGAATGTATTCTTAATTCATACTCACAGTTAGGTTTACCAACTACATTTGCTGAAAAGCAGACATATTTTGTCTTTTCAATGTTTAGACTTAGTGTATTCTTGTCCAACCAATTTTTAATCTTACATATGCCAACTTCAGCAATATTGTGCGTTTGTCTCCAGCAGTTCCCCGAAAAAATCACTGCAGGGTCATCAGCAAAGGATATGAGTTAACTGTTTTGTAATTTTAACTTTAGAAGATAGATCATTAACAAATAGAATGAACAAGATTGGAGACACACTGTTCCTTGAGGTAAACCAAACGATGTTACATTTTCAAAACTATCCTCCAATATTTGAGATCTATTAGATAAATAGCTTTTTATTGGATCTAGAGGCAGTCCTCTGATTCCATATTTTTCGAGTTTTGGGAAGAGCTTCTGGTGAAGGACAGTATCGAAAGCTTTAGATAGGTCCAGGAATATTGCCAAAGTTTTTTTTCTTGTTATTTAGATTATTGGTGACTTCATTCATCATGTACGTTAGTGCATCCTCTGTACTCTTATTGCATTTGCATCTAATATATAAAAGTTTTGGATAATTTTTCTGTCAGAAAAACGTTAGCACTCATGTGAAAAAAAATTATTACTGATATGTGATTTACCAAAAATAGAAGAAGAATAAACAGGGAAGAAAGAAGGAAGAGGAGAATTAAATTGGATAACTGCCTTTATTTTCCTCTTCTGACATGAAACGTTTGTTTGTAGGCTAATGTTGTTACGGTATGTGATAAGTTTCAGATTATAAATTACAGTTGTTGTAGATCAACGCCAGGTTATTTAGGGAGATATTTTGCAGATTTTATCAAGTTGATGACATTTTGAATTCAGAGCGATGCTGTGGCTTGAACGCACCACAGCTGTGGCTTTGATGGGTGACTGCAGTGGCAAGCCTCGGCGACAGCTTTGTGGCGCGCGACGGCGACTGCAGTGGCCCGGTCTAATAAGGGTCTTTCTAAGGCTCTGTCGTTGAGGATCTTCCACTCACTGACATTGTATTTATAAATGTTCATCTATTCTATTATGAAATTGCTTCACTGCATGCCCTGGCTACCTATTAATAACTGAAATTACAAAAGTCCAATTACAACCTTGAACTGACCTTGATGACCTTGTCGTAGTTGGCGGTGACCTTGGACATAAAGTGCGTCAGGGTGGCCATGAGGTCGCCCCTCGTCAGGCGTACCACCACAGCCGATAACTTGTCGTAGGACACA
Source organism: Conomelus anceps (assembly GCA_948455865.1). NCBI lineage: Eukaryota > Metazoa > Arthropoda > Insecta > Hemiptera > Delphacidae > Conomelus > Conomelus anceps. The sequence goes on from OX418222.1 coordinate 17,339,175, forward strand.
CGCACACTCTCAATGGTCCACACCAGCGACTGACGAATAGTTTCACCTGTTTCACCCAACACCTACACACACACAAATAACAAAAATAATTCTATATAAAAAAAACTTCACTGCAGGAAATGTTAGAAAAGACACAACAGTTGAACACAAATCAACAGCAGGTCCTTCATAGGGAAGTGTTCAGAAAGAAAGTGAATGAGTGGGTGATTTCTTCAGAGTAGCGACCAAAACAATATAGACCCAGATGGGATGAAGAAAGAAAACAGAGCTCGCAAAGGATGAAAGAATACTGGACTAACAAGAAAAGGAAAAATTGACACAAGCAACACAAACAATTAAATACTTAGCGTCTTCCTCCAAGAGGATCTTATTGTCAATAATAATAATAAACAGTTCCTTCAAACTGACAATAAAACTCTAACACTGGAAAATAAGAACCATATTTAAGAACGCTCATTCAGTGTCTCTTGACTCGAGGGAACCTTGAAATCCTATATAAATACTTTAAATTTCAAGAGTCCTTTGAGTCAAGAGAAACTGAAGGAACGTTCATAAACACGGCCCTTAGGGATTGAAGGAAGAGAGGAAGAATAATGAGAAGAAAATGAAAAAAAAGGGAAAAGAGAGAGGAAGGAAAAGAAAAAATAAGAAGAAAAATACGAAGGAGGGAGAGAAGAAGAGACTAAATTAAATTTGTAAATGGGTAGTCAGTTTCTAAATATTGTTTTAATAAACATTGAATATTAGGAGCTCTTTTCAACTGGTTTCTAGTGTTCCACTTCGAGTAAACTATTGAATTAATAGCTTCAAGTGAAATAAAACAATTTTTCAAGTGGAGTTTTCAGTGAATCTATATTTTTCTTTATAAACTGACCTCAAAATTTTTAACAATGAAACCGAGTCAAAATCTAGCAAGAGAGCATTATTGGACTCTGCATTAATTGTATTTTCATCTCCATAAATAAATAAATATTCTGATTCAAATGAACCGGGCAGCCTGCTAGTTGAATAATAGTGGAATTAATAATACCTGCCACAACTCGGCAATGATTTTTGGCAACGATCCCACCCGATCCTGGAAAGACATTTCTTCAATCATTGACAGATACACGTTGTACGCATCACGCAAATAGAACTCGTTCGCCTCAAACGCCTCGTCCAAATTCCTGAAAAAACCCATTTATTATTAAATAAATCATGATCAATTTATTATTATAATTATGTAGATCCACTCATAAAAACTCAGAAACTTTTAATGAGAATAATTAACTTTTAACCAAGACTCTTTCCAACTGAGCAATTATTTCAGGAGTATAAAGTTCTAAGCGTGCGGCAGCTATATACCGGGTGTTTCAAAAAGGACTTTACAACATTGAAAACTCATATAAATATATTCAAAAAAAGGTACAGTGCTGGTTTTAGTGTTGTTTGAAAGGAAAACACATCAAGTTTTTTGTGTGTTAATCTTGCCACTCAAGTGAAAAGTCGACCTGTCAGAAAAGATTATGTTGTCCAAGAAATGGTCATCCTCATCCACTCAATTTAACATATCCGCACAGAAGTTCTCACGGACAATGTTATCAGTGTGATATAAACTTTAAAAAAACACTTTAAAATGGAAATTAACTCACGTTATGGCGTGACGGCCGTTTCGCTCTGTTGTCTAGAGTATCGTCAGACAACCCACAGTACACTGACTTGAGGTATGAGTTTGAGGGTTATGTATGTTGGAATGGTGATGGGGTGGGGGGATGAGTAGGCGGGAGGTTTGAAATTGGGATTATTTTGTCAAATAGAGTATGTGAGAAGAAGTTAAGTTGATCATTTAAAATGTTGTCAGGTTCCTGCTTTGCACATTTTAAATGATCAACTTAACTTCTTCTCACATACTCTATTTGACAAAATAATCCCAATTTCAAACCTCCCGCCTACTCATCCCCCCACCCCATCATCATTCCAACATACATAACCCTCAAACTCATACCTCAAGTCAGTGTACTGTGGGTCGTCTGACGATGCTCTAGACAACAGAGCGAAACGGCCGTCACGCCATAACGTGAATTAATTTCCATTTTAAAGTGGTTTTTTTAAGTTTATATCACATATTAGTGGAAACAAGATGGATCTTCAACATCACAACGTTATCAGTGTATTTAAATTACTTGTAAAATCGTAAATTTGCATGGTTTTAAATGCAAACGTTTCTTCAACACACGCCAAACAGTCATGTTTGGGACTTGCAGCTCGCAAGATGCATGCCGGGTCGATTTTGTAGGGCTGTTCACAAAACTTTGTCTCACTTGTTCAACGACTTCATCAGATGTGCTTGGACGACCTGACGTTTTCTTATGTCTTACCGAACAGCCTGTTTCTACAAAACATTTATGCCACTCATAAAATGTAGGCCTACTAGGAGCATCTTTAACGTACTTGGTATGGAAATTATGCTGAACTTTTGTCACCGACTTTGACCACAGCAAGCATGCTCGGATCCAGTGAAGGCAGCCATCTTTGACGCAAATGTCGCCATCTTTGACGCAAGGTCTATAGAAGGTCTTTCTATAGACCTTGCTTTGACGCAAATGTCGCTAGCGCTCGTGAGCGCTCTGCACTAGCTAACAACGCGAGTCAAAACTTGATGTGTTTCCTTTTCAAACAACTCTAAAACCAGCACTGTGCCTTTATTGAAAAAAATTATATGAATTTTCAAAATTGTAAAGTCCTTTTTGAAACACTCGGTATACATATTATGGTTCTCATTTTCATCCAACGATTTCTTAGATTAACCAGAAATGTAGATCATGCTTACAACACAAGAGCTAGAAACAGGGAGCTGTATATTGAAAGAAGAAATACAACCTTTGATCAGATATCTGCATATTGTTTATAGGCTACAAAATATTTAATCTACTGCCAGGGAAATGAACAACTTGAATTTCAAAGAAAGTATCAAATTTTTCTTAATTAGCATTGGCATTACAGAAGGCAAAGAATTATTAAATATTTAATAATCATAATCGGCATTACAGAAGGCGAGGAATTATTAGGTTTTTAATAATCATAATCATCCTTTTATTTCTTTTGGTAAATATTTTTACCTTCATTTCATATTTATTGTTTTGCTATTATAAAATATACGTTATATACTATAGTTATGTTACATTTAGATTAGAGTGATTCTTATTTTGGCTTCTAGACGTATATTCGCATCCAACACATAGTTTCTACAAAAGGATGCTTCAATTCATTAGCAAAATGTGGTATTGAATATTTTTTTCATAAATTGTAATTTATTTTTGTGTATGCCTCTGTTCTTGGGTTACAAGACAGAGAAAATAATAATAATAGTCATCATCGAACAATCAACTGGGTGATTACAAAAGAATATACCAATTTTCAAGGGCTTTAATACAAAATGCAGATACTTGAAATACTTTTTGTTCATTCATATAATAGTGAATTAGTGAGTAGAGAGCTAGGAGACTCAATCATTGGAAGACTTAAGCATTAGTACATAAATATTTAGTTTATAAGATAGAATTAAATTAATGGTTAGTCCAGGTGACTAGTTTTAATGAGCAAAGAAAATAAAACAGTGATCACTCCAGCTGACTTTATCACACTCCAGGTGTGCCAAATGTAGGAGAAAATTCAAGTCAAACCCGTGCTCAAAGTACTTTATATGCACTCGAGAAACGCACTCACTCCGCACTCACCTGCAGCTCGTGCATAATGCATTTCTCTCGTGCAGCAAAAGTGCTACTTTGCACACTAGTTACACAAATAACTATTGTTTTACCTAAGGTCTTTATTATACAGAGCCACATCAGTCGTGGGAATCACAAGTATGGATAAATTACACCAGTCGGATAAATTTGATTATAAAATCAGCTGATGGTCAAAGCATGTTAATGCCTTCATGTACTTTGACATTGTTGAGCTCGGTCAGACGCTCAGCCGATGAAATTTAGCCTACATTGTGGCTCGCGACCGCGACTGAAGTGGCTCTTTATAATTAATAGAATAGAATGTTTTATTCCACTTGATCAAAATACAATGAAAGAGAAAAAAGACTAAATATTCACATTGTGCAAACTTACAAAATGAATTAGTGACTACGAAACCATAAAATCAAATTTTTAAAGCAAAATTATACATCTCAATCAATACAAATAATAAAATAAATAAATCTCAGAGATGATTATTTCAACCAATGTTTCAATATTAATTACAAATTCTATCAAATATGTTTTGAAAATTAAAATATTATTATTACATGATACAATATACCATAATATTATATAATAAAACTATATTATTCATAATTTTTAATGTAATATTATTATACTATATTATCTACACAGTACAATAAGAGAAGAAAAATCTATATTATACTTCTTCAATGTTTATAGCAATGGAAACAAGTGAAATAAATACTATTTAAAAATGTCTAAACAAATTTCATTAACATTTATCCTTATTTATTTTATATTGAATATTAAAATTATAACATTTTTAAAAAAAAATAATTTAAATTATAAAAATCAATTAGTATATGTTTATTTTAAATTTTTTAATTTTAATTTTTTTAATTCTAATTTCTGTCGCCTATTATGTGCAAAGTGAAAATGAATATCACTTACGTGCAAGGAGTCGATGAAGGAAAATATGAAATAACACACACACACACCCAGAAGCTGAGCTCCTAAAAGCCAGAATTTTAGGCTTACTTTTAATTTGAATTTTTCATCAGTCCTTACACTTCTTATGTCAGCTGATGGAAGGTTGTAAAACTTAATTCCAAGAAATAGGAAACACTTTTGGAATAGAGTACAATTTACTTTAGGGCATCTTACAAGTCATGTAACGTGTCGAGTTTGCTGTGAATGATCACTTTCAACTTGTAAGGACTGATCATAGCTCCCACTCATTCTATAAAATAGAGCCAGGACCTTAAAAACGTACATGTGTCCCAGAGGAATTACATTTTTTGTTAGTATTGTGTTGTTAGGGGGTAATTTCATAAGTGTAATTTTTTTTAAGTTTTTGTTTAGAATTTTTCTTTTATTTGAATTCGTGGGGGTTTCCGCCGAATTATAATAAGGGCCTAATGGATAAATGCATATAATATTTTGCAATATTCTATGTAATTTTCAATGCAATAAAGAATTTGATTCAAGATTTTCAGCACTGACCGTTTGAAATAGTTGATGTCTTGTGTGAAATTCCTAACATCGGCCACATCTAGTACAAAGTCGTTTACGATTGGTTTGGCATCGCGCCAAACATCGGTCCAAGTCTCCAGGGCCTCGCTTCGCATGTACTCCGTCCAAAAATCTACGGTTTGTGTTGCATACATCCACACATAGTCCCAGGCCGCCTGAAAACCCAAAATACCACATCAAATTTCTTCAAATATACACTGACATACTTCATATTGTTACATAACAAGTGTTTCAAAAATGACTCAACCCTGAGATGATTCAATTCAATTTATTGATTTCATCTTTATACATATGAAAAATATTATTTGAAATAGGAAAGTCATGCATTGAGTTAAATTTTCTGTGCCCAAATCAATATTTGAGCAACATTTAATTCAATGTCAACTATTTAAGGGTGTATGCAGGGATTTAGTTCGTAATTTCTTTTCCAAACTTAATAATATTGTATATTATTAGGGCTTATCTATTGCTGTGAGAAAATATTTTTTCATTAATTATTTTGTGAAATAAGGGTGTTCAAAGTTGAAATTTTTCGGTTTTGGGGGCGTCATTTATCTCACCTGAGTAGTTTTAAACTTTTGTTAAATTTTCTGTAACTAAAAAACACCTCAAGGAATAAAATGACATATTTTTTGCTCCAATCAAGTAATAATTTTTTCAAAATACATTTTTTCAAATCTGTAAAAAATTCAGTTATTCAAAAAAATATTTTGAATAAACTATTTGTTAGATTGAAATAAAAATAAGCAATTTTATTCCTCAAGGTGTCTTTTAATTATGGAAAATTTATCAAAAGTTTAAAATCAGTCAGGTTTAGATTAATTACCCCCAAAACCAAAAAAATTCAACTTTGAATCCTCATATTTCACAAAATAATTAAAGATAAACAGTTTTCCTCACAGCAATAGATAGCATTTCAAAGCCCTAATAATATTTAATACAAGAAACTTCGGAAAAAAATTATGACCAAAAACCCTGCGCACAGCCTCAAGATAACATTGGACAATAAATTAGTCTAGCATTAGTTCAGTAAAAGCAGTCTTTTCATTCAATTGAGAAAGATTCATTTTTTTAAGATGATTCTATTTGTGAGATCCTTGGAACTTATCCTGTCTGATGTTTTCCTCACGGTAAGTAGAAGAAGACGGTAGGTGTCACAAATTGGATGCGCAGAAGCAAACCGGTATTCTGACGTCATCGCCACAAAGCTTGAACCCTGGATATGCAGGATGCAATTTGGTTTTGCATTATGCAAGTGTATTTAAATACCATCAATATTTTCCAATGGTGAAAAGAATTCGAAAATAATATTGTTTAAAATTATAGTTATTGTCTAAATGGTGTGTGTTGTTCTTCATTATTAAAACTTCAAAAAGCTTATGCAGATTGGTGTTCTAGTAGATTACTACATTTTTCAAGATAACTCCATGTGTTGTGCGATATGCCGTGTTGTGCGATTGCTGGCTGTTCAAATCATTCAAACAAAGCGAAGTTGCTTCATTTATCATTTCACAAAGTCCCAAAACAGGGTGACTTGTATAAACAATGGGTTAATTTATGAAGGATGAAGGATGATTTTATGTTCCGAAAATTTTGTACCAGACGATTTCGAATGGGATTTAAAATCAGAATTTTAAATCTCCCTAGAAAAAATATTTAAAAAAACTGCGTTTCCAACAATAAAAATTCCTAGCTTGTCTTTTTTATCTAGAGGTGGCCTAATAAATCCATCAGATGAGTGGCTGTCAAATACAATTTAGCTTGAAAGGAAATTTGAAAAGTTTCATGGAGAAAGACTTCAAATTTAATGTTAGTTCTTACAAACATTATAAAAGAAAAATTTAATAATATCGACGACTTTGCCATTGAATGTTTTGTTAGAACACGTTCTTTCATAAGGATGAAAGAGTTGAATAAGAAAATTTGAAAAAGACAGCAGCATCCAATCAAACATTAGATAACAGACGCAAGATAAGCAAGAAGATGAAGAAAATCACATCTTAAAAATTATTTCAAGCAGTCAAGGTAATTTCCTTACTCACATATCACTTAAAATTATTAATTAATTTTTTGCATGCGCTATTTTTTTTTTTTTTTTTTTTTTTTTTACAAACTGGAAAAAAATTCCAAATCATGTGAGTTTGGATAGTAAAAAAGATCTGTGTAATAACATACTAGCGGTTCCTCCGTGCGCTGCTACGGGCTTTAAGATCGCTGAATTTTCAATATAAACATCCCATTTATGTTTAAAAAAAGATGCTATTAGTTCTGATTCTAAATTTACAGTATTTAATTCTATCAGCGTTCATATTCATGAAACATGCCACAATTTAAACAAAGTTGAAATAATTGGTAAGTTTTTTAATTTTCTGCACAAACTTCTTAAACTTTTCTTCCTGTAAGAACCTTCTACAGAGTAAGTTATTGGGAAACTTGAAAAAAAATGAATGAAATCAGTTTAAATGTTCTTCATATAATTTAGATATAATTTATTAACAGTTGATCTGTTAAAAAGACATGTGTGGCATAAACCAAATAAAAACTTCCCCCATAAGAATAACATTTAAACTTTAAAAAAACGCCTATATGTTTAAGCAGGTATATAGGGAATATTCCTGTAAATTTTCATGCCAATTGGTTTAGTAGTTTTCGAATTATAAATGGTGTAACTAAGAAGACTTTCTTTTTTAGATTAAGATTTAAATTTATAATGTTCACAACAATGTGCAATAATATACAAATATGTGTGTATTTTTTATGCGTATAGGTGTTCTTGATCAGCATCTGATATACTCTTCGTGTATTAAACTTCAGATATGTTAATTATTTATAGCGCTGGTACAGTAGCGTACAAATGGTTTTATTTTAAATATTAAATATGCTGTATTTTAAAGTCCTATATACAAGAATTATCACTCAAAACATCCCAATCGATATGTTGACGATAAATAGGCAAAATTTCAAATCTCAAAGCAATTAGGAAAAGAATTGTAATCGGTTTAGCAACAGCGTGCATACAAATACGGGCTAAAGCAAGCAGTAGCGAAGACTGCTTTGGTGGCGATGACGTCAGAGCTCCAAGCCATATGCGCGTAACCCATACCGTCTTCTTCTACTTACCGTGGTTTTCCTTGGGCTCTTGGTATTACAAAGTTGATAAAAAAATTCTTGTACATGTAATTGATTGAATTTAAACTCAAATGACATTCAAAACATTATTTCAAATATAGTAACAAAGAATTCCTGGATTTCTTGTTCCATGACGAACTGCGTTGTTAATATTAACTTTTCAAGTGAATTAAACGACTTGCAGTCAAATTTTATTAAAAATAAGTAGTATTTCACTTACTTTTGAAGGCCAAACGTTATGCCTTCAAAAGTAAGTGAAATACTACTTATTTTTAATAAAATTTGACTGCAAGTCGTTTAATTCACTTGAAAAGTTAATAACAAAGAATCTTTGAAGGAAAGTCGCTAGCAATGTATATTATGAATGTTAGCACATATCTATTTTAAAGTTACAGGGCATCAAATCTAACATCTAACTTCCTAGCATTAGTGCAGAACTGAATTTTAATCATGTGCATGTTGAATAAGTAATATATTATACCTCATAGGTTCCGTCATTTTTTAAACATTCTGTAGATAACAAAAATATTCGAAATAAAACTAAATATTCTTTTCCTGAAACTAGTATGTAATTACATTTGAAGAAACTACCAGGCAATGTAGAAACCTGTGAGGTAGATGTGAATTCTCGTCTGACTAGAATTTATTAGCCAATAAATGTTACTAATAAGGTAGTGAATTCGTAAATTATGAATAATACTAGTAATTCTGTGAACAGTAGACCTCAGGCCCAAAAATAAGAGTGCTTGCACAGAGGAACATACTCCGCATACTCAATGATAATCACCAACGCAAAATTAAACCCCAAACCCTTGATTCCATTTGGATAATCTATTTCATTTCTCTTTTCCACAAAAAGTCGCTGTCTATCACGTCATAAAGACTTTTTACATCCAGCCTGTACTTAAGTTGTTCCAGACAGCTGATTGCTCAAATCAGATTAGATTCCACAAATTTATAGAACAATATTAATTAAATTTGTATAATTAACATTCACTTAGTAATCATTATTACACTTAATTAAAATATTAGAAATGTTATGCATGTGTGATGTGTATATGTTAGGTTATATCATGATTTATAATATGAATATGTTATTCTTATGAGTGAAAACTTAATTCATATGAAAGCTCAACCAGATAAATAAGGGGGCCCGAGGGCTATCTTGAAGTCTGGTTCCAATTGCATAAGATAGAGAAGCTCAGATTAAAAATTATATGTTTCCTATAGAAGAAAGTCTGAGTGCCTTTCCATTTAAATATCCATGCAAAATGTTATAGTATTTTGTCCACACATTCAGCCAAAAATGTTTTACACACAGACAAATGCAAAACGGTCGACTTGAAACAGAGACCTCTCTTCGTTTGGTCAATTATTCATTATTATTAAATCAACTTATACTTCCGACAATTCTTACATAAAAAAATATAATAGGAATAGCTGAATTATAGAATTTAAATACCTGTACACGATTAGCAATATCGCTACGGATGTCAGTTCGCCAGCGAGCTGACGCGGACAGCATACGCGAGTGGTTCAGGCGTGCGTCAAGCGTCAAATCGTCAACGCTAAGCGTCCTGTCGTAGACACGCCACACACGCGCATGCGCGTGCCGCTTGTCCTTGTACCAGCCGACCGCCTCCAGCCGTTGTGACCCGTTGTCAGTCAAATTGACCGTGGCGCTAGTCTCGCGGTTCGGTACATTTAGCCGCCAGTCGCCGGTAATTTTCAGATCTTTACCTGTAAAACAGAAATTAACTTCTATCATTTGAAGTCTATCTCAAATAAAAAGCTGTGTAGGGTGCAGAGGATGTAGGGTCTTCTTTTTTTTGCAAGCCTATTTTCAGAAAACATAAACTTCTTACAGGTCCGACTATACACTTTATAGTTTCTAGTTTTGTATTAAAAAATAGAGATACTTTTAGGGCCGTATTTATTAACGTAACTTACACCGCTCTTATCTGATAACGACTTGGAAAGGCTCTATTACATTGAACGTGGTCACAAGCTGACCTAACCTTGAAACGTAATTTTAAACACTAACAAACATGAAATTTAACATTGATGAAAAGATAAAGACAATGTACCGTATGTAAATTCACAGTTACTTTTATACAATTCATAATTTCATAATAATTTTATTTGTTCTCAGTGTGCACTACACCATACAAATGAGTTATGTATAAAATTAATTTTATAACATAAGAAATATTTAAGCCACACATAACAATTATAATACATTAAACCATTAACAATAAATAGACTATGAAATATCAATAAGCATGCAGACTTTAAACTTCAAAATTTATGTGAATAAATAATACATTTTTCTGAATAGCTAAACCAAAGAATAATTGCATGACTCAAAATCCAACTAACTTAACTTAATAGAAGTAACCATTATAGAATAGCACAAAATATATTATGAATTCATTATACACCATAAGGGTCACGAGAATTTCAGTCAATTATTGATAATATAATTACAACAAATAGGCATAGAAATTTGTAAGACTAGATTCGGTGATTTCATGTATTATGTGACCAACCTTCTTAAATTCTATAGCAAGCATTCTATATAAAAGCAAATGGCAAATATTTAACAATTAGATTAATAAATATTAAAAATGCCTAGATTCCACAGCAACCATTCTATTAAAACAATGAGAAATTCAACAAAAACATTAATAAGCATTTACAATATAATGTGATACGCTGAAACACTGAACAGTACACATTGTTGATAATATCTAAGTATAACATAGAGAGCAGCAGTAAATATATTTTTATATAACTGATAACTGGTAGCTGTTTTTCTAAAATAATCTATCATTGACTCTCTATCTTGATACATTACTTTTTATATTTCCAATGTATAAAATTCCAATTGACAAGTATAGCAAACAGTTTGAATAAAAATAAAACGAAAAATTGAACATTGCTACAGTGAATAGCCTCTTCACTCTAAAGCTTTAGCGGTAAAGGAGTAAACATCTACAACCTTTTTTGTATTGAAATTAGACAATAGAACTATCAGTTTATATCTATTATTAACAACATGTTTTACATAATCAGCAATGTACCGCGCTCTTAATCCCTCATATACTGAGCATTTCAATAGAAAGTGTTCCAGTGTTTCCTTGTCTGAACTGCAGGATGGGCAGATTTTGCTATAGTCAATCAAGTATTTTTTATCTCCAAAATTAACAATAGTTCCTAGGACTGTGGGAATCCTCAACTGAGTCACGCATCTTGACATTTTTATGGGAACTCTGTACGATAATAATTCAGAAATCAAAAAATTTGGGTTTAGTCGCCAGTATCTGCCACAGCTTCGTGAGTGATAAGCTTGCTGAGTATCTATATTTTTTAAGTGAGCTGAATAAGCAGATAATATATTTATATAGTTAATTGAAATGTCCACTTCACAGAAACCGTATTCTCCCCAAAGATGACCAAAGTTCAAAGTCTCAAGTTGCGTTTTCATATGCGTGACCCAGTTAAGCTCTCCAAGTCCTCCCTCAAGCAGAACCCGGTAACAAACATAAGGGTATCTTGATTCTTGCATATTTAAAACTTTCAATAACCACAATAAACTCAACTTGAATATATGAAATTTAATATGTGGTCTCCCCACTTCCATCCTAACTGCCCAACCCGGCGTTGCCCGACTCAGTAACAGCATGCGCCTATAAAAAAATAACTGCGCCCTTTCCACTGCCTCTTCGATGCCTTGAGCCCATATCTCCGCACCGTAAAGAGTAGACGGAATCAAAATTGAGTCGAATAGTTTTGTCTTAGTGTCCCAGGTATCTGATTTGAGTTTTGAAAGAGTGTTGATGAGGGAAGCTGCTTCAGCTTTAGATTTATTTAATGCTCTGATACACATATTTTTGAATCCCCCCGACGACTGGAAGACAACACCAAGATAATTATATTCCTTGCAAAAATCAATTCTGCCTCCCTCACAAGCAACATATCTAGTATTTCTAAGGCGGCCTCGGTGAAAAGGTAATATTTTTGTTTTTTTATAATTAACTTTTAGGTTCAATGTTTCACTAAATTCGTACAAACAGCGAATCTTGTTCCTAACATCTGAAATACTGTCTGCAAAAATTAATATGTCATCAGCGTATTGGAGCATCAGAATATCATGATCCCTCCCAAGTCGTAGTCCGTCTAATCCTTTCCGTCTAAAAAAAGATTCCATGTCAGATGTATACAGAGCAAAAAGGAGCGGGCTCAAAGAGTTTCCTTGTAACACCCCCTTCGTCACCACTATCGGTTGTGATTGAACATGGAAACCATTATCTTCTTTAACATCTATACTGAAGCGAGCTTTCGAATATATGTCCTGGATTACGTTTAGCATCACTCTACTGACTCCTAACGCCCCTAGCTTATTCCACAACTCTATATGTGGGACTGAATCGAACGCGGACTCGTAGTCGACAAATATTGCGTAAATTTGTTCGGCCTTTACCCATCAAATAATACTTAATTAATGTGTTAATCACAAATATATTATCTGAGCAGCTGCGATTCTTTCGAAACCCTGACTGGCTCTCATCCAGTATACCACAATGTTCCACCCACTGTGTTAGTCTATTGCACAATAACTTGGTAAATATTTTTAATATACTATTTATGATTGCTATAGATCAATAATTTTTCGGGTCAAAAGAGCTTCCTTTCTTATGCAATAAAAATATTCTTACTATGGCCCAGCTGTCTGGAATCTTCCCTGAATCTAATATACGATTAAATAACCTTGTAATAAACTCCTTCCATTCAGTTGGTAAGAATTTAAAAAATTCATATGACATACCGTCGGGACCAGGGGATTTACCATTAGTTGTTTTCCTTAACACATAATCCAACTCTTCTACTGTTACTGTCCTGTCTAAGAAAGGGTGTCTGGCATCAATAAATATCAAGCTAGGCATGGATGTTACCTGTAGCTTGTATTTTTCCCGAAAAACGTTACCCATTCTGATAAGCTAATATTATTTGAAACTGGTTTTCGCCTGTAAAAACGGACAACCCGCCAAAACTGTTTACTATTCGCTACATTCCTAAAATATTCCTTAATATTCTCCATAAATATATTTTTCTTCAGCTTTATGGCTTCTTTATAATTTACTTTTGCTTGTAAAAACTCGGTCAAGTTAACTGGATCGTGATTTTCTTTTTTACTAGCTCTGTACGCCCTTCGCAATTCTCTTTTTAAATATCTACATTCATTATCGAACCATGGCTTATTTTTAGAGATGCCTGCTCTATTTACAAACTTAATCATATTCAATTTCTCTGCTCCCTCAGTGATCGACTTTAATAAGCAATTGGATAGCTGTTCCACTGAGTTATCGCTAGGAAAGAAAAATCTGTCTGATAAAGAAGATAAGATCAATGAATATTCAGCCTGCACCCTCTCTCACCACCTAAAATGTCTACTCTCTCTGTCAATAAACGAGCTAGTCTTCTCTAACTGTAGATTTGTTAATACAACAATCGGAAGATGATCTGACGTCAGAACAACATCCGAAACAAACATATCTGCTATTAAATCTAATCCTTCTATATTCACCCATACTAAATCTATTAAGCTATTTCCGTTAGTGTTATGAAAAGAGAAGTTAGCTGGTGAATCACTGATAGATCTTCCATTTAAAACATAGAAGCAGTTACCCTCCATTAAAGTTACAAGGCTCTGGGCGTATCTTGAAATAACAATATCCAAAGAACTGCGAAAAGCTTCTAGAGAAGTTTGCTCAAACATATCGCCATAAAGACACTGATTTAAGTTACCTATTCTAACATTAAAGTCTCCCCCAAAAATGACAGGCAAAGACAGAAACAAATTTTCATACTTGGCCAACCAATCCTGCAGTACTGAAATACAATTATCTAATAGGTGAGGTTTAAAATACACTAAACATACAGCAAGATTAACAGTAGTACTTCTTATCTTAATAAGTATCAAACAATAATTTGCTTCAACTAGAGTTGCTTGTGAATTGTTCTTAATTAAAACTAATAGCCCTCCGCTAGGCCTCCCCTTATTGAGGTCACTTCTTTTTGCTGGACGCAAAAAGCATCTATAGTTTTCGAAGTTGTCTAGTTTCAATTCTGTACCAGTAAACCACGTTTCACACAAACATATAACAGCAAAAGATTGCAACCGCTTCAGCTGCAAAGCGTCCAACTGTAAAAAGTTTGTAATGCCATGTACCGGTACCGTACCGTACATTCCAGAAAATGATATTAAATTGGTTCGATCCTACCTCTGGCGGGGTTTCCTTGCTATTTTCGTGATCCTCTAGCTATGAGTTTTCTTGACTCTGACGTTCGGCAGCCCTGGCACTCTGACGTGTCAATCTTCCACTCTCCAGCCACCCTCTTACTCCAGGCCCCGCATTTCCTCTTCCAACCGTGTTCCTATTTGGTATAGCTATCTTCTTCGATGTTGCTTTTGTTTTATTATTCTTTCCTCTCTGACTTTTCGAAATATCCTCTCGTCTTGTTGCCCCGGTACCGGTCTTCCAGTAGCTTGAAGAAATATGCCGTCTATTGGAAGCTGTCGTATTCACCATATTATCTTGCCTGACTTGTGAGTTGTATTGCACTTCATGAATTTCCGGAGATTGAGTATTCAAGTTCATAGTCAAATGTGCTGGGGACTCCAGTGGGCCTCCTTCCATCTCGGTGTTCTCTGATACCTGTTCTTCATTATTCGGGGAACGAGAGTTCATGGAATCACACACTTCACCCAGACGATCGAAAAAATACTGATTGTTTTTTATGTCATTCAAAGTGTAGAAACGACTATTGACGACTAATTTGTCGAATCGAAGGAACGCCCTGTGACCTCTATTCCTAGATTCTACTAAGAAAGCTCTTAGCTCCGATCTAATTCTTCGAACGCGAAGGCTGAAGTCCTCCTCGATACCAGCGGTAGTTCCTCTTAAATTTCTAGCAGCTGCTAAGACCTCCATTTTCTTTTTAAAATTGCAAAATTTCACAATAATTGGTCTATTTCTTGAGCTTCGTCTACCCAACCGATCAGCTCTTTCTATGTCAGCAGAGCACACCTCTAACTGCATAACACTCCTAATAAAACCAATGACTATGAATTCTGTTTTCTCCCATTTTTCTCCTTCAAGTTCGTCGATATTGTGGAAGACTAGGTTTGATCGACGACTCCTATTCTCTAATTCATCAATCTTCTCTTTCAATGCTTCATTTTCAGTCTCTAATATGTGAACTTTCGCCGAAATATTGTCCAGTCCCACCCTCACAGCTGATACATCGCTCTTTAATAAATCGAAGGAAACTTTAATATCATTCGTAGAATCTAGAATGTTTTTTTCTATAGCCCCTAACTTGTTCCAAATATCGTCAATTGTCTTCTCCTGTACATCAGGTCCTGGGTTGATTTCGACACCACCAATAAGCAGTAGAACCAGAATTACACACAACACTTGACACATAATTTCAAATAGAAATCTATTATTAATAGAAACTAAAACACTGGACTTGCCGAATCTAAGCCGGCCGGCATTGAACAAACCGATTCGTGCTCTGAAGATAACAATATCACCGTTCATTACGTCTGCTCCGCTTGACTACTCGATTGCAACTGACTGTTATTTTTTATTTATTTATTTAAAAAACACCAAAAAACAAATGTAATAGTACATCACAATCAGATACACTATATTAAACTATGTTTTTTTACAGTACATATAAGAAAAAATATATACTTCAAGATTTCCATCAGCAAAGCCAAGCTTGTGCGCCAGATGAAAATCAAAACAATAACACTTATAAACAATCTTAAAAATAACTTATATCAAACATTATAAGAATACAGAGCCTATTTTAAAATAAATATTTGCCTTCACCCAAGCATCTATTCTAAGAGTTTTAGTTTTATTCGTGAATGGTATCAGCTCTATGGGTATCACGTTAAGAAGTTTACAGCAAATATAGAGAGTTTGATGTCTGCAAATGCGTTTATTGCGATTTGGAATCAAAACTAGATTTCTCAACGGTCTTATATTGTAATCAATCTGTCTGAATTTAAATAGTTCTCTATTGCAATTTATGTATACCGTACAATAAGTTTCTTCATGAATAATTGTCTTACAGTAAATACTTGGAATTCATCAAAAATCAGTCTACTTGTATAAAGTCTAGGTCTACCCAGTGCTGCTCGTATTATATATATTTGAATAATGAACAACATGTTGAAGTGTGTATTCATTGCACCCCCCCCCCCCCCCCACCATACCTCAATACAGTACTGCAGAATGGATTCGGCGTAAGCATTATATATTAGTCTAATTATATCTAAATTGTTCAACTTATTTATTCTATAGAATTGGAAAATCAAATATCTTAATCTAGAAATGAGATAATCAATATGGCTCTTCCACTTGAGATGTTGATCAACAATAATTCCCAGATATTTCAAAGCAGTTGGCCTATCCAAAGGTTCACAATTGCATGTGTGAAATGCAAGACTATTAGAGTTACCTACTGTTAAAGTTACAGGTTTCAAAATGGATTTTTAGCAATTTGTTTATAGGTGGTTGACCTTTACTATCCGGAGAAAAAGCCAAGTATTTTGTTTTCTTAGCATTAACAGTTAAAAGGTTATGTCTGAACCATAGCCCAATTTTATAGAGAAGGACTTCAGCGTGAAGGACTTCACGAATAAGTGGACTCCCAAGTTTCACTTGAAACCGTAACAGCTGTATCATCGGCAAAAGAGATAATAGAACTATTTTGGTGCTTTATATTAAAAATATCGTTGACATATATGATATAGAGGAGGGGCGATAGTACCATACAGGCAATCCAAAAGCAGACAATTTCTCCAAACTTTCATCCAAAACCTGAAATCTTTCTAGAAGAAAGCTTTTAAATAGATTCAGGGGTGCCCCACGAATTCCATAATGTTCCAGCTTAGCAATCAGTTTATGATGTGGTACAGTATCAAATGCCTTTGCAAGATCAAGGAATATTGTAAGTGTTTTTTTTTTCATTTTTTTCAAAGCCTTTATTTACTTTATTGACAATATTGAGTATTGCATCTCTAGTACACCTTTTTGATTGAAACCCATATTGGTTTACATTAATAAGTTTTATTTTATCTATGTAGTTAGCTAATCGTTTTTTTATTAATTTCTCCATAATTTTTGTAAAATTACTCAGTAAACTTATTGGTCTATAGTTTTCAGGTTTTGACTTATCACCAGACTTATAAAGAGCTTTAATTTTTGCAATTTTAAAACTTTTTGGGAAATATCCCTCTACAAAACATTTATTTATTATAGTTGCTAAAGGTTTAGAAATATATTTAGCAATTGACTTTAAAGTTATATTGTTTATTCCGTCTATCCCAGGTGCTGAATTGTTTTTCAGTTCTCTTATTATATTTTGAATTTCAATGTGATCTAGAGAATATCTATCGAGATACAGACAATAGAAGCACATATATATTTTTAGGCGACATTAACATTGATACTTTACCCGATAACAGAGGACAAAACGATAAGGACAGGTACTTGGACATTATGTATGCAAACGGATTCACAGAATGCATCTACCTACCTACCCGTGTTACTGACTATTCTCATTCCTGCATAGACCACATTTTTATTAAGCATCCTGACCACAACGCAATCAGTGCTGGAGTTTTTAAATCTGATGTAACAGATCACTGGGCAGTATTATGCAAAATAATCCAACCGGAAGTGGAATCAAAGCCTCTACGCACCTCCCAAACTTATTTCAATAAAGTTCTGTTTCAGTCTTTGCTCCAAGCACAGTCATGGGATCAGGTTACTATGCAGCAGGATGCCAATGCATGTTGTAGACAGTTTTTGGCAGTAATTTCCCAGCTTAAGGAGAAGGCTGAAAAGCCTTTTAAGACACGTGCATGCCATCGAAAACTTGAACCATGGATCACTACAGAATTGATTGAGGAAATTAGAAAACGGGATAGGATGAGTAGACTTGTTAGGAACAACCCTATTGACCAGCAATTGCTGGGTGATTTCTGTGCCTTCAGGAATAGCCTGAGCCAAAAACTGAAATATGCAAAAATTAATTATTACAAAAAGGAAATAACTGATAATGCAAATAACCCAAAACATTTTTGGAGAATATTAAACAAATACAATAGAACTAAGGCTAAAAAACAACAATTTCCTGTACAACTTTTTCTAACAAATTCTGAAAAAAACTGTGAAGAGAACATAGTGGAGGTGGCAGACACTTTCAATGAATATTATCCAAGAGTTGGAAGTAAGTTAGCTGCAGAGTTGCCTCCCCCCTCACATGAGGACCTTAATCAGGGAGACCCTTTGGGTACCAATTTGCAGTTCCAACTGGAGCCAATCACTGATATGCAACTCATAAAAATGATTAAGGATATGCACGGTGGCTCAGCCCCAGGTATTGATGAGATTAATGCAAATTTAATAGAAGATAATATTGATATTCTCCTGGTCCCATTAAAACATCTAATAAATCTTAGTCTGGCAACTGGTGTTTTTCCTGATGATCTCAAAATAGCCAAAGTTATACCGATCCACAAGTCCAATAGTAAAAGAGATATGAATAACTATAGGTCCATATCCTTGCTGAGTGTAGTATCGAAGTTGTTAGAAAAATGTGTTAAATTACAATTTCAGGGGTATCTGGAGCAAAATAACTTGCTTTCCAATTGCCAATTTGGCTTCAGAAGAAGCAAGAATACCTCAGATGCACTGTTTGCAATAAATAAGGCTTTCATGGAGGCGATTAATCAAGATGAGAAGGTTATATCTGTTTTCGTGGACCTGGCCAAGGCTTTCGATTCAATTGACAGAAATATACTGTTTGCAAAATTGGAGCTTATTGGGGTGAGTGGCATAGCCTTAGCCTGGTTCAAGAGTTACCTTGGGGATAGAAAGCAGGTAGTCTCCATTGGACCAAACCTTAGTGGGGTTAGTAATGTGGACTATGGTGTGGTACAAGGAAGTACCCTTGGTCCAGCTTTGTTCCTTGTGTATATCAATAATATAGATAAGTTAGATATTGAGGGCAAGCTCTTCCTGTTCGCGGATGATACTGCAGTTATATTCAGGGGTGCAAGCTGGGATGAAACATTTTTAAAAGCAAAAATAGGAATGAAAAAGCTAAAGACATGGTTTGATAAAAATATTCTAACTATGAATGTTGATAAAACAAAATGTCTTCCTATTGCACTTAGACCCTCCAGTGAGCCTCCCGCAAATTTAGTGCTGAAACTTCACTCTTGTGATGATATTTTCATGGAACTGACTGTAATTGCCAGACTATTGACAGGGTTAAAAGCTACAACTATCTAGGAGTTATAATAGACTCTAACTTGAGATATGAGAATCATATAATCAGATTACAACGCAAACTTAGAAAAATGATTTATATATTTCATCAGTTGAGCTTAATCTTGAACGAACAAGAAATTAAGACCGTTTATTTTGCTTATGTTCAATCGATTTTAAGTTATGGAGTGATTGCATGGGGGGGCGCCGCTGAGACTGCACTGGAGCCACTATATGTTATCCAGAAGCTTATAATTAAAGCTGGCTTGAAACTGGACAGACAATACCCCACAGAGGCACTTTTCAATTATTCACGATTGCTGACTGTCAGGCAGATATACATAAAAAACGTACTCATTTTTACTTACAGAAATAGGAATTGTATTTTCACAGAGATAGCACATAACTACAGTACAAGAGGCTCTGAAAATGTTGGTCTACAGGTCCCTAGAATTTTCAAAGCGATAAATTGCACAAACCCATTTTATGTTTCAAACATTCTATTGAGGAAAGCGCCGACCAGAGAAATTGGAGAACCCACTGTCAATGTCTACGCCTACAAAAAGATTGTTTGCAATTGGTTATATGAGATCGGTGCCAATAACGCAGATCATTTGCTGGAGCCTTTATACATGTAGTCTTACTAAATCACTGATTAGAAGCAAGGATAAAAATACAATCTCTCCCATGAAATATTGATTGAACCTCACGCCTGTGCTTGCAGTGGCGGATTAATGAATTTTTATGGGGAGGGGCGATACTCGAAAAATACTGTCGCGGGGGGGGGGGGGTGTATGGAATAAACCGCATTTTACACCATTCTAGCACTTAAAATGGAGAAGAAATATATTTTTTTCTGTTTAAGAACAATCAAATTTCCCCTAACTAGAGTAGTTTATTTAATTATTAAATTATTAAAATATAATTAACCCTACGGTAGTTTATTTCTGTATATTCATCTGAAATGAATAGAAATTGTTGTATATGTCTTGAACAAAAATTGCTTTGCTAGCTTAACTTTTTATCAAAATTTACAAAGAAATGAACAGAGTCTAAGCAATTTATTCATGATCGTGATGATTTTTAGACCTATATATTATATTTAAATTACTCTCAACATTCTTTCATGCTTCATAATACCAGTACTACAATAAATACGTACTAGGTCAAATACAAACAGAGATGTATATGCCCCTACCCATTCTATCAGAGATTAATCTTATTCAAAAGTATTTCACTTGATATAAGATTTCCTTCATTCTCTGTCATTTGTTAATTCTTCATTGAATTATACTTATATAGATAACAACAGTTAAATATAAAGTACAGGTAATATAGAAAATAAGACAAGTGGGATGACGTGTTATATTCCGTCTGTCATAGATGTGGCCAGACAATTAAAATTTTACCGTGTGCGTGTCGCATGTGTTACCCTTTTAATTTTTTTAAATGTGCAAGCCCTCGGAGGGGGCGGTCGCCCCCTCCGCCCCCCCCCCTAATTCCGCCCTTGTGTGCTTGTCTCTTGTAATCTTCTTGTGACATAGGAATGTTTGTTAGTCGGTGGAGCATGTGATTGAAAGCGGCATGTTTATGTTGGGTTGGGTGTCATCAACATATCGGTGCCAGCTGATGATTTTGTCTGTATTATGTAGGATATGTTTTTGTTCTATATTGTGGACAAAGATTTCAGCTAGGATGCAAGAAATTGGGGAACCCATAGGAAGGCCATGAGGTTGTGAATATACATAACACATCAAATCACCCAACCCAACATAAACATGCCGCTTTCAATCACATGCTCCACCGACTAACAAACATTCCTATGTCACAAGAAGATTACAATATAGAATTGAATACTATAAAATACATAGCACAACAGAATGGTTACAAACACACACTAATAGACAAACTACTGCACAGAATATCAACAAAACCAATCACTCACACCAGCAACAAACAGAATGACAACCCCCATACATTCATCACACTTACCTACCTCAACAACAAAACTCATAAAATAGCAGCTTCATTCAGGAAACTCAAATATAAAATAGCTTACAGAACAACAAATTCACTCAAAAAACACCTGCATTCTCAGACAACATCTCAAAACAAGTACAACAGATCTGGAATTTACAAATTGAAATGTGATGACTGCAACAAGTTCTATATAGGACAAACTGGCAGGACATTCACCACTAGATTAAAAGAACACACAAGAGCCATCTCACACTCAAACACACATTCCACTTTTGCTGAACACATCATTTCAACAGGCCACAGTTATACAGACATTGACACTAATTTAGACACACTACACTTCACTAACAAAAGCCAGAAACTCAATGTTTTAGAACAATATGAGATTTACAAACATGCAAAACAGCAACCTGACAACATTTTAAATGATCAACTTAACTTCTTCTCACATACTCTATTTGACAAAATAATCCCAATTTCAAACCTCCCGCCTACTCATCCCCCCACCCCATCGCCATTCCAACATACATAACCCTCAAACTCATACCTTAAGTCAGTGTACTGTGGGTCGTCTGACGATGCTCTAGACAACAGAGCGAAACGGCCGTCACGCCATAACGTGAGTTAATTTCCATTTAAAAGTGGTTTTTTTAAGTTTATATTACAGATGAAATTGGTATGTACATAGAGCAAAATGCAAGAAAATATGTAAGTTCAATCGTAGGCGTTGATTGTTGAGAAATAAAAAAATGAACAATCAAGGCTAATATTAAAACTGACATTGTATTTAATCACTTTTATATATTGTTTTACTCACTTATATTGGAGATGCTTATAATTATATTCCTGGTTTGTTGAATTTGTGAATTGTGCTGTTTGTTAGATGAGCTGATTTTTTGTTGGAGCTAGCGTTTCAGGGTGTTTGCTGTTCTGAATGCTGTCTTAAAACCGGATTTTTGGAAGATAAAAATATATCAGGAATTTATAAGCTCAAATGCAACACATGCCCCAAGTACTACATAGGACAAACAGGCAGATCATTCAACACAAGATACAAAGAACACATCAAATCACTACATTCCAACTCTGACTCAACATTTGCAGATCACTTCATCAACACGTAGTTAAAGATTTTTTATATGAACTCAGAATTGGATATATTCTTCTGAGTTCAGAGATGAACGAAAAGTGGAGTAGAAATCATCCATCGTTTGTGTTTGGGGACCTGTTTCACCTGAGTACTGAATTGATAAAGAGGGCGATTCTTTTTGTTGTGGCTCTTGAGAAGGGGAATACACATTGGCAGGGATTGAGGTTACCCCAGAAGTGGTGGAAGAACTTGAGCCTGGTGAAGGTATTGTGGATATAGGAGTTAGAGCCAGTGGAGAAGTTGATATCTCATCTATGATGCTCAATATTTTTTGCTTCAACAGTTTCATTTGAAGGCCATCAAAGTTTTCCAATTCAGGTATGGGGCTTAAGAAAAACATCTTGATAGCTTCGACCTCCCTTTCAGCTTTGCTCCCAAAGGCTGTGCCAGCTGCAGTTGAATTTGCTTCCAGTCTAGCTTTCTTTGCCTTGAAATACTCTGCTACACACTTATCTGCATGTTCTGCAGATTTCTTATTCTCTTTATTTTTATAAAGTGGAGCTGAAGTGGAATACTGATTCCTCTGCTCAAGGATAATTTTAGGTGATGCTGGAAGAGAGGAGGACAGTAGTTGAACTGGTGGAGGTGGTGGTGATGGTGGCTGCTGAACCATTGAATGTTCAAACATGTCAGAGGAATTCTCCATTGCCATCACATTAGAGTCTCCATTGCTATCACATTGTTGTGCATCTCCCAGCAGTTCATTTGACCTGGCCTCAATTGGAACTGGTGACAAGTTTCCAGAAGAAGGTGGAGCCGACGCTTTTACAAATGGTAGACAAAACTGCATGTCATTTTCCAAATAGTAGGGTTTTTTCTGTCCTGACCCACTTTTAGCTGGTTTCACATGTCTAGCAAAAACTGTACGAAGGTTCCGCCATTTTTCTTTGCATTCCACCACTGAAAAAAATAGAGTAGACACATTAAAAACCCTATAGGTATCTAAATTAGCCTACATTTTAATATAAAGGGAAAGAAAACATCATAATTCTTTGTAAAAATATTGTACATGCTTGTATTTTGTGTAGTATATTTTGACATATACCTAGTCAGTACTTAGAGTTTTAGAATGACGTTTTCTTCCACGTTTCAGGTATTTGGCTACAGGGTCTACTTTCACCTCACTTGGTTTATATTTTGGAAGAGGGGATTCCACAGTTGGAGCAATCATTAAAGATGTGACTATAGCAATCTGGAATGTTTTGAAGGATACTTATATGCCTATACCTAGAGGAAATGAATGGAAGATGATTGCAGAACGTTTCGAGATGATATGGAACCTTCCCAACTGCATTGGAGCTATAGATGGTAAACACATTAAGATAGAAAAATTTCCCAATTCTGGTTCTGGAAATTTCAGGTACAAGGGTACCCATTCTACTATCCTAATGGAATGCTGTGATGCTAATGGGCTGTTTACAATGATTGAACCAGGTTTTGCTGGGCGAAACAGTGATGGAGGTATTTTCAGAGCAAGTGCAATGAAATATTGGATTACCCATGGAGGTTTTGACATTCTATCATCTGCCCCATTAACATATGATGAAACCAGCACTCCATTTCCATACTACTTTGTTGGTGATGAAGCATTTCCTCTTCCACGCTATTTGATGAGGCCATATTAAAAAAAAAAAATGCCTGGATAATGTGAAGAGGATTTTCAATTATCGATTGAGCCGTGGAAGAAAAACAATTGAGTGCACCTTTGGAATGGCAGCGGAAAAGTTTGCAGTACTGAATGGGCCAATATGATGTTGAACGGAAAAGACAGTGAGTGACATCGTGAAAGCTGCTTGCATACTGCAGAACTATGTACGCAAAAGAGAAGGAATTGAATATGGACTCCGTGACATACAAGGGGATACTTATATGGCGGGAGTATCTACAAGCATTGTAATGCAAAGAGAACTTGCAATACATGACAGTTCTTCAGCTAATGCTGTCAGAAATTATTTGGCAAACTATTTGCTCTCTCCTCGTACATCTTTACCACCCTGGCAATGGAAATATGCTGTACCATAGGGGTGCCCACCAAACCCAAGCATTGTAACCCAAGATGCATGAGGAGAGAGCAAATAGTTTGCCAAATAAATTCTGACAGCATTAGCTGAAGAACTGTCATGTATTGCAAGTATTTAGCACCAGCCCCCCCATAAATTAGGCAACCCCCACCACAAAAATATGCGAAAAAATAAGCCCCCCTTATTCTTTCTAAAACTAAAAGAAGATTTATATACAGGTTGACTAGCAGAGTAAGCTACGAAAATTCCCTTACTTTTCCCTGATCTTCAATAACATTTTCCCTGACCAATATAAGGCAGGCTCACTTCACTCGCTTTAACCATCTAGCCAGGGGGTGGTTTAAAATTCGTACAAAATCGTGAATCCAGCACTTTTGTTTGTTGATCATCTGTAGTCATGGATATGGGCCCAGTTATTCAATTCACAAATCCATATTTCTTGCATCTAATTTTTAAATTTTCACTTTTGGCCGTATTTTTTGGAATTTTTCAAGATTTTTTCTTAGCATGCATCTAGAGCCCCAACGGGACATGTGTACCAAATTTCAACTTAATTAGCCATGTGGTTTTCGAGAAAATCTGATGAATGAGTCAGTAAATCAGGGGTTTGGCTCTTATATAGATGAAAAAAAACAAGACCTTAGCGAATAATCAAAACAATTTTATGTTTTGTTAGCCTACCTAGCTTATTTGTCTGGTTGTCCATCTAAAAACGCATTTCAAGTTCGATATTGGAGCATTTCATGAGAGGGTTTCTATAATTTGTATAATGATTATTAGGTATATAATTACTACGAAATTTACCCGATATTTTTTTCGAATTCCATGACTTTTCCAAAATTTAAAAATTCCTTTACTTTACTCGGTTTTTCCAATTTTCCCGGTCACTAGTCGCTCTCTATATAGGTACTAAAAAAATTCAAACCCAGTCGATAATATACAAAATCTATGTATATTTCTTGTGATTCTTTACATAGGTAACATTTTTTTGTGAAGGTAAAAAAGATATGAGATCTATCACAGTAGTGGCGCCATTCTGTGCCCCTCCCTCTTAGCTCACACGTCTCACTAAGCTTGAATAATAACTTCCTGCACAAATCCTAAACATTACTATTTTAGCTAATTCATATTCAATAGTATAATAATAATTATAAATCTATTGTCATTAATTAACATTCTATTTGGTGACTTCATAATAATTATATTTTTGAATGTCGTCACGTTAAACACTGCTTCAATCAACTTCCCCCCCCCCCTCCACAACTTTTTTTAGAACCACCCCCAAGAATTTCAATGACGCAGTTCCCCCCATGTGTACCAGAATTTAATAATTGATCATATGTTTGTGCATACATGTTTGTTATTATGCAGTATGCAAAAAATATGTGGATAAAATTTAATTATATGGTTATCATTTAAAAAATAAATTAATTAATTGTAATAAATTAATTACATGCAATAAATTATACCAGTAAATAAAAATTATTTCTACAATGTATAATGTACCTACTTGGAGTCATAAATTTTTTATCCAACAATGTATAATAATTTATATCGAAAAACATCTGTTTAAAATTGAAATTAATTCAACTTTTTCTGACAATGTAGTAAAAAATTCAGTGATTCAATAAAAAAAATGTAGAAATATCTTGGAGAGTACAGTATTGAATAAAATCAATCAAAATTCTTCATTGTTAAAATTAAACTTTGTAACTGAGTTTTCCAAAAGATTCAAGTTATATTTCAATCAAAACGTGAACATAACCTATGCTTAAAAATATATTTGGACTCTTGTAAAAATATAAGTTTTCGGCTAAAAGCCTGTTGTTTCTCTACAATAAATTGTATTTTGAGTGTATCAATAAATAGATAAATGAATAATGTATTTATGTAATTATGTAATGTATATATGTAATTGTATTTTGAGTGTATCAATAAATAAATAAATTATAAATAATGTGCCTTATTGGAATTAAAAATGTTCAATATAATAAATTAACATGATAAATTAATGAAATGTGATAAATTTAATTAACAAGTTTTTACTAGTAAATGAAAATTTTGATCAACTACTTACCAGTCATATTTACTTTGGCTGCTACTTCCAGCCAAGCCTTTTCAGTGACGTCTTTCTTAGAATATCCAGGAAGGTGGAAGTTATACAATACCTCATGCTTCTCCACCTCTCCAACGAATAAAATATTAAAAGCTTGATCACACATGATAATTCAATGCTTCAATTCAATACTGCTGTACGGTATGCAATTAGAGGAGTTTCACACGGACCACAAAACGCCGACAAAAAGTTGGAAAATGTTGTTGGCCGTAGCAAGAAATCGCAGATTCCTTTCAGATGACAAACGCGGGTTTCGGCAGTTCTACTGCGATTCTTTCCACCCAATATTCATTCAGCAGTCAGCTGTTCATGAGATAAAATCTCAACATGAATGATGAAGAATGTTTTTTTTATACAAGTGTCAGCTGAGATGTAAAAATGCCAAAAGTGCCGAGTACTTTCGTGTGTGAAACCACTCTTACGCGACTGAGATTGCAGGCGACCGGCTGCCACCGTTGCGTGCAACTCAGACGATTCACGTTGCCGACTGGATTTGAGTTGACGACTGGCAGTTGGCCCGTGAGAGGACTCTCACTGTGATACACAGACAAGGTTGCGCGCGACTCCATTTGCCAATTCAAATTGCAAATGAGTCGACTCGTGTGCGAAGAGCTTCATGCAACTACGCAACTGAGACTGCAGGCGACCGGTCTGTACCGTTGCGTGCAACTCAGACGATACACATTGCCGACTGGATTTGAGTTGACCCATGAGAGGATTCCCGCTGTGAAACACAGACAAGGTTGCGCGCGACTTCAGCTGCAAACTCAAATTGCAAATGAGTTGACTCATGTGCGAAGGGCCTTAGATTTGCGCTTCATGTTTAGTTATATGATGCTCATTATTTATAAACAGAAAAAATGATATTCTTCTTATTCTTAATTCAAATTAAGTTCACCTGATTGGCCAAAACGGGAAATTACAAGCTTCTTTCATACATTACCAGCTTTGGGCAACAGATGTCGTCAACCCGGCATAATCAAATTGCATCATATGATTTCAAAAATCGGTTATGTGTGAAACTGTGCTATTCGAACAAAACTGACACCTGGTGGGGGTAGAGTGGTATCATCTGGTGGGGATAACTGTTCAATTATCACTTGCGCAGTTACCGACCAAGGTCAAAAATTATTAAATTAAGAATATTTATTAAACAATAGCACTTAGGAGTATAAAAAATAGATAGAAACCTATTCGCAGACCTACCGAATGTATATACAAAATTTCATTAAAATCGGTTAAGCCGTTTTGGAGGAGTATGTTAACAAACACTGTGACACGAGAATTTTATATTTTAGATTACATTGCAATGGTGCAAAAATTTAATGTAATGATTTTATTTTGATGTACCGATACTATACTAAAAAAATGAAGCCAAAATAGGATTCAATGATTTATTTGATATAAAATACAATATTTCAATTGATGACACATAATCTCAAAAGAACGGCTTCGAGATATCCCTCTACCTAGCTTAGCTAAGAACGGATTTAAGATCGCGATTTTACGAAAATCTTGACTTTTAAGTTCATAACTTCGAAGGCAAGTTGAAGAATTGATTATATTGGCTGAGTTTACTAGCTGACAAGCCCAGTTACAAAACTACCCAGTTGTCTCTCAATGTTTATGTGGTGTGTAAATTCTTTTATTAGTGTTCTTTAGTGTAAATTAGTGTTCTTTAATGTAAATTATTAGTTTTAAATTATTTGGCAGGATTTTGTTGGTGGGACCTAGGTTGGCTTTTAATGTTACAGCTACTCACTGGCTTGTCACTTCTTGAACTTCTAAGTGTAAATAAGACTTATTGTCTTAAACCACTAAGTATGGCTTATTCATGTCATTCTTTGATAAGAAACGTTCATAAATACGGCCATAAGGCCCTTTGCACACTGGGCCACCATGGTGGCGCCACCTTGGCTGCGCCACCATCAGGAGTGTTGGCACAATCCAGACACCACTACAGCCACCACTCGACTACACCAGAATCACCAGTTAAATAATGTGGAAGAAGCAGCACAAAGGCGTCGTCGTAAAAATCGCAAATTCTGGATACATCCGTTTTTACGTGACAGGAGTACAAAGGGAGCATTTGTCACCAATTATGAGGACTTGAGAAATAATCCAGATAAGTTCTATACTTATGCAAGAATAAGTGTTCCTACTTTTGACAAGCTTCCCATGTGTTTAAAAGAAAAAAAATTACAGGACAGAGTACAAGGCTCAGAGATTGAATACCTCCAGAGGAGAAGTTACTTGAGTTGAATTGAATAATTGTTCTTTATTTCCTCTTTAAAAAACAATTACATAGGTAATGACAATAAGTTAGAGAAAAAAAATATTCTTCACATGGGCTACAATGCCTGTGTACGAAGAAGAGTCTGAATCGGTAGGATTTTATATAGAAGAAAAGACAAATTTTTAAAAAAATTTAAGAGAAAAAGAAATTGCAGCCAAAAAGAGGGGAAAAAAGAGGGAAAAAAGGCTTAATTATTTGAGGAGGATCATCTATCCATGGGAAATGCGAGGCCAACAAGAGACACCAGAGTGAAAAAACGTATACAAATAAGGTTTCTAGGATGAGCACTAGTTGTAGCAAGGAAAGAAAATTATCCAGAAGCTTCAGCACATGTTGAAAAGGTACGATAGTACTTATAACGTTGAGATTAGTAAAACACCTTTCCTATTTAGCAGGTGGCCAGTGGCAGCGCCATCAAGAACCTCTAGTGTGCAGTGTCAGATAAGAGAATGGTATGACGTGGTCGCGCCACAGTCTGGTGGCGAACAAAATCGGCGGCTCGAGCCACCACATTTCTGGAAGCGTGGCCGGCCGCGCCACCAGCGTTGAGTGTGCAGTGCTCCGTAAGAGACAATGTTACCACGTGGTGGCACGGCCATGGTGGCCCAGTGTGCAAAGGCCCTAAGATTCAATTATTTACCTTTGATAACAGTAGAATTGATACGATATACACCCGTTGCCAGTTGGGCGAATTTCACAGCCATTGATGCCAAATCTCTTAGCGACTCCCTTCTTAGCGTCAGTTCGCGCTGTGGGCGATCAACTACCAGCGAGGCATTCCAATACTGCAGCGGCAGATAGGACCGTTTATACGAAATGTTCTTTGCTGCTTCCAGTAGACCTTGTTTGCTACTCAGGCTACCATCCATGGCCAGACTTAAGCGAGTGGCAGGGTGACGTATACGGCCAACAAAAACATACTGGAAACGATAACAAATTAAATAAAAAACGGGTTGAAAATCATTTGGGAAATGGTTGAGGTTCCCTCATAGATCACAACCGTTTTACTTTTCTGGCGAGGGCCTGGGAAAAATAGTGCACCAATTTAAAATTATTTCTTCTTTGAGATAAAAAGTAAATGCGTATGAGTTTTTATTCACCCTTATGGGTAGTTCCACCTCACCGCTTGAGCCATGTTATTGGAAACATGGATGACCTACAATTCTAAGTGGGTTCCAAACAACGGAAAGTTACTTTTACAGCAGAGAATAGAGTCTTCTAATCGTCATCCTTACTAATAACCTATGATATTCTAGTGTAATATAGTACATAGTAGATATTTTAGTGTAGATTTTATCTTATCTGATTGAACAGATACCTGCTACAGCTCGTGCCTATCACTTCCCCTTAAGATGAAGTTTTACTATTCATGGCATAAATTGTAACTTGCTTAAAGGGAAATATCTATTTTTGTTTTTTTTTTATGAAAATACATTCTATTCCGATTATTTTAAAATATTAGAATTTCCGTTTGGAACAGTAT
The DNA here is from genome assembly GCA_948455865.1 of Conomelus anceps. Lineage (NCBI taxonomy): Eukaryota > Metazoa > Arthropoda > Insecta > Hemiptera > Delphacidae > Conomelus > Conomelus anceps. The sequence goes on from OX418222.1 coordinate 17,369,932, forward strand.
CTTGACCCATTATGAGGTGAATTATTTGGGTTCAAACATTAAAGATTAAATTAGTCATCACCAAAAATTATACAATTCTGTATATAATTATTAGAGAGATAGTGCAAATCTACACTAAAATCCTGTTAACACTAAAAATCCAATAATCATTCACACTACTTGCTCTGCTACAAATAATAGACGTGGCCGATCTGGTCCCATATTTGAGTGAAATCGATTATGTTTTGACATGTGTCAGGATTAAAACATTCTCTTTGAAATAATAAAGTAGCTGGTACACTAAAATATACACGGCAGTTTTTAATAATAGTTATTATTGTATTGATTATCTTGTAATTATCTCTATTTTCCTAGTTTAAAAATTATACCTGACCATACATTTTGTTTGAAATAGAGTTTACTTTCAGGTTTGACTACTGTATTATTTTGAATAGTTTCTGCGAAGGAGGAAGTATTGGACTAATCGTTTCCGTTTTGATGTTTGTGAATAAATCGATAAATAAAGTATGGGGGAAGTGATAGCCGTGAGCCGTAACAGGTATCTGCTCAGTCAAATAGAGATAAGCTACGAACTCCTGGGCCCTCTTTGTAAATGGATGTTGATGTTGATGTAAAGGTGACCGATTGGATTGGCCAACAAAAAGAATCTTGTCTCTGCTGTAAAATAACTTCCCAGTGGTTTAGAATCCACCTACAACTGTAGGTCCATCAACATCATCCCACTCATTGCCAACACAGAGGTCTCAAGCCTATGTAGGCTTCATCCTCTGGGAAAAAAGTGTAAATGTTATTATTATAAGGAGAAATAATGCTATTTGAGGCTGTACGCAGGGTTTTTGTTCATAACTTTTCTTCGAAGTTTCTTTTATTGAATATTATTAGGGCTTTAGAATGTTATCTATTGCTGAAGGAAATTTGTTTTCACCTATTAGTTTGTGAAATATGGGGGTTCAAATAAATTTGAAATTTTTCGGTTTTTTGGGGCAATTGTTCTCACCTATGAGTGATTTTAAACTTTTGATAAATTATCCATTACTAAAAGACAACATAATAAAATGACATATTTTTTATTCCAATCTAACAAATAGTTTTTCAGAATAATTTTTGTAAAATTAAAATTTTCTACAGATTTAAAAAATGTAGCCTATTTTGAAAAAACGAATTGCTTGATTGGAGTAAAAAATATATCATATTATTCCTCAAGGTGTCTTACTTACAGAAAATTTATCAAAAGTTTAAAATCACAGGTAGGTGAAATCAATTTCCGAAATAAAAAAACAATTTCAACTTTGAAGCTCCATATTTCACAAAATAATTCATGAAAAAAACTTTTTCTCTCAGCAATAGACACCATTTCAAAGCGCTAATAACATCCAATACAATAGACTTTGAAAAAAAAATATTAACAAAAATCCTATGCACAGCCTAAATATGACTACTTACCAATTTATGTAGCTCACTGGACATATTCTCTAGGAAGCTGTCCAAAGCCAGCGTTCGCCTTCTATCGATCGAGTAAGCCACGCTACTCTTCAAATCAAACCACTTGGTGTCATTATGCGAAAAGTTACTCGAAAACTTCACAGGCTGCTCGAAATTGGGATGATTCAGCAAAACTTGCACATTATGCTTCCCCGGAAACTTAAAAGTCTTCCACACCAACTTTCCCCCAAAACTTTTATCCCCCTTTCCACTTCGGTTTGACCTTACCTGCACATCCGCACTTAACAACCTTTCAACTAATCGATACTCCCCTGTAAGTCCAAAATTCCTCTTCGGATAAGCGAGATCCAACTCAAACCTCCTCCCATCCTCATCCACTGTGTCTTTATTCACACCGACCAACCCAAAACTGAACCAAAACTCTGGCTTCAACACAAAATTCCCCCTACTTTCAAATTGTCGACGATTTTTCAACAACAAATCTACATAAGCATTACGCGTTGTATGTTTCGCTAACACTTTATAATGTTTTTGCTCGTTTTTATAGCGTAAAACATGAAAATCACCTGTAAAATTCTTATCTATCTCGCCATCTTTAAAAACGATCACTCGTTTTGTATCCAAAGTCTCCAACATATCTTCCCTACCTTCATAACCATCATGGAAATATAAATATTTCAAATTCAATGGTAAATCATCATTTATCAAGTGCACATCATACACACCCTGATTACTTTTACCATCTTTTGTATCATTCCTTGTAAAATTCGCCAACAACAACCTGCTGTTATTATAAAATACTGTAGATTTACCATTTGAAACCACCTTACCATCCAAATCTACACTTTTTATCTGGTATACTAGTTTCGCATAATTTTTCATCGCCGATGGAAAAACAACATCTGCTACACCATCGTATACCTTCACATCATCCACAACTTTTAACTTATGTGTATAATTCACAAGAGCACTGTTGTTACCCCAAACAATCTCACCATACCTATGCATTAACACATCTTCAGTTTGCGCCCTAACCACCGCTGTAATGTGACTCACATTTTTAAATGGCGTACTACTGTTCACTTTTGCGTATAAATTGTTCACATCTTCAAACTTCACGTATGTGTCCAAAATTGTACAAGGGTGGGGGTAGAATAGCTGTAAACTTACTTCATGGGGTGAAAAATTGAGATTTTGGGGGTTCTTTTGATAGGTTACATTTGTTTCAAGATTGTTTGCCAATAGACTTGTGGAGAGTAGGTTATGGATATGATAAGTGTCAACACTTTTATCTGACACGTTTGTTTCATCTCTAACTTTTGTGTAGATACTTCTACCCGCCATTTTTGTTTCACCACTTTTAGCTGACACAAAAGTATCATTAAAATAAAATTTCGAAGAGTTTACACTCGCATCTCTCAAAATCAACACAGCCTTTTGTGAGTCTTCCCCCAGTATAACATTTGACATAGTTTCGTATTTAATTTTTGAATTTCGTGTATAATATCTTAACAAATGTTTAAAAGAAGTATAATCTGGCAGATAGTCAAGTTTTCCTTCCATGGAGTACACTTCTCGTTGGGTTGAATTTTGTGGAGGCAGTAAATCAACAGAGAAAGACATCAGATGACTTGAAGGAGCATAGAGTGTAGCATTGGTTGCAAGCCACCAATTCTTGTCATTGAAACTGATGTCAGCCTTCACTGTTGTGTTGCTGAAATTCGAGTTCGGATTCCAAATAATCACTTCTGAGGAGACGTCTTTTTTCACCACATCGTTGTATGCATAGGAGGCCAGACCTGTAATTAGATTTACAAAATTACATATTTAGGGGGAAATGTGACTGCCAAATATATATTTATATATCTATTTTATCTGCAGCGACATTATAAAGCTCAAAAGTGTCATAAATCTGTAAAGAACCAAAATGTCAGGTACATGTATCTGGTCTTCATAGAGCCTCACAGACTCCTCCATTTGAATTCGCCTCCCAAATCATTGAAACCAAATGACGGTTGCATGCACCTGGTCTTCATCAACAAACATGATTTGACTCAACCTTGAATTAGTAAATGTGTTTTTTTCAAGGAAAAATGAAACAAACCATTCTAAAATCATAATTGATGAATAACAGTAGAGTCCCAATACAGTTAGTCTTGATAGGCTGAGGTTCTATTAGATCCAAGCTACCAAATGCGAGTCTTTAAAGTAAAAAATCAATTTTACCTACAGCTATGTTACATAGTAGATAAAAATACAGCTCAATTTACTCCATGTCTTATTATCAAACTAGTGACAAAGCTACTCTAACACTACTGTCACTTTTAAATACAGATGTTTAAAATTTTAAAATACTAGCTTTGCTCATGTTCTAGCTTACATCTCACTTGTTGCTCAAAGGCACTTATAATGCAATCGTAGCATAAACTTTTATTTAAAAAAAATATGGAATCTTTGATCCATGTGAAGCTGTATTTCAATGCTCTTCGTAAGTGCTGCAATAAAAGTGTATCACTTTAGTTAGTACCAATCAGAACTCAGGATTTCTTCAAAACAGTGTTGAAATGAATTTTATGCACATCAGCTGATTTAAACATTTTGGAATCAACCTTTTGGAGGATGAAGCCCACATAGGTCTGAGACCTGTGCGTGGGTAATGAGTTGGATGATGGTGATTGATGAGTTGGACAGTTTTAGGTGGGTTCCGAACCACCGGGAAGTGATTTTACAGCAGAGAACAATACAGATACCTGGATTTGAAGTCGAAACTGTCGGGTTTGGGTCACACATTGCAGGTTACATCATATTTGAGCAAGGTATTAGATTCATTGATAAGTTAAATTAAACGTAATTCATTGGTAGTCGGAGATAAAATATTATAATTAACAATTATATTTTACCTTCAAGCAACTCGTGAGATGTTCAGAACATTCGCTTTGCTTGTGTTCTAACTTGTTGCTTAAAGACAGTTATAATACAATTGTTGCCTAAACTAATATTCTAAGTAAAATGAAATCATTTGGCCTGTGTGAAGTTGTATTTCAATGGTCTTTTCCATTTGCAAGTGCGATAATAAAAAGTATCAGTGATTTTTCCATTACAAAATGCTTAAACAGCCTATTATCAAAATTGACACTGTATTTCTGTCTTAATTATGATTTTGCTCACTTATATGGAAGGGATGCATTTAGCTTCTAAAGAGAAGCTTCATCAGCCTGATGCTAATGCTGAGAATCCCTCCCATATGAGTAAAAATCATAATTTAAATAGAAATGCAGTACCAGTTTTAATATTGTTTATCAAGTATTCCGGCATGGAAACATCACAGATACTTTCATTATTGCACTTACAAATGGGAAAGAGCATTGAAATACAATTTAACAAAGATCAAAAGATTTCATTTTTATTCATATGTATTTATTTACTTGCTGTGCAGAACTGATCTTTTTTTAGTCGCGACGGACACGTTTCGAACTATGTCGTTTCTCTTCGGCGCTTGGTTCTTCAGACTTGGTCTGCAGCCGTTTCGAACTATGTCGTTCTTCTTCGGCGCTTGGTTCTTCAGACTTGGTCTGCAACCAAGCGCCGAAGAAGAACTACATAGTTCGAAGCGCGTCCGTCGCGACTCAAAAAAGCTCAGTTCTGCACAGCAAGTTTATACATATGAATAGTTCTACTGCAGTTCACAAAAAATGGATATCCAAAACAATAATTTCATTTTTACTTAAAATACAATGTCAGTTACATATTAGAAAAAAAGTTTATTTCTTTACTTACATTAGTAAAACTGAAGTTTCAAGAATTGGAACCCTATTGTTATTGGGGTGTTCCATGTAATTACAGATACAGACTTTCGTAATTACAGATACTTTAGGTTACATTCAACTCAAATTACAGGTTCTCTACTATAGTTGTTTGTGTTTGATCAACAAGTTGCGCCACTCTACTTTTAATTGAAACCCTATTTCTCTCGGAGGTGTTCCTAGTAATTCAAGTTTTTCATAATTTAAGATCCTTCTGGCCACATTCAATTTCTGGGACTCTACTGTAGTTGCTTGTGATTGATCAACAAGTTGCGCCACTCACCTTTAAATCGGACATCGCTAATCCACCGCCACAGCCAATCGAGTTTCGCCACCGCTGTCAACTGAGTGGCTCTGAAATCGGTGTCCACCAGGCCACTAGTATGATTGTCACCAAGCTGAGCCACACACTGCCACTTAAATTTTGTGTCCAGCCACTCAGTTCGTGTCTCACCCTCGACCTGCAACTCGTGTCGTGTAATGACCTCCTGTTTCGTGTCGTGTGACAGCTGCCCGGTATTAGTGACCACCTGGAGTATCCTGGTACTTGCTAGGCGTCCACTAACCTCCACACCCTCGTAGCCCTTGTAAGTGGTCACCGTTCGGAGTTTAAAGTGCTTTGTGTTGTCAGAAAGTGTCTCCAGGTCGCCTGTTATGTCCACCTGTACAGGTAAACATAGAATATATTAGCTGTTCTGTGAACAGTAGACCTCACGCCCAAAGGCTGCTTGCACAAAAGAACTTACTCCATCTACTCAATGATAATCACCATCGCAAAATTAAAATCAATCATCAGAACTAAACCTTGATTCAATTCGCTTAGTCTATTCCATGTCTTTTTTCACAAAAGGTGTTACTCTATAAGTCTATATCACATCTACAAGGCTGTGTTTCTATTTTTGAGACAGCTAATTGCTCAAATCTGATCAGATCTGACATGTCTGATGAATGAATTTATAAAACAATATCAATTAAATTTGTATAACTATAATTTATTTACTTACACTTATTTACAATTGTCATTATACTTGTATGAAATATCAGAAATGATTTGTTACCCTCAAAAAATACGTTATTCTTGTGAATTATAACTTAATTCATATGAACACTTGACCAGATGATTGAGAGGGCTATCTTGAAATCTGATTACAATTTCATATGGAGAAGCTTACTTTAAAAATTAAATTTCTCCTATAGAAGAAGGCCTGAGTGACTTTCCATTTATTAATTTTAAATATACTTGAAACACAAACAAATTTTGAAAGTCCTTACACATACATCACTGGGCATTCCTTAAAGGTAGATCAAAACAAATCATAGAATTTTGTCAAGCACGTTACTGACTAAACCAGTCAATGTCTAATTAAGAAATAAGACCAAAGGTTTGATTGGCGATTTTGTATAAATTGTATAATGGGGAGGTGGAGCCGCCTGGCTAGATGGCCAAGGCGAACGATGCGAGCCTGCCGTTTATAATTTATTTAAAAAATAAGAATAGTACAAACATACTTTATCATCCAACTGTTGTATCAAGGCAGCAAACTCCAGTGAGCGATTTTCAACACTGGCAAAACGCACTGACAGACTGACCAGTTCCCCTTCCCCAGGCCGCTGGCTGCCATCTTGTTTCTGCACCAGACGCATTTCGAGTCGTGTTGGATGCTTCGTCAGCCATCCTTCCACGCGCAAATCGCCACTCTCGCCTAGTTCCGCTTCAAACCGCTGCACAGCGCTGGCGCTAGAGTTGCCACCTTCTAAATTAATAAATATAGACTAAAGTTGTTTATGCAACGATTGTATTATGGCTGTCACCTTATGTCACCTTAAAGCAACTAGTGAGATGTAAGTTGGAACTTGTACTCGCTCACTTCGCTTGTGTTCAATCTTAGATCTCACCCCCATTGCTTTAAGGCAGTCATAATACAATCGTTGCATAAACTATTATTTGGTGTGCAATTTTACACACGAATATTGTTTACAAGTATAACGAATATTATTGAGAGAATGAAATTCGTTTCAAACATAATCAAAATAAAAACAATGCTGTGTGTTCTCAGCTTGTTCCATTTCAAATTGTATACTATTAGAAGAGCGTATACAAATACCTTTAGTAACCTTAAGTAAATACGTATAATAATAAGTGTGGACTTCTTTATTTTGACTCTCAAATCTAAATAAAATTCACTATGTCTACTTTCTCTGGACTATTAGAATGTGTTAATGCTACGTTTTTAAATTGAGCTCCTAAATTGATATATATTTTTGATTTGGAAAGATTCAGTGAATTTATTGCATTCATAGTGAAATTTTTAGTACAAATTGGACATAACCCAAAATTTGGATTTACATTCAACAATTTGCAAAGAAAGCAGTAGTAGGAATAAAGAAAGCCTGTTGTATCTCTACTTGATTGTGTTTTGTTTTATAAATAAATGGTTGTTTAATGATTTGTTTGATTATGATTATACATTTATGATTTGTTTTATGATTTGAATTTTCCTCTAGTTGCTAAAGAGAGGACCGATTTTTCTTCATAATATCAATTTAATGAACTATTACATATTACTTCTACTTTCAACTCCCAAACTCCAAAATCAATAGCGATTTCACTTAAGACTATGAGGAATCTTTACACAAATTTTGAAGAGTCTAAAATCATCCTTTCAAGAGCAAGAGCACAGACGGACGGACATAAAAAATTCTAATAAGGCCCTTTCATGTCTCTAATAACATGCTTTACTCCACCAAGTACTTCAGTACTAGGTACAGGTTCAGTACAGGCGAGTTACTAGCTCAAAAAGTTTGGAACGACTGTTCTATACGATGCAGTATAAAATGCAAGGTACAAATAGTGTACGTGAATGGTTAAGTTCATGGGAGCTTACCATTTACCAGTAAATATAACCTCAAACCAAGCCGGCTGGTTGGTCTATTCAAGTTCATAGACGTTCAAAAATTTGATCAGATGACTTAATATCTAGTAAACCTTTTTAGACACCTTAGTTTACAAATAAACGGTAATGCTCCTATGAACTTGACCTATTTAAAAAAATTATTTTCCCCGAATTTCTATCCACCTACCTGTGTCAGGTACCATACGACCCCTGACTCGCACCGAACGCAACCCGTCAATTGACGACGTCACACTGACATCAACCGTGCGCTGTGACGTCACGTGGGCGGTGATGCGCATGCGCGTGTCCTGCGCGTACCGTGCCTGCGCGTCCAAATAGTGCTCATCGAGTGCCTCATCGTAGTTGTACTGCAGTTGGGCCTGCAAGTCCCGTAGCGAGGCACTGGGCGTCGTCAGCTGACCGTTCATTTGTAGGAAATCACGACTCAAGTGCCAGCCAGCTGATGCTTCATATCTGCGGTGTGAAATAAAAATAATGTAATTAATACATAACTACAGTATGCACACAAAGAAAAAATAAATATAATATTAAATGGGGGGGGGGGGGGGGGGTGAATGTGATCGCGTCCGAGTTTAATCTATGGTGCTTCCACAAGACGAATACTAACAAAGTTTACAAGGCAGAGAGAGAGAGCTAAACGATCACTACGTGGCAGGACATGATGTCGAAACCACATTTAAGGCAACTGGACCCTCACGGAGGGCTACCCAGTTCTACGGGGGGAAACTGTTCTTTTCAGAACAAAACATCTTTATTGGATGGTCTTAACTCAAAAGACAATCTGAGAATTCTTCAGTTGAATGTTGAAGGGATGGCTAGAGCAAAAGCTGATCTCATAAGTAAGATATCTATAAATCATAAAATTGACGTGATTGCACTCCAAGAAACTCATGTCACTCAAGAAAATTCCAGAGTGCTGAGTGTTTGTGGGTTCACCCTGGTAAGCTTTGTTCCACATAAAAAACATGGTTTGGCAACACTCATTAGCTCATGACTGGAAAATTTAGTCTCTAAAATAGTCTCTGGGCTGTGCATGAGCTGTGCGTGTGCTGGGTGCAATATGCGGTGGGCCTCAGGGTCTGTTTGGCACCTGTACTTTTCAATCTATACATTTCAGATATGCCAGACACTCAAGGTCAGAAATTCATGTATGCTGATGACATTGCAATTGCTGCACAAGACTCCAGCTTCCAACAACTTGAGATAGCATTGAATTCTGACCTATCAAACAAGTGGTGCTTGTTTGTTCTGACCTATCTAAAAAAGTGGTGCTTGAAGGCCAATCCCTCTCAGACAGTCTGTATCACCTTCCATTTGACAAATTTCCATGCTAACCAGCTGCTCAGCCTCTCTGTTGAGGGAACAAAGCTTAAAATGAGGAGGCCCCCAAGTACTTAGCAGTGAACTCGACCACAGCCTCACTTTCAGACAACATCTTGAAATGATGAAGATAAAGATTCAAACTTAAATAAATAAATAAATGATTTATTTTCCAAAAAAAAACTAATACTACTACAAATTTACAAACATCTACAGTTATTAATACAAAAATGTGTTAGTAAAAGATCAAAATTTATGTTATAATACAAAAGTTTTTGTGTGGAAAATTGACCTACTCCACTATGGCAAGCCATGTTCTAGAGTAGGTTTGAATGTTTGTGAGCGAATAAGTAAGATTAGTAAGTGTTAAGTAAATCAGTAAATGTCTTGTGGTTATGTGTTCTATGTTAGATGATACTATAAATTGTTTGAAATTACTGTTTCTATTCTCTGTCTTCCTTTGCTTGTTAACCAATTTTTTACTGTTGCTTTGAACTTTTTGAAGTGAGTTATGTGTTTAATGTTTTCAGGAAGTAGATTATATAATTTTGGTGCTAGATGATTGAAATGTCTTTGGTATAGTGCCTTCTTAGCAACATTAGTGATAAGAAGGTTCCTGTATCTGGTGTTGTGACTATGGTTTCTGGTTTGGAAGCTGGCTGGATTTCTGTGTATTCTGCATAGTATTTCCTTGGAGTACAGCTGTCTTGGATCCATCACAACGAATTCGCTTAATAGCTGGTCCGATGAATAGCATGGTGGTTTCCGGCTGATGACCCTCATGATCAGCTTTTGAACCTTGAGGAGCGGCTCAATATGCAGGAAGCTGGTTCCTCCCCATCCTACAATCCCATACATAAGCAAGGACTGGGTCAGAGAATAGTAGATTGTTTTCAGACACCTCTCATCGACTAGTGTCCTCAGGATTCTGAACTTGTAGATGGTTTTTCTTAACCTCCCGCATAAGTCGTTGATATGATGGTCCCAGCGCAGAAACGAATCCATTGTAACTCCAAGATATTTGTGAAACTGTTTTCTGTGAACTGTGTACGATGTGTTATTCATATGATTAGTGACTATTAGATTATCCTCTGTTGGCTGTCCATGCTGAGTTGCTGAGGACAGGAAATATGTCTTCTCATAGTTCAAGGTTGGGAGATTCCCATTTAACCAGTGAGACACCCTCTGCAGGCCAATCTCAGCCTTTCTCCAGGTCATCCCCCAGGATGGCTCAGAAAACAGTAGTACCGTGTCATCTGCAAATGTGGTGATGGATCCATCAATCTCCATATCGCATAATGGATTTATGTAAAGCAAAAAGAGAATTGGTCCTAGTACTGTTCCTTGTGGCACTCCATATTCCACTATCAGCTTGCTGCTCACACATCCATTGACTCTTGACACATTGTGTTCGGTTTGTCAGGTAGCTGTTGAACAGGTTCCATGCAACTCCTCTTATGCCATAGTTGTTGAGTCTGGATAGTAGGATATCATGTGATACAGTATCAAAAGCCTTCTTCAAATCTAAGAATACTGCTAATGGTTTATTTTCTGTATTTATTTTGTCTACAATCCGAGTGGTAACATAGTGGATAGCATCATTAGTACTGCAACTAGATCTAAAACCATATTGGTTTGATGATAGTATATTGTTTTTTTCAAGAAAGCTGACTAGTCTAGTTTTAATGCATTTTTCAAACAGTTTTGATAGTATACTAAGCAGTGATATAGGTCTGTAGCAATTCATATCTTTTTATCTCCTGATTTGAAAATTGGACAGATGACAGCTTCTTTTAGACATTGAGGGAAAACACCTTCTTCAAAAATTCTATTTACAATGTATGTTAATGGCTTGGAAAGGCTAGCACTGTTTTGTTTGAAAAGTTCTGGTTTGAGGTTATCCAATCCTGGTGCACTATTCACTTTGAGACTGTTTATCATTTTTATCATTTCATCTTCATTCACAGGCGCAAAGAACAATGATTGGCAGACTCTTTGGTCAGTTGCTGCTGATTCATCTGTGTGGTTACAGTTGTTGTTTAGAATTTCCTGGGCCAGTTTTGATCCAATGCTTTTGAAAAACTTGTTGAAAAAATCTGCTATCTCCCCATCATCATCTCCCAGTTTCAATTCTCTTCCTTCCAAGTTAATTTGATGGATCTGTGTTCGCAGTCGTTGAACTTCAGTTATATCTCTTATTACCTTCCATGTTTGCTTAGAGTTGTTAGCATTCCCAAATCGCTCTGAAAAGTACTGTTTTTTGCATTCTCTATGACCTTTGTTAGTAGATTTCTATACCTTCTATAGTATTCTCTAAGTTGTAGATTCGCTGTATTATTGTTGCATTGTCTGTGCAATTTATCTCTCTTCCTTATTGATGTAACTAATCCATTTGTAATCCAAGGCTTGATCTTGCGTTTTTTATGTGATACTCTATTGATAACTTTATATTCTTCTGTGTATTTTTCAACTATTTCCATCATTTTGTTCAAAGCACTCTCAGCACAGTCCTGCAGATACACGGAGCTCCAGGTATCTTTCATTAGAGCTAATGAAAGTTTATTATAATCAATGCTCTCATAATAGAACTGTTGTAATTTTGTTTGGTAGCATCATACTTAATTCCCAAAATAGTCATGAAATGATCGGTTATAGAGTTTGGAAAAATTATTGGTATTACATCTTTTTTTACGTTTATCAGAATATGATCCAGACATGAAGCGGAATGGTTTCCAATATGCGTAGCCTGTTTTATACAATGTCGGAATCCATATTCACTGAGTAGGTTATCATAATCTTCTAGTTGTCTGTGATGATTTTGTTCCATTGTGTTGATGTTCAAATCTCCTAGAATAATGTGAGAATATTTTCCATTCCCTTCCAATATTTGCCTCAGATCAATCAGAAATTCTGTCAAATCCAAGTGTGATGGAGATCTATATAGCGCTGTTATAACAAAAATATCTCTTCCAATTTTTATGTGTACATTTAAACAATTGGCTTGCTTAACTACTGGCTCTTTTATTTCGACAAAGTAGTCGGATTTAACATAGATTATAACTCCATCATTCTGTAGCATATTGTTTTCTGTTCTGTGAGAGATATAATTATTAATTGCTCTCTGGTAAACTCCACCAGGAATCCAGCATTCTGTTAAAACTATCACGTCGAAATCCACTTGTAGGTCTTCCAGCTGATTCAGAAATTCCTCAAAGTTTTTATTGTAGCTTCTGATGTTGAAATTGATGATTTTTAAGTTGAAAGGTTGTATATTATTGTTGACATCTTGTGAATCAGGAATCAAATGGTCTTCAATATCTAATGAATCTATATCCTCCGTAAGATCATTCATTGTTATTCTTGTATTTGTAATTATTTTTATGCCAGTTTTGAATATCGTTGTCCTCAACATACTGCAATTTTCTTATTAGTGACGTCATCAGATCCTCTTCTCCTATTGTTAAATATCTGAAGGAGTGATTATGCCTACTAAGTGCAACTATCACATGCTGGACACTATTGTAAATATTCAACTGTTTTGTATTTTTTCTCACTAGTACAACATCTTTAAACGTTAGTCCCTGGGCTTCATGTATTGTTAGTATTGTTAATGAACCGACGGGAGCCTTGTTTTTAACTGCTTCCAGTACCATTTGTTTCTCAGCTTGTGTGAATGTGAGAATTAAAGTTTGTGGACCTAGTTGGTGATATTCTCCATTACTGATTGTTGGTCTGATTGATCGTACTGTTTGATTTGTAGTGCAGATGTCTTCGTAGTAGTTTGATAGCAAACAGCACACATCCATTGGACACCTGTTGGTTACTGATTGGTAATAGTCTGGTTCCGAGAAAGCAGAGATATTTTTCCATACTGCCGGAATACCACTTCTCTCGATGTAGGAAATCTGTCTTGAATCACCGAACAGAATTATTTCGTCCGCGCCCGTCAACTCAGAGACAAATCCCACGAAGCCTGCGTGCATCAGAACATCCTCATCAATGAACACACGATTATATTTTTTGTTATGTGATCCATTTATCAAAAATGATGATACAGTTCTATAATTTGAATTAATGATTGCGTTATATTCATTTCCGTATTTCTTCTGTATTATTAATCTTATTCCTCTAATTGAGGCTCTTGTTTGAGTTAATACGAGGTCTTCCTTTGGCTGATGCTTGTTGACAATTAAATGTGTTTTCCCGCTACCTGGAACTCCATCAATCCACCTGATTTTCGGTATTTTGCATCTGGTTATATCAATTTTCGAAATAGCATCCAGAAATTCATCATTGAGCATTACTTGAGTGTCTCTACTAACAATAATGTATTTCTCATTAGTTTTGAATTTGCGAGATTTATTATCAAAAGTCACATACGTTCCACCTCCTTCCAAACTGAAGCCCATTCTGTATTTTGAAGTATTTGGTAGCAGAAACAATCCTAATTCGTTATCATAAACATTCATTCCCTTTAAATAAATTTCTCTGAAGACCGCCGACGAAGCATGAATATTTCTACTTTGAAGTGTTAAACGAGCTTCCTTAAAAATATCTGCATTTAATTTATCATATTTCTGTAGAAGATTCTTCAATTCAATCATGCAATTTAGAAATTTATTGTGTGTGCTATCTTCTGGTAGATAACCATTTGGGCATTCTTTTTCTTCTGGTCGATCTTTTTCGGGAATATTCAGAAAATTTATGCTGCTAGCGCCCCGATGATAAAATATATATTTCAAATGCTTAGTTGATAAGATGAAGCTGAGCAAATCAACCGAGGATAAATCTGTTAGCTGACTGAATTCATCTATGCCCACAACAAGTGGATAATTGATTGATGCCCATTCATTGATTTCTAATAATACTTTTTTAGTTTCTTCTAAACCATTATAATTATTCACTGGCAACAAGAAATTCCGAATCAATTGTTTATTGTCTGGTGTGTTTATTGTTTTGAATAAGATCCGTGAGCTTCTATTTTGTAGACTAATCGGCTCAAGGCTATTTCACTCTTCTATTGTCAGCGATTTCGATTGTAGTACGTGCGAGAATCCATCTGACACTCGAATTTTATTTTCTCCTACTTGAAACAACTTAATAAGTAAGCTGGCAAGCACTAGATGGGGGTCTGGCACTCATTTGCTTTGGCAGTCAGCTCTGGCTCTTGTTTACAGTGCTGCAGAGTATTGCCCACCAGTTTGGTTTGAGAATGTGCAAAGAAAATTGATAGATGTGGAGCAGAATAAAACTATGTTTAAAGTGTCTGGCACTTTGCAGGCTACACTTCTAATCTGGCTGGCTTCCTGTACTTTCAAATATAGAGCCTTCAGACCCTCACCACATGCAGTTTTCTGGTAGAATGTGGGACCAAATATGGAGCAACTTGAACATTCCCATCCACAGATCTCTGAACAAGCTGCCAGACATAAGGCTGAGATCAAGAAAGCCACCATGGTTGAGCCCTAGACTGAATAAGTTTTAAGTGAAACAGAAATGGCATCAATTAGCATTAAAGTGATCAATAAAACTGCTAAAACTTTATTGATGTTTTCAAAAAAAATGTTTGACAGAACGGAGTGAGGTCTATCCTTTAAGACAATTGGAATTGTCTCTCTCTTTCTCACAATTATGAATGAATGCCTAGATCAATTGTTATGATTTTTCATGTAGATGTTCCTTATTCCTAACGATGTATTTATTAATTTTTTTCATACTCAATATGGCAGCCAATTTTTTTCAAATAGAGCGAAATTGTATCAATATTCTTCCTTTTTATATACAATTAATGGGGTGGGTACTGAATTTGTATCATTATGAACTTCCTTCTTATATACAGTTAATGAGATAGGTACTCATAGAATAGTGGATACATGATATGTGATAATGATAAGGAATAAACTAGCAAGTGTGTGCGCGTGGGTGTGTGTGTTTGGTCCTGTGCAGTGTGCCCATACTAAGTAGAGCATGAACAAGAGCATACATTTGAATCCAATAAATTTGGGTGAGTGAGGTCTACTGTTAACAGAACTACGAGTAGAAGTAAAGCGTTTTCAATAGATGATAAGTGTGGTTCAAACATTTGAACGCTGACATGAAAGTGGAAAGTGAAAAATGAGTACTTAGTTTCATTTTTGGAGAGAGTTAGCCGCCTATGGTGTCAAGTAAAGCCATGCTTGCACTATGGTAGTATGCATTCATACCGTCTAAGTTTGCCTTCTACATCATGAGGCACCTGGTAGTCTGAGTTGGGTGTGGCCCTGATAGTAGGAAGAGGAGGTAGCTCAACGTATCCACGCATTTTCTTCTCCAGCTGGGTGAAATCTTTTTCCAAACTAATGCGACAGATGGGCAGCTGGAAGTGAGGGGTATTAATTTGTAGTGAAAATGTTGAATTCACAAATGCTGCTCCTGAATCTGTGGCTAGAGTACCTACAAATAAATAAATTGAATTTATTAAAACAAAAAAAGTATACATAAGTTGACAAACTTATACAGAATAGGGCATAAATAGTTCAACAGTTTACGAAGGTTAAAAAAGTAATTTATTTTATGTGATGAGACTTACGATTCAGAATTCTGCTGAAAAGAAAATCACTAACCACATATATTATAGTAATAGATATTAATGGATAATAAGACTTGAAGTTATCACAATCACATTTATTGAAAACAATGAGATACTAGTTTCAGTTGTTACAACATTATCAATCTCAATCAAACTAAAACTAAAGTACAGAGTAGCTTAATATATTATACTAAACACAAAATTATACCATTGGCAGAGGAAGAAAGTGCCTCTAATAGGCTGACCTTCATTGAAGGTCTGTGATTGACAAAACACAAGCAGGCTAAAATTAAAAAATTGAAATTGTGTCCATTCAAGGTTGAAGAAAATGTCGAGTTTCTGCATTTGATTGGTAAAGACAGACAATTGAACATTTTAGAAGCTTTGGAGTTAACTAGGTTGGAAAAAACGATTCCAATACTAGTTTAAGCGATCAAATTTATTTCAACCAATTCAATACAACTAACTTGGTTTCATCATAATTCTGGCATACATTTTAATAACGGTACTTTCGTTTTTTCTCGGTTGACCTTGACTGCATCTCAGTGAACATTAAATTTTCAATTTTAAAATTTTGTAAGTTTAGCCTACTTGTGTTTTGTTCTTGTTTGTTGCTTTCTATGTGTTCAAGGTTTTAGGTTATTGATTTTGACACTTATTTTTGCTTGTTGCTACTCCCACCAGTGGGCGTGTCTTGTTTTGGCCTTCAGCCAATCACAGACCTTCAATGAAGGTCAGTCTATTACATGCACCTTTTCCCTCAGCCATTGGTATCATTCCGTGTATAGTATAATATATTAAGCTACTCTGTACTTTAGTTTTAGTTTGATTGAGATTAAGACTTGAAGTCATCACAATCACATTTATTGAAAACAGTGAGATACTAGTTTCAGTTGAAACTAGTATCTCATTGTTTACAATAAATGTTGTTGTCCACATAAGGATCTCCACACCAATCAAAGCTATACGCATTTACTTTTTTTTAGCTACTAGTGGGTTATATAGTACTGAGAGAGACTTATTTCCTAATTTGAGAGATCGAATATTATTCATAATTATCATTAGTTAATAAAATGAATTTATATAGATGTATTAACCTGCCACATCGACCAGCGACTCGTTGATATCGACTAGCAGATGGGTTTCATAGGTGGAGGCATCGAGAGAGTAGCTGGCATCAACTAGACAGTGACTGAGCGAAGCGTGCGGTGTGCGAGCGGCCAGCTGCAAATGGTGTGAACCAGATGATGGCGATGCTGGCGATGCTGCTGCTGTGAACGAGTAGTTTAGACCGAGTGTAAACTGCAAATTGAAAATTAAAACTAATAACACTTAACAACACCTTGAATAGTACAGCATTGCATGTTGCAATTAATTGGAAAATATTCCATAAGAGCGACAGAGTTCAAGAATAAGTAGAATGAGAATTAGGACTAGAAGTATAATAAAAAAGGAGGAGGAGGAGGAGGAGGAGGAGGAGGAGGAGGAGGAGGTGGAGGTGGAGGTGGAGGTGGAGGAGGAGGAGGAGGAGAAGGAAGAGGAGAAGAAGAAGGAGCAGGAGGAGAAAGAAAAGAAGAAGGAGATCGAAGAAGGAGATGGAAGAAGAACAAGAAGAAAGAAGCAGAAACTTACATTGAGAGTGTGTTGGTTGTTGAAAATAGTGGCATTCAGATTGGATGCGAACCGCTTGCTGGAGGTGAATTGGCTCGACAACTGTCCACTGCCTTCATAGACCATTGTCGCACTGGCCAGCCAGCTGAGGGTTGTATTTAGGCTCAGCGTGTTGCTCATGTTCACCAGATTCTGTAAAAAGAATTGACAAACTCAATTTAAAGTAATAAATGATTAATTTTTTTTTTGTTTTTTTTTTTTTGTTGATTATGTCTCCAGTTAAGGAGTACAGAACAAGTCAGATCAACAATAAATTATCCACTCTTATACACTAGTTACAATAATTACTCTATCAATTAGTTGAGGTGAAGCTTGATTTTGATTTGAAAAGAACTCTTGTACACTAAAGAAGACTTTATCAACTAAATACTTTTCAATTGTTTTTAAAATACTTCTATACAAAAATACAAAATACAAAATACTTCTATAATTTTCAAGAGCTAAAAACTGCGGTAGCTTGTTGTAGTTTCCTAAATATATAACTAGGTTTTTGTTTGAATAGGCTACTGTTGTGACTCATCAATTGATAATCTCCTTGGCTTCTTATATTATAATCGTGTACGTTAAGATTTTGGTTGATATCACTTTTTTACATAAATTAAATTTGCTTCATACACATACAAGCAAGGTACAGTTAGGAGCTTTCTTTTGGATCGTAAACACCCTATTTACAAAGCTGACTTTACTCATACCTGATCGAAACTTTTGCACAAAGATGCTATTATACAACGGGAGAAACATTTCAATATCCGTTTCATAATTCTCGCCTTCAAAGTAGGCGGCTCAAAGAAATTGTGTTGTAGCAAAAAATAAACAATTCAATAAAGTACAATACCAATTTATCCAATAAAGACACAAAATTGTTGTGAGTATTTCTACCTGTATTAGCAGGCTATCACTGAGCTGTACACTAACGAAAGGGAGCTCGACGGCTGCATTTACATTGTAGCGTTGCCTTTTGTCCTCCATCTTGCGCTGTCTATCCACTTCCAAGATGGCCGCTGACGTGTTATAAATAACTGTGTCCATCTCCACCACACCGCGCCAAACCACCACTCTGAAAATACACAAACAAATAATTAAAAATATATGAATATTTCATATTATGAACTGTGTAACTGGTGTAACAGACGACATTAATAACTGTACTGATACATTTATTAATATAATAAAATCAACTATTGAAAGATCGACACAACCTAAGTTAGTCACAGCTAAAAACAGGAAAAGCAAACCGTGGATAACGCAGGGTCTTGTTCATTCTATTAGGCAAACCGCATTCTACAAACGGTATTTGAATACATGGTTATTTTATATTGGTAGGGATGCTGCTGAACAACTCATTCAGTCCGCCTATAGATATTGAATTTAATTTGTAAGAGCTTATGGTAGGCTACATCTAATGTCTAACAAAATGAATCTGCCACTCTCTGCTAATAATTAGTAGGAAACTATATTCTAGTTTCCTACTAATTATTTCTTATCTTTGGTTAACATTAATTAATAAGGTTCACCATAAATAATTGTGAATGCTTGATTTTTGTATATTGCTCTTTAACCTGTAATTTATTTATAATACGGTCAATTGTATACTTATGTATTGCTAATGTAAAGTCGAACTCATTCTCCACACTCAGACTTATGTCTTTGTGGGGAATATTCACAGTGAAAATTATTTCATTCATCTATTTTCTGTATTCAAGATGTGTGAATAAATTTAATTTGATAATTTGCAATAAAACTAAAACTACATGGTAAAAGTAAAAAAATTATTAAAATTTTAGCAAATAATTATAAATAAATATTTAATTTACAAAAAAAACTACAACTACATGGAAAAAGTTTTAAAAATTATTAAAATTTCTGCAATGAGTAAGGGTTCTGCTAGTAGCATCCTACACAATAAACAGCTACTTAATCAAAAGCTATAATAATAGGAATAATATGTTTTTATTTCCATTTTTTGTAAAAATACAAATTTAGAAACGTCAGAAAATACAAAAAGTATCAACTACGGTATATTATGAAAATGCATATAATACTGTAAAACTAACTAACAACAATATCTTGAAAATAACAGTGAAATTTAAACAATCAGTTACCAATAATAAGAACAGACAGAATACAGTACTATCAATAGAATTCATTGGTTGCCAAGAGCTATAACAACAATAACAAAACATATAATTGCCAAAATAGTTGGTCATTCACAATTTAGTCTACAATCTCACATAACAATTTTCAGAACTCTTGTAAGCTATAAAGGCATTTCTGAACCATGAAATCTCTGAACTTTACTTGGAACTCCCTTCCATGGAGAGCTTTAATGGTTTTAGAGAGTTTATTATAAAATATTACCCCATTCACCATTGGTTCTCTCTTACTTACTGTTTTGTTCACGCTGACTCTATTTATATTCAAATTACGGGGATTATTGATTTTAAACAGATCAATACATTTTACTAACAAAATTATTTTATGAACGTACACAATTGAAATGCACACAATAAATGTACGTTAATAAAATAATTTTGTTAGTAAAATGTATTTATCTGTTTAAAATCAATAATCCCCGTAATTTGAATACACTGTTAATAGATGCTTACTCCTGAAAAAAGGCACACAAGATTCGGTGCCATCCCAAAAGCCAATCTTAGTGCTCGCTTCTGAGCAATCAAAATACAGCCCCAATTCATACTTTGCTGAATAGAAATTTCTAAGCCGTTTTAAAACATAGGAATTACGATTAATTTTGTTCACAACAGAGTTGATATGCCTATCCCACATCAAGTCGCTATCTAAGATTAACCATACGAACTTTGTGTGTTCAACTTCCTCCACTGAATAATCTTTACATCTGATTGTTTCCTTATGATTTATTTTTCTATTCTTGAAAAAAATTGACTTTTTTGGATTTACTTTCAACTTGTTTCTCTGAAAGTAAACTATTAGCCTATTGCAGTGGGATTGTATTTTTTCAACTGCCAGTCTTTCTCTCTCTGGCGTGATACACCTCATCGAAAGCTTTAGACAAATCTAAGAACAAACCAGCACAAGAGGAATTGTCATGGCACTCAAATAAAGAGTGAATGAAGTTAATGATTGCATCAATCTTGGGAAGTCCCTTTCTAACAATTGATGCAATCATTATGCAATGTTATCATTATGATGATAGAAGACCAATTATATAACAACAAGAAAAATAGACCAATACAACAGAGTATCCAAACACCCGACGAATTTAGATGAAATAACAATTCAATGGCGGGCCGCTTAGCGCAGTTGGTTGGGGCGTCGCAACTTCAGCTTGCTGTCGTTTAAGTGGTCGTGGGTTCGAATCCCGCTCCACCATCAGACATTTATGTGTAATCATTCACCTCATTACCCACGCACAAGTCTCGGACTCATGTGGGCATCATCAGCAATAAAAAAAAAAATGGAGTATCCAAGTTCCCGAAGAATTTAAATAAAATGAAAAACTGACAACTTTGTATCAAGGACCCAACAAATTTACATAAAATAATAATTTCTATTATTAGTTATGTTGATAGTGCACCATCCAACTTCATTGATATCTATAAACATTATATGCTTCCCAATTCACAAAAAAATGCCCATTGGCAGTTTTTGAAAAAGAGTTTTGTTTCTTCTTCTTGTTCAGCAGGTCTCATAATATATCATGCCTCTATATATTCCCTCTGTAATTTTATTCAATTTGACAATTTAAAATAATTAAAGAAAAAATTTCAACACAATCAAAAATAAAATTGTCATCGTTTGCACAGTAGAAATGAAGTGGATAATTGGGCTAAGCAGCAACCTTCGTGATATTCTTCAATTTTTTTGTTATTTGAAATGAACCAGCTGTTTTGATTTTTATCAGCCTGAACTAAGCTAGAGTCTATAGTGGCGATCTGTTTTACATCATAATTATTATTATATTCGACCCCCAAACTCCAAAATCAATATAGTGATCTCAGATGGTCTCTGAGGAAGCTTTAGACCAAGTTCCAAGAATCTAGAATGTTCCTTTCAAGCGCAAGACCACAGACGGACTGACGGATGGACGGACAGCACAAACGGACGGACGGACCACAGCATGATTTCAAAACACCCGGTCAAGTCCATAATAAACACAAGCAACAGGAAATAAAAACATGAAATTAAGTGAAAATTTGTAGTCCAAGATAAAGAAGATGATGTAATTCTTATTCACCTGTCGTTTGCGTAGTCGTCATACTCTTCCTGACCCACTCCGCCACCTCCTACGTCATCAATAATCTGCTGACGTCCGCTAAAAATGTCCGGAGCGGCCGCTCTTTCGTCGTCCATTACAGTTGCCACAAATGCAGAAGAGGAAGAAGATGAAAAAGAAGCAGATGATGATGATGATGACGTCATTCGTGCAAACCCAATTTCGGGCCGTTTCATTGCCTGCACTTTGACGCCCAACTGAAAAAAAGCTAGAATAAACTATTGACCGAACGAAGAGAGGTCTCAGTTTCAAGTTGACCACTTTGCATTTGTGCAAACTGTCTGTCTGTTTGTAACGCATTAACGGCTAAACGCGTGGACCAAATTCTATGAAATTTTGTAAGTATCTTCCTTCAAGGAATGTCCAGCGATGTATTTGTAAGGATTTTCGAAATTTTCTTGCATTTAAAGAATATTCAAAAGGAAATAGAACAAAAAAATAAACCGACTTCAATGAAATGATACTCAAACATTTGAGTACTAAAAAGTTTAAAATAAAGTATTAAGTATTTACTTTAAACTAAGAAAATTTTAAATTTCATACAAGTAATCTTTGAAGTAAGCGCCAAATATTTTATGAAATTGATAAGAAATTCTATCTAATATCAAAACTGACACTATATTTCAATTAAATATATGATTTACACTCACTTTTACTGAAATACAGTGTCAGTTTTGATATTAGATTGTTCAAGTATTTCGTTATGTAAAATATCACAGAGAAATTCTGTTATATTTTAGAATTTTATGGGAAATTTGGCGCCGACTTCAAAAGATTACTTGTATGAAATGTAAAATGTTCTCAGTTTAAAGTAAATACTTTATACTTTATTTTAAACTTTTTAGTACGTGAGTATTTGATGCTTGAGTATCATTTCATTGAAGTCGGTATCTTTTTTTGTTTTATTTTAAGCTTTTTAGTTGAATTTTAAGAAATTTAGTTGAAACTTGAGAAATTTTTATAGCCCACATTATGAAATATTTATCAAATTAGCAAGACAATAAAACATCCAAACCAAAGTTTCTAAAAATCCACCTATAAGAAAATATAAACTGAGGAAAATTCTACAACGCTCTATTTAATGTGGAAAATACAAAATACAAATTTGTTAGGAAAATTATAAGAGCGAAAGGCTTCTTAAAAGTGAAATGGCTTTTTATTCATTTTAATGTGGTCCCACAGAATATGCCTACACTGAAATAGTATATTACGTTACAAGTGCGGAAAATAATTTCCGGACGAGTTACTACGATATTTTTCGTCATACTAATCTAAAATATAAAAAAAACATAAACTTTGAGCTAGTACAACAAGCATCATAAAACATAGTTGTTAATAAATGCTCCCTAAGCCAAAAATGCACAAACTTCAGTCCACTTTCCGCAAAAATTCTCATGTCATCCCACGAGTCTCCAGTAAAAGTAAGAGCAGTGTCATCTGCAAATGATATAATGCTACAATTACCAATATTTAATTTTAGAAGATCATTTATGTACAGTTGGAACAAAATTGGAGATAAGACTGTCCCTTGAGGAAGTCCAAACTCAGTGAGTTCTTTAATACTTTCAATGTTATTTATTGTAAGAATTTGGAAACGATCTGACAGGTAGCAATGAAACAATTTTAAAGGTAAGCCTCTAATTCCTAGGTGTTCCATCTTTTTTAAGAGTCTGGCTTGAGATATGGTATCAAAGGCTTTTGCTAAGTCTAGGAAAGTTGTCAAAGTTTTCTTTCTATCGTTAAAATAATTTGTTATTATTTCCAATAGCTTAGTTATTGCATCCTCTGAAGACTTACCTTGTTGGAATCTGTACTGATTTTCATTGATAATACTGTGTTTATCAAGATAACTCACCAATCTTTTTTCAATTAATTTTTCCATTATTTTGGCTAATATATTAATGAGACTAATAGGACGGTAATTTGTTGGATTTGTTGGATCACCAGATTTATGAATGGGAACAACTTTAGCGACCTTGAATTGTTTTGGAAAATAACCTAAATTGAAGCATTTATTGATTATATCTGTGAAAGGTATAATAATATAAGGAGCAATTTTTTTTTTTTGACAAACAGTACTTATATTGTCAACTCCGGGAGCCGAGTTACTTTTAAGAGAATCTATAATGCCCAATATCTCTACTCCATTTGTATCAGTCAAATAAAATGAATTATGAGAATTAATTGTAGAGTCAACATGAATATTCTGTGTGGGGATGTTATTTATTACTTTATTAGCATACAATTGGCCAATGTGTGCAAAATGATGATTTGGTACTTCTGGATCTATGTTGGGCGAACATGTCTCTCGTTTCTTGTTTAGTAAATCATTGATGCATTCCCATGTTTTTTTTCGATTTTCCTTTACACTGTAATAGTTTATTTTTGAAGTAGTCATATCTGCATTGTTTAATCATACCATTTAAAATATTCCTATAATTTATAAATTGCAATTTGAGGGTAGTGTTGAAGGGTTGCTTTTTTAGTGTCTGATACACGATCACGCTTTCTTATTGAAATAATAAGTCCAGTTGTTATCCAAGGCTTGAGAGGTTTTAAATTGTGTGGTACAGTTTTGATATAGGTTACTTTTTTTATTTCTGTTGATAATCTATTTATGAATAAATCTATTGCATCATCAATATTTGAATCAAGTAATGCATACAAATCGATCCAGTTGCAACTTTTTAAATTTTTTATCAATTCAGTGTAGTTAATGGATTCCTTATGATTTAGTATTGGATTTGTTATCTTTCCATTTCCATGTAAACCTATACTAATGGAAGTCAGATAATGGTCGGTTACACTTGTTTTAACTCTAGTATATTGTAGTGTCACTGGGGAAAAAAGTATTTTTATAGAAAATATGGTCAATACATGATTGGGAGCCGTTTGCCACGCGAGTAGGTTTATTTATAATTGATTTAAAACCATTAGATGAGAGTAAATTAAAATATTCATTTACTACCTTAGTGTTTCGGTTTAGATCTAAGTTAACATCGCCAGTTATTATTTATGTTTTGACAGTTTAATTTGTTTAGATAGTCTATACAATCATTTAAACTATTGAGAAAAGTATTTATATCAGAAGTAGGTGATCTATATATCGCAACTATGGTTAACTTCAAATTGCAATTTGGAATGACAAGACTTAGTATTAAAGAATTCGCTTCAAATATGTCTAAGTTTATGCGTTCAACCTGATAATCATTTTTCCTAAAATCACAAATCCCATCACATTTATTCAGGTTACTTGAAACACTAAGGACTGAATAATTATTTAAATTGAAGTAATTATTATTAGTCACCCAGGTTTCGCTAAGGGCTATTATATCAAATTTTGTATCGCAGTTCTGGATCATATAAGCAAAATCATCAAAATTCCTATTCATACTTCTAATATTCATGTGACACATATTAAAGAAATTGCATTTTTTATTAACATAATTCTGGGGCTTAAAACTAAAAATGTCCACTTCAATAGTATCATAAGATTCTAAGGAGATTTCATTATCGAAATTGTTTATCAAAACCATAGAAATAGGTTAGAGAGCAAGAGTAGAGGATAAAGATAATTATAATGAAAAGAATGAACAAGCAGAGATAAGATAAAGTCCTGAAGCTGTAGTCTATGAGCGAAAGAAAATATCTAATTGCACTCTCAGTATCTCGCGCAGCACAGATCGTCGCACAGAAATACATACTTTTCCTGTTTAATTCCTGTAATAATAGATTTGTTTTGTTTTATTCAAATCCATTCAAGTCTTCTTCCCTAGCAATTCGCTGCACTGGAGAATTCTGTTTATCACGGATGAGAATCTTCGCATCACTAACCCAAACGTAGGCCAACTTGTTTTTCTTCTGTAGACCCTTTGCTTTACTCAAGAGGAATTTATTGTAGACAGTGAGATGATCATTGAAGTAAATATTTCCTGGGGGAAGGTTACTGTTCAAATCCTTGGTACTAAATTTCCCCTTTTCCTTCGCCGAATTTCAGAAAATCAGATTCATAGATAGCCCTCGGGCCCCCTAATTCATCTGGTTGAGCCTTCATATGAATATAGATATCATTCATAAAAATAAAATATTTGTTTAAGAGAAACAAATCATTTCTAATATTTCAATCAAGTTTAATAACAAGTGAATACTTGTAAATGATTCGTAAATGTAATTAATATTGTTTTATAACTCAGACATCTGAAATCTAATTTGAGCAACCAGCTGTCTCGCAAATAGAAAACACAGCCTCGTTGATGTGATATTGCAGTTGTAGGAAAAATGCTGTATGTATTTCTCTATCACATTGGAAAAATAACCACACTGCTATGCGTCATACGGTAGATTACTAGCTCAAGTGATACTTTATAATATTCTTAATACATTGATCAATATGTAAGCAATAACTTACGCGTTTCTCAGCAGCCTCCAGGCGCGCCAACAGATCAAGCCGTGTGGTGTAGAGTAGGCGCGCAGTGGCTCCTGTGCGTGCGTACTGTTCAATGGGCAAATACAAGATGGCGCTGTAGTCGAGGTCGTACCAGGTGGAGCCAGTGTGAGCCACTCCAGCCACGCCCATAGCCACTCCATTCCAGCCACAGCGCATCTCCACCTAGAACCAACATTAACCTCATAATATCACACACATATTTGAATTTGTTTCATCGACATTTTAAACCAACAAAATACATAACACTTTCCAGGATAGACAGTGAATTACAAAATACATAATGAAAAGATATGTAATGATGATCGAGGTAGCAGTGGTACTGTGCATACGTTGTCAGAACAGGCTCTGCGAATTTTGAAACATAGAATATTAATTCGAACGGATAAGTAGTATTTTTGTTTATTATTATTATTAGTATTGATAATATCTTAATAATTTACATCATTAACTTGTCTAATATAAGTTAAAGTATTTAAATAAAAAGTCAAATTCTATTTTCAAGGTTAGGTGTACCGATATTGATAAATTTTCTTGTAATTAAATAGTCTCAAGTTGACAATTGTAATAAATTAAGTAATATTTCATTAAACATTTAACTAAAATCAATTGAAAACAATTTTTAGCTAGGAAAATGAGTCCAAACAAGGCATCTAAATCTAATTGTTTAACTAAAACTCAGGTAGCTACGCGATCTCAGCAATTATTAACAAAAAAATCTCCAACAGCTCTTAAAGCTACTGTAGATGTAGAAGAAAAGGTTGCTAAACTATTGAGTGATCACATCAAATTGAAAAAAAAATTAGAAACATCACTAAAAAATTCTGAGGAAGAACGAATAGGGTTAGTGGATCACATAAAATCTCTGGAAGTTATTGTAAAATTGCAGCAGGAAGACCATAAAACTGAAATACTAAATCTCACGAGTGAATGTAGGTCTATGTCAGAGGAAATCGAAATATTAAAATCTAAAATAAACTTGGCTAATGTAAGATCTGAACCTCTGATCAATACAAAAAAAAGTAGAACCTAAATCAAATGGGGAAAAAATAAATAGAAATGGTCAAACAAAAACGTATAGTCAGGTTTTGCAAACAGCAACCAAAACTAAAGTAAGGACAAATAACGATAGGAAAGGTAGAGTACTGCTCTTGACATCCAGTCATGGACGAGACTGTAGTGACCTACTAAATAAAAGATTAAAAAATAAGTATGAAGTTCAGAGCTTTTTCAAACCAAGTGCCCCTATAAACGCAATCGTAGAGTCAGCACAGGAACAAACTGAAGATTTTGGAAAAAACGATTTTCTAATAGTACTGGGTTGCTCAAACAATATAAATGAACCTAATCTAAAACATCTTCCTGAAATAAATGAAAAAATTAAAGAGATTGTGCCACTCAGCCAAAAAACTAATGTAATAATAAGTACAATTCCGTATAGGTTTGATAGGCCAGAGCTAAATGAAGCCATTAAGTCAACAAATAAATCAATTCATAATACAATCAACAGCCTAAAAAATAAGAATTCTAAGCAGTTGGGGATTTGTTTTCTAAATGAAAGGCTGAAAAAACAAAACTTCACTAATCATGGTCTACATCTAAATCAATCTGGCAAAGTAATATTTTGTAATAGGCTGGCAGAGCTGATTGAAAGTCGTTTGCAATCTACTGTCAATAATTCTCCAAAACAATCATCTAACGAACCTTTTTTAGTAAAGTGGCTCAAAACCGGGAAGGGAAACTAGTTTCAGATGATAAATTCATATCTTCAATTGTATTAAAAGACGTTAATCGATCAAAAATCAGGATAGCATTAGTGGAAGGAACTCTTTTAGCAATCTGATAGGCTCTCAAGATTCTAAGAGATTAAGTAAATCTACTTCAATATGCAAAAGCAACGATAAAGTAATAAGGGATGATAGGGAAGTACCGGTACTCACTGTGTTCCATCAGAATATTCAATACATTCGTAACAAAATAGATAGAATCGAAGTATTTTTTAAAGAAGAGGCTCCTGATATAGCTATTTTCACAGAGCATGGTTTAAAAGAAGATGAATTGTCACAACTTAATATTCCAAACTATTCATTGAAAACGTTGTATTGCAGGACATCTCATCGAAGTGGGGGAGTAGCTATCTTCACTAAAAATGCTAAGAATATGCAAACATTTAATTTAGAATATGTAGAGAAATTTGCTGTGGAAATGGATTTAGAAGTTACTGGTTTGAGAGTAAAAATCGACAATAATTTCGAAGTAGCGGTGTTAGGTATTTACAGGTCACCAAATGGGGAATGGAACAATTTTTGTGAACTATTCAATAGGCTTTTAGAGATTACTACTACTCGTTTTACAAACGTTATTGTAGCGGGAGATTTCAATACAGACTTTGCAACACAGAATAAAATGACAGAAGATTTAAAGGATATTATATGCATGAATAACTTGGAAATAAAAGTTCATGAATATACCAGAGTCACAAGAACATCACAAACAATAATTGATAACATCCTTACTAATATAGATTACTCTAAAACAAGATTAGGCGGCTCGGAACTATCTGATCATGACTATCAAATCTTAGAGGTGGGGTTGCAAGGTCATAAATCAATTAAAAAGAGTAGAGTAATGAAAGAAATTCAACAATGTGAACAGGGGAATATCGATTGTTTGAAGCAGAATCTGCTACAAGAAAAATGGAGTAGGGTTTACAATAGCAATAGTTTAAATGACAAATATGATAGTTTCATTAATATTTTAAGGTTTCATATTACTATGAGTTGTCCAGTTAAAAAAGTCCCTGTAAAGAACAAATTAGACAAGATTGAAGAGTGGATAACTGATGATATCCTTGCAGAAAGAAATAGGGTTAAAGATGCATATGATGAATTCAAACTATCTAGAAATATGTTAAGTGAAGATAATTACAAAGCTCTAAAGAAAAATTATACAAGAGAAGTGAAAAGAGCGAAATGTAAGAAAACAGCTGAAATTTTGAATAATAGTGTGTACTTTAACACAGCAGTGTGGGATGTAATAAACAAAAATAGGCAAGTAGCTCATGTAGATGCTTATACTAGTGTCCCCAGAATAATTAACGAAAATAACAAATATATTGATGATAGTGTAGACATTTGTAATTTCTTTAACAGATATTATCAACTGGTTGCTAAGGATCTTCAAAAATCTCTTAATACAGGTATTAGTGATGCAAACATGAGGAATACTGAGGGGATTCAGAACGAATTAAAATTCCACCCAGTATGCCAAGACGAGTTGTCAAATATCATTGATAGTTTAAATAATAAAAAAACTGTAGGAATGGATGGGGTATCCAGTAAAATTCTGAAAGAATGTAAAGATCAATTGTTAGACCCTTTGATTCATCTGATCAATCATTCATTAGAACAAGGTGTTTTTCCAGATAATTTAAAAGAGGGGAAGATCTTGCCAATCTTCAAAAGTGGTGATAGAGAAAAGGTAGAAAACTATAGGCCCATTAGTATTTTAAATGTAATAAGTAAAATTTTTGAAAGAGTAGTTCTAAATAGGTTACTTCTGCACCTTCAAGAAGCTAACTTCATCTGCGATGAACAGCATGGCTTTCAGAAAGGGAGATCAGCAAAGACAGCCATAGTTTCTCTAGTTGAAAAACTAATAGATATAATAGATTCAGGTGATAAAGCTACTGCAATCTTCTTAGATCTGTCAAAGGCATTTGATTGTGTTAATCATAGAACTTTATTGGAAATACTGCAAAATGTAGGTGTAAATGGGTTTGAACTGAAATGGTTTGAATCATATCTTATTGGGAGAAAACAATGTGTAGAACTAACTACAGTAGTTGGTAATAGTATAGTAAAGAATAAATCTAATAAATTAGAGGTGCAAGCTGGAGTGCCTCAGGGGCCAATACTAGGTCCATTGCTTTTTTTGTTATATGTCAACCGTTTACCTAAAGAATTAATTAGTGGTAGAGCCCTCTTATTTGCTGATGATACATCACTCATTTTCAGCAATTCCATTCTAGATAATTTAGAAATAAGTGCCCATATAGGTGTGCAGTCCATTGTCCAATTTTTAAATCAGTTGAAATTAACTATAAATAGTAAAAAATGCCAATACCTTCAATTCAAAAACAAACATAATTTAAATGAAGATAGGGCTATAAACGTGTTTGTAAACGATAATCAATTAGACCAGGAAGAAAAAATTGCATTTCTAGGAGTTATGATGGATAGAAGATTGACCTGGGCACCATACATTGAGAAAATATGTTGTAAATTTCATCTGGGGTATTTGTCCTGCGACAGCTCGCTAGATTAAATGACAAAAAGTTACTTTTTACAGCTTACCATGGGCTCTTACTGTCACATATTAGGTATGCTATCTTAGTATGGGGTAATTCATCAAAACAAAATCTTGATAGGGTGTTTAAGATCCAAAAGAAAGCGGTTAGGTGTATAGAAAGAGTAAATAGATTAGATTCATGTAGGCCGTTGTTCAAGAGACTTGGTCTCCTAACTGTACCCTGCTTATATGTGTATGAAGCTACTTTATATGTAAAAACGAATGATATTAACCAAAATCTTGATGTACATGATTATAATACAAGAAGCCGAGGAGATTATCACTTGGTGAGTCACAATAGTAGCTTATTCAAACAAAAACCTAGTTATATTGGTAGGAAATTCTACAACAAGCTACCGCAGTTTTTGAAGAGTCTTGAGAATATAGAAATATTTAAAAAACAATTGAAGAAATATTTAGTTGATAAAGCTTTTTATAGTGTACAAGAGTTCCTTTCACATCAAAATTAAGCCTCACCTCAACTAATTGAAGTAATTATGGTATCTAGTGTATAATATTGTTGATCTGACTTGTCTTATACTCCTTAACTGGAGTCTCCAAGACGTAATCTACAAAAAAAAAAAAAAAAATGTTATAATGAAAAATATACCTATTATATAATATATCAATCATTCTATAAATAAACTTGAAACTATCCATTATTGAAATAATATGAGCCAACATAGACCTAATTGGTCTGTGAGTCAAAGAGTCCACTACATTGACAAAAATGTATGCTACTTTTTTATTATATTTATATTTTTTTCTATCCAAATTCAAGTACATGCGTTCTCACATACACACACACACACACACACACTGCTATAAATTCACACATATCTGCTTGCCATAAATTTAATTGACTTGAATTTATTTCATTAACATTCTAAATTTACAAAATACATAACACATTTCCAGTATAGACAGTGAATTACAAAATACTTAATTAAAAAAATACCCCTATTATATATCAATAAATTGAAGCTATTCATTATTGAAATATTATGAACCCACATAGACCTATTTGGTCTGTATTGTGAGTCAAAGAGTCCAGGTGTAGTACCTCAAGATCAATTTATGCTATTTTCTATTCATATATGATTTTTTTTATTCAAATTTAACAAGGAACGGAAAGCTAGGCGCTCACACATACACATGCGCGCACCAACTGGAAATGTGTTATGTATTTTCTAAATATAAATGTCTGCTTTGTGTTATAGCTGTGTATTGCATAACTTTTGTCAAAGAGATGGACATTATTTTTAACAAAAATTAAACTGGATCGGGCACCCTTCAGCTTCGGTTTTCAAGAACGTAGATTTGGACTAAATGGACAGCGAGTAGAGGCAGTGATTATTGACAACAGTTCATGTATGGAAGAAGATATATGAATATAATCGCATACGGTATTATAAATAATTAATCGAATACTATTATATTATATTATTATAAACTATACTTTGAAAGAAAATCGAGTTTATATATTGTAGTGTATACGGCCCTGTCCGCTGTCCATTTATTCTGGAAAACCGATGCTTTAGAGTTGTTATATGTGTGAAATTCTTTTTCTTTCCCATTCTCATACAAATTCATTGAAATACATTCATTCCCCTAAATATTTAGCATAGATAAATTTATTTTCTAATTTAATCGCCTACTCACATGTTCCGGGTCGATATTAGCCACCAGCAGCAGATCAGTGGCCACAGTAAACCCCGTATAGAGATGCACCTTCACGTTGAAGTCGTAGACATCGTCCAGCCGACAGAGCAGCTCGAGGCCTGTGGCCACCCCCCCTCCACCCCTCACCTCTGCCAGTACTCTCCGCTTCACTGTCGAGTAACCAGCTTGGGCACGAAGCACGCTGTACGCTGCATATGGCGTGGTCAACTCAGCTGTCACGCCTGCTTCATAGAGGGAGCGCATCACACCTAAACACACACACACACATTTTATTCAGATTTGAAGGAACTGGCAATTTTGCAAACTGCCAAGTACACAGAGCATAATTTATTAATTTCTAATTCATTAGTATTATTTTGTAAATATTCATCCAGCAGACATGTGAAATCTGATCAATCAGCTGTCTGGAATATAGAAATGCGGCCCTGGTAATACAATACAGTGACTTATTGTGGAAAACACACATGAAATAGACTACGCAAATTGAATCAAGGATTAGGTCTAATGAGTTTTCTTTTGTTGTTCTGCTTGTGGTTTGCCTACTGGATTTGCTTTTTACACTTTCAGCTCACCATTCCTTTTCGCCCATTAAATTATCCCACCTTTCCATTCTTCTCCTCTTCCACTCTGTGAGATGGTCAACGAGTGAGACACGTGTTTGTTCGGCTCCGCTTTAAACGCATTTTGAAGGTTTTTTTTTTGCTCGCAGTAACTTGTGACTTGTATCATTTTACTCTATTTTAAGTGTAGTTTCATTGAGTGTTATTCTTTTGACATTACGTAAACTCATCTTCGATTAATCTACGCGAAACTGAAATAACCTTAAACAACTGTACAGTGAGGTCTAGACTCAGCTTTAGAAAGTTAGTTTGACAAGGAAGGTTCCAGGAATAACCAAGCG
The DNA here is from genome assembly GCA_948455865.1 of Conomelus anceps. Classification (NCBI taxonomy): domain Eukaryota; kingdom Metazoa; phylum Arthropoda; class Insecta; order Hemiptera; family Delphacidae; genus Conomelus; species Conomelus anceps. The sequence continues at coordinate 17,403,285 of OX418222.1, forward strand.
ACGACAATGCCGAAGGGACGTTCACCCCAGCCCCAGCGCCAAAGCTACCTGCCTCCTACACGACGAGTCCAACTGTCGATACCGAGAATCTGCTAAACAGGATGTCAGCCGAGATTCAAAATGCCGTGGACCGCAGCAGTAACCGCAGCATTGAAAACGGTTCACGAAGAACTCGAATCATTGAAAAAAGAAAATCGTTTGCTTGTGTCGAAAATTTCCGAGCTCGAGCAAAAAGCTGAGTTAAAAGTAGACGATATCGAGCAGTACGGTACCAAAGGCGTCAAAATGTACGCATATTCGGCATTCCCGAATCAGACAAGGAGGACACGGACATCATTGCTCTACAACTATTCAAACAGAAATTGGGTGTCGACATTCAGCTTGAAAGCATCGATCGCTCTCATCGCGTCGGCAAGCGACAAGAGGCAAAGGAACCTGGGAAGCAGCGTCCACGGCCCATAATCGTCAAATTCTGTAGCTACCGGGATCGACGACGAGTATTCGAGGCTAAGAAGAGGCTGAAAGGCAGCAGCATAACGATCAAGGAGGATCTGACCACCCACCGCCTCCAACTGCTCAACGCTGCCGCCGACAAGTACGGCATGCGCAACTGCTGGACTGCTGATGGCCGCGTGATGTACGTCACCAACCACGGCAACCAGAGGAAAGTGCACACCGTGGAGCGGCTCGCCGACCTCAAATAGACAAGGTGAGCATTCAATTTGTTCTTAATATTCCAGTCCGATGCAGCCCTTTTTCATACCTTTAGCCCCTAATAACTTAGGCCCTTCGCACACGAGTCGACTCATTTGCAATTTGAGTTTGCAACTTGACTACGCAACGCACAATCGGAATCGTGCGATGGGAGTTGTACAACCTGTTTGCAACTTGAGTCCGCATACGTGTTTGCAAATTGATTTCGCAACGCTTGGCTGATTTCGATTTCAGTTGGCAAAAAGCTTGAACGGAAGAAAGTACATTTCTACTTTTTTTAAGTGCCAGTTTTTCAACATGCTTTCTAGCAGCAGTAAATCGGAAGATGATAATATGATAGATTACTACCAATTCATACGACATCGTAGAGAAGAGAGAAGAGAATATTGGTGTCATCCTTACATTCAAAAAAACTTAAGCAGCAGGCTGTTTGTTGCTGCAGCAGAATTAAAAGAAACTGAATACCTCATGCTTCTCCACCTCTCCAACGAATTAAATATTAAAAGCTTGATAACACATGATAATTCAATGCTTCAATTCAGTACTGCTGTACGGTATGCAATTAGAGGGGTTTCACACGGACCACAAAACGTTGGAAAATGTTGTTGGCCGTAGCAAGAAATCGCAGATTCCTTTCAGATGACAAACGCGGGTTTCAGCAGTTCTACTGCGATTCTTTCCACCCAATATTCATTCAGCAGTCAGCTGTTCATGAGATAAAATCTCAACATGAATGATGAAGAATGTTTTTTTTAATACAAGTGTCAGCTGAAATGCAAAAATGCCAAAAGTGCCAAGTACTTTCCCGTGTGAAACCGCTCTTACGCGACTGAGATTGCAGGCGACCGGCTGCCACCGTTGCGTGCAACTCAGACGATTCACGTTGCCGACTGGATTTGAGTTGACGACTGGCAGTTGGCCCGTGAGAGGACTCTCGCTGTGATACACAGACAAGGTTGCGCGCGACTCCATTTGCCAATTCAAATTGCAAATGAGTCGACTCGTGTGCGAAGAGCTTCATGCAACTACGCAACTGAGATTGCAGGCGACCGGCCAGTACCGTTGCGTGCAACTCAGATGCTACACATTGCCGACTGGATTTAAGTTGACCCATGAGAGGATTCCCGCTGTGAAACACAGACAAGGTTGCATGCGACTTCAGCTGCAAACTCAAATTGCAAATGAGTTGACTCGTGTGCGAAGGGCCTTAATCTTAATAAATATGTATAGTATTGAGTAGTATATATATAGTATATATATATAGTATTAATAAGTATTCATTAGTATACTACTGATTAACTTTTCTTTATTGACAGTTCAAATATTTATTTGACAATTCAAATTTTATTTTTCATATTTATTCATATTTTATATTATTCTATTTATTGACAATATTTATTCCATTTTATTTTTTCATATCATTATTCATATTTCGTTAATTGACAAGTGAATATGAGTAAATATTTCCTTGCCCAGTAAATATTCTTATTGAAACTATAATAATAATTGATTGAATCGATTCAATAGAGATATTGTACTTCAATATCTTGATGATGTAGCCTACTTCAACCGAACTTGACAACACTACTGAATAAATCAGTATCTCTGTTACGCTTTCCACTAATTTATGTCTTGGCAGTCCACTGTGACGAATTTTAAGTAAACTATTGTATATAATCGGTTTGTATATTTCTCTTTCATTATAAGGATGTACTTGTTCATTGCAAATATCTTAGAACTGTTTCTCATAACAAGGTCTTGAGACTTATCAAGATATTCACAATACGAGTACTGCATCTGAAATATATTTCATTAATGTTGACCTATTATGCATCATGCATCACATTTAATTTCTCCAGCTATCACTACAACTGGTATTAATAACTATAACAATGGTTTCAAGACTGGGTAACGACCATACTAGTTATAAGACTAAATACAATGACCATAGCCTAGGTCAACTGCTAGGCCTATTGTATATTTGAGTCTATATTGTGTTGAGTTGCTACTTTAATAAAAATTAATATACAATGAAAATAATAATAATAATAATATTATAATATCAAGAGTACAGTATTATTGATATTTTATTAAAAGTAAATCAATCTAGTTGAAAGTCAATCAAGAGTAGTATTAATATCTTATTAAAAGTAAATCAATCTAGTTGAAAATCAATAAGTTGAAATTTATAAACAAGGAAATTCAACCATAGTTGATCATATTTAAATAATTCGACCAAATATTCAGTTGAGGTACAAAACTAGTTCAAATAATTCACTGAGTTGGGGTCTCACAACAATACTGTATTTATTGTTGAAAAATCAAATATTAGGCAGGCTACAGTAAATCATATTGAAATAAAACCACCACTTTATTGAATCAGAAGTTTATTAAAATCATCTCTATTCTGACCTATTAATAATTGATTCTTGCATGCTTATGAAATTGTTTGTTGTCTTCCTCATCTACCCTCATACTGCAGCACTAAACCTATCTCAATAGACCTTTACAAAACTTTCTCTTTCCTCCTCGACCCTAATCTTTCTCACTCCTCATTAACTCTGTCTTTCTCACCCAAGCTTCTCTTTTTGCCACGAACCCAATCATGCTCTTTTCCCTCCCAATCATTGTCTCTCGCATCGGTCCTACCTCCTTCTATAGCTTCATTCTCTCCATTCACTCTCCGCTACCTTTCTTTCCTGCCCTCTCGTATTCTTATTTTCTGCGGCATAATATTTCTAAGGGCCAGATTACATCTTCGATCCAGTATCCTGCATTTATAATATTTTCTATCTTACTATTCTCCACACAGAACAAGATAGTGTGCTACCTCAGTTTATCATTTCATAGTAATACCAATCTGCTCCATTATAGTACTGACTGATCCTCCTCAGAGCTTACAAACCATTCCTATAAACCATTTGTTAGCACACTAATCACGAATATATATAGTGCAGGATAGTAAATTGCAGTTCATTTTCTTCTCATTCCTTTTCATTTAACATTCTAACATCTCTCACCATGTCACTCATTATTCCTCCCCACTCGTGCCAGTGAGCTCTCTCACTATACTTTTGTCTCCGCTGTTGTTTCTGCTCGCTTTCTCTTTCACTGTTGCAGTTCTGCCCTGTAAGCATCCTACCTGCCAGCGCAACAATCAACACCATGAAATTCAAAGGCAATAATCTTCTACATGGGGCTAATTATAATAACATCTAGGACCAGGGCTGCATCTACCTGCACTGGAAACTGGAATATACCTCTCTTTATTGGACACTCTTGACACTCGACTACTGTACATATTGGACTACTGTCCAGGATAGACCTGTCACTTCTTAAATATGTGCAGAGCTGAACCAAGCAAAACTATTTTTCCATTTTTTTTTTAATGCGAACATTCCATAGAAATTTACTTAGGTTAAGTTATACTAGTAATAAGTTAATTTTATTGATCATGATTCGCTTCTGGGTTGGGTTGGTGGTGGACCGCTTAACACTGGATGCCTCTTCCTGACGAACCAGTACGCTCGGCCTCTACCTCACTCAATTCCAATGAAAATTCTGACACTGGCCTTATCCTGTCCAATGAACTTCAGTCCTTTAATAAGTGTTTTACAGCAGCTCACATGAATGTCCAATCCCTAAGGTGCCACATAGATGAAGTTCGAGCCATCTTCCGATTCAATGACTTTAGTGTCATTGGAATCTCTGAAACATTTTTGAAACCAAGTATTCCATCTTCTCAAGTAGCTCTATCAGGATATTCTCTTTTCCGTAACGATAGGTTGAACAGGGCATGTGGTGGTGTTGCAGTGTTTGTTAGAGACGGCATAAAGACAAAAATACTTACTACATCTGTGACAAGACCAGACCAATCTAGAGACGAACAGAATGGACCTGAATACATGCTACTAGAGTTAACTCTATCAGGATCAGATAAATTATTGCTTGTTGGTGTGTGTTACCGCCCCCCTAAGATAGGACGTTTTACTGACTTTGAAAATGCACTGCTTTCTTTCATGCCGAGTTACAGTAAGATTCTTCTAATGGGTGATATGAATACTGATATTAACATGGCCAATCCTAACTTTTATTATATTCAGCTGTCAACATTTTTCAAATGTCTTAATCTGTCCACTCAATCCTACTCATCACACAAACGAGTCTCATACCTTTATTGACTCACTGATTGTCAGTGACCCTGATGAGGTAGTACACAAAAATCAAATTTCAGTTCCAGCTATCTCAGGCCACGATCTGATTTATTGTGTACTTTCCTACAAAGCACCCAAGCCAGCTCAGAAATTTATAACATTCAGAGACTTCAAGCACATTGACGAAATGGCTTTTTTGACTGATGTAGCTCAAGCACCCTGGAGTCACATTGAAACATTGTCTTCAGTGGACGAAATGGTTATAACCCTTGAAAAAATGATCTTAGACATATATGATAAGCATGCTCCAACTGTAACTAAGAGAATTAATAGAAAGCAACCAGTTAAATGGTTGACTGATGAAATACTTAAGCTCATGGCACAAAGAGACTCAGCTCACAGAAAAGCCAAACGTACTGGTGACATTGACAGCTGGAACATATACAAATGTCTAAGAAATAAAGTGAAACAAGAATTACGAAACTCAAAAATCCGACACTTGAAAACTTTTATGACTGGCAACAGGCAAAACTCATCACTGCTCTGGAAAGGACTGAAACAATTTGGAATAGGGAAGCAGAAATCACCTGCTAACATTGACCTACCACTGGATGACATCAATGAGCATTTCATCACACAATCTTCCCAAAGGAATGAGACAATCATTGAAGAACATGTAGAATACTTAATTGACCAGATTTTGAATACTCCCATTCCCTCAACTTCTCAATTCCATTTTCATGAAATTTCTGAACAAGATGTTTTAAAAGCAATCAAAAATATTCATAGCAATGCAACAGGAGCAGACAGTATTCCAATCAAATTCATCAAGAAAATCCTGTTTGCTGTATTACCTGTCATCACATTTATTTTCAATGCATCTCTTCAGAAAGGTGATTTCCCTGCAAGTTGGAAACTTGCCCTTGTCCGTCCTCTGAACAAAGTCTCATCTCCCAGTAAAGTTGAAGATTTTAGACCTATAAGCATACTGCCAGCTATATCCAAAGCACTGGAAAGGCTTGTTCATACACAAGTTATAGAGTTTCTTGAATGCAATAGCAAACTTCATGATTTTCAGTCTGGTTTTCGAAAATTTCATTCTACTGAAACAGCATTACTGCGTGTCACTGAGGATATTAGGTTTGCCATGGATCATAAAAAAGGAACCATACTGTGTATGTTTGATTTTTCAAAAGATTTTGACACTGTGGATCATATAATACTTCTTAACAAACTATCTCTTCTTGGTTTTAGTCCTGGAGCCATTGACTGGTTCTATTCCTACCTTGAAGGCAGAAGACAATGTGTCACTGATTGTGATAATAGATCAGACTGGAAAAACGTCATACATGGTGTTCCACAAGGTTCAATCCTTGGACCCCTACTTTTCACTCTTTATGCAAATGATCTCTCTTCACAAATAAAGTTTTCCAAATTTCACACCTATGCTGACGATCTTCAAATATATTCTAGCTGTCATGTAGATGAATTAGATGAATCTATAATCAGGATGAATGAAGACATTGTTCGAATTACTGAATGGACCAAGAAGAATGGTCTCAAATTAAATCCTCTGAAAACTCAGCCTATCATAATTGGTTACTCTCGTCTAATCAATAAAATTGACTCTGACTCCATTCCTAAGATCACTGTTGATGGAATTAGAATACCATATTGCAAGTCAGTTAAAAACTTAGGCATTATCATGAATAATTCTCTTGACTGGACAGACCAGGTTGTTAGTACATGTAATAGAGTCTTTTCTGCTATGCATTCTTTAAAGAAAAGTCAAGATATCCTTCCACAAAATATCCGGTTGTTGCTAGTTAAAACCCTGATATTTCTATACTTTATGTACTGCAATTCAGTCATCAATGATATGACTGTGACTTTGAATGACAGATTGCAGCGTAGTCAGAATTATTGCTTACGTTTTGTCTATTCCCTTCAACGTCATCAGCATATAACACCATCTCATATCAAAAGCAATACACTAAAACTACCTGAACAAAGACATTTCAGAATTATGAAGCTTGTCAAAAATATTCTCAAAAATGGATCTCCGAAATACTTCAAGAACGATTTCAAGTTTGTGTCTGAAGGTAGAAGTACTACTGTCTCATGCACTAGAAAGAGTGATGATACCCTGAGGATTCCAATCCACCGGACAACTATCTACAATAAATCCTTTGTTGTCAGTGCATGTCGTGAATGGAATAAGCTACCTATTTCAATCAGGAAACAAGAGAGCCGAGCGGGCTTTACATCGCCATTGAAGAGACATCTTGTGGAGAGAATGGCTGCATCTTCCTAGCCCTTGAGCGATTCCATGATCAATGTTCCTTAGTGTTACCCTATAAATCTAGCTTTTTATTTTATTATTATTTTTTTTTTTTTTTTATTTGTATTATTTTATTTTTACAAGCACAATTATTTTTTCCCTTAACATAATTATAGTAATAATTCCTTTAGTTAAATCAGTACACCCATAATTCTGTCTAATTGTAATTCTTAATCAAGTTTTAATTGATTGTAAATAAGCTTTAGTTAAATCTATACATTATTACTTCTTTATTATTATTGTTTCAGTTGATTGTTTAGTTTTAGTTTTGAATTTAATTTTTCTTCTCTATTCTCCATCCAATTACTTAGTTTTTCTCTGAATCATATCAAGTTTAATAATCAACTTTAACTATTAACTCATGCACTTTCATTGTATTCTGTGAAATATCTTACTAAAACGTATTCTTTTATTCTATATAAACTAATTCTAGTAGAGTTGACTGGTAGGTTGAGTGTAAGATAGGGCTATTTTGCCCTAACTCCGCCCTTTTGTGTAAATACATCACCTTGATATTACAATTCATTTATTATGCAAATATTCTTATTGATGTCAGTAATCTAACTTACAAAACAGTGTAATAGTAACGTATCGTCTTGTATCTATTTTTATCTATCTTCTATGAATTTAGGTGATGTCATTCATTGTAAGGTAATAGCCAGAAGTCATATGAATTGTCCTTTTACTCGAATAAAGCTATCTGAATCTGAATCTTCCTCCTACCCTAATATTATGATAACCCACCCATAGTACGTGGGAAACCGTATTTGGAAGGAGTTTTCATCTCCACATACAGTACAGCACTAATATGTTAAAATAGTTCATGGATTTTACTTTTGTATAATATTGGATCTCAGTTATTGTATTTAAATAATTTTTTCATTTTTTAATGTCTTGTATATGTATGTTTCGTGATTTATGAATAAATAAATTTAAAAAAAAATGTAATAGCCTATCATTTTTCCTGAACAATAAGTAGAATTAGAAGAAACAGAAAAAGGAGGAAAAGCGGAAGAAGGAAGAGAACAAAGATAAGAAGAAACAGAAGAAGAGGAAGTAAAATTCTATTCAATTGCTGATTCCCTGTTTCTCAGGCCCGTCTCATCTAGCGAGGTTGAGTCGCTTATTAAAACTTTGAGAAGTAACAGTAGTCCTGGACTAGACGACATTAGCAACACTACCATCAAGTTTATATCGACCTGTGTTTCTGAACCGTTTGCTTATATTGCCAATGAGGTCTTCACTTCGGGCACGTTTCCATCAGTACTGAAGATTGCAAGGATTAAGCCGCTATTCAAATCTGGTGATCCCTCTCTGCCCAGCAACTATAGACCTATAAGTCTGATTAGTAATTTTGCTAAAATCCTTGAAAAATTTATTAAAAAAAGGCTTACAGATTTCATCGGCAAACACAATATTATAGCCGAGGAGCAGTTTGGTTTCCAAAACAATAAGTCTATGGAGGATGCCCTGATTTGTTTTGTAAATGAAGTAAGCAGAAATATGAACAAGGGTAGGAAGTGTCTTGCTATTCTACTGGACTTGGCCAAAGCATATGACACTGTCCCACACTCCATTTTGTTGGATAAGTTGAAAAGATATGGTTTGAGAGGGGTATCCTAGTAAGTTTAATCCAAGTTAAGTAGCTGAGGATTTCAATAAATTTTTTGTTGAGGCTCCCAATCGTGTTGGAGGTATTAGCAACACTGCTGCTGCAGTGTGTAATGTAAAAGCTGACCATCAGTCTAGGTTCAAATTTAGATTGCTTACTCCCCAGCAAGTTGAAACTCTAATAAAGTCCCTTAATAATAAAAACTCTGCGGGGTGGGATGAGGTTCCAGTAAGGATCTTCAGGTCAGTGGCTGACATTTTATCTGAACCCCTTGCAAGGATTCTGAATCAGTCTTTCTTGGCCGGCGAGTTTCCTGAGAGGATGATGTTTGCATTAGTGAGGCCTATCTATAAAAAAAATGATAAGGATGACTTGGATAACTATAGACCCATTGCCATCCTCTCTGCATTCTCCAAACTATTTGAGAAGGCTGCAAATGAGCAGATCCTTTGCTTTCTCAGGAGGAATGGCATTGTCTCTCAGACCCAATTTGGTTTCATGAGGGGATTGAATACTGAGGCGGCTATGACAAGTTTTTTTAATATAGTTGCATCAGCCTTGGACTCCTCTCAACAGGTTTGTGGCCTGTTGTGCGACCTGAGTAAGGCATTTGATTGCGTTGACCACAGCATTCTTATAGAAAAGTTGGAGAGATATGGTTTCCAGGGAAGAGAGTTGTTGTGGCTCAGTTCTTTTTTGAGGGGGAGAAAGCAAGCCACTCAGGTTCGTGTTGAGGGCAAAACCTTCAGGTGAGAGTGGGCTACAGTCACTGCAGGTGTTCCACAGGGCTCTATTCTGGGTCCCTCACTTTTTATTGTGTATGTCAATGATTTGGCATCAGTCTCTAAGAATCCTGTATTGCAATATGCAGATGACACATCAATAATAATTTCAGGTTTAAACACGAGAAATTTGACCAGCCAGATACCCCAGGAGCTTCTTAATATTGAGAATTGGTTTGCAAAAAATGGCCTCTCAATGAATATGAGCAAAACCAAGATTATTGTCTTTCAACCTCTCCATTTTGCGGCTCATATTTCAGATGAGTTAGACAGTTTGAGTGATTTTCGGTGCCACACTGTTGAGTTCTTGGGTATGCTATTTGATGGATGGTTGAAGTGGTCAGCACATGTGGAAAGACTATGCTCCAGGATCAACTCAGCTTCTTTTTCTTTGCGAGTGCTTAAGAGCACCTTGTGTTTCAATTCACTCCTGACAGTTTATTATGGCTATCTCTTCCCATACCTCAAATATGGTATCACGGTCTGGGGAGGATCCAGATGTGCAGAAAAGGCTTTTAAAGTGCAGAAGAAAGCGGTGAGAATAATTTTTGGGAAACCACCAAGATTTCCTTGTCGTGAACTCTTCCACAGAGGTCAAATACTCACACTGCCATCACTGTACATTATGGAACTCTGTACCTACATCCACAAAAACTTAGGTAAATTTAAGCGTTATAATGAGTACCATAATTATAACACTCGGCACTCGGCGTTACTATCAGTAGCAGTTCACAAGACTAGCTTGTTTGAAAAATCCCCTCAGTACATTGGGCCAAAAATTTATAACTTGCTCCCACAAAATATTAAAGATTCAGATAACATTAAGCACTTCAGAGGATGATTGAGGAAGTTGCTGATGGATAGGGCATATTACACAATTTTAGAGTTTCTTGAAGAATAATTTTACAAATTATTACTATAATATATGTGTTTTTTTTATGTGTTGACTCATCCTCTGTTTGGTTTATACCGAATGTTTTTAGGATGTAATTATATCTTATCTTATCTTCTAAATTGTTCAAAAGTTATCTGAGTGATCATTACCAATTGATTACTGATGGTGATCGGGACTCCTTGCAACAGCGTTCAAGTGTGGTTAAGCTTGGTGACTATGGTCTGCCTCAAGGAACGGTTTTGTCACCAGTACTCTTCCTTCTTCATGTGAATGACATGTTGAAGTTGAGAATCCAAAATTGTAAAGTCGTTTCTTTTGCGGATGATACAGCACTCGAACTAAACGAAGTGTCTTGGTCGGCAGTTCACACTGGCAGAGAGTGCCCTTTCAATCATTGGCAAATATATATGTGCTGAGTTTAAATATATCTAAAACTCAATACGTGACCTTCTCTCCAGGATCATTGGGACAGCCACCTGTGGAACTGAGCCTAAAGATGCACTCAAACTCGTGCTCCTCATCACCCAACACTCGCGTTTGCCCCAAAATACGGAAAACAAACAGTACCAAATACCTGGGTATCATAGTAGATGAGAATCTCAAATGGGAACCTCACATAAGCTTCGTCTGTAAAAAATTTAAATTTTTCTCTTATACCTTCTATAAGGCTAGAAGTATTCTCCATGTCAACGAGATGAAAATTTTGTACTTTGCTTTTGTCGAGTCTATACTACATTATGGTATTGCTGTTTGGGGTGGAACTTATGATGTGCATGTAAATAAGTTGTTTATCCTTCAGAAGAGAATAGTCAAAAATATTTTAAATGTGAATAGATTGTTTCCTAGTGCGGAAATATTCGTACATTTCGATGTGTTAACTGTGAGACAATTATATATAAGAAGTCTATTCAGATACATAGCTAGAAACAGGGTTAGTTTCAACTTTCAAGTGGCGAATAATGTGTATGGCCTAAGAAATAATTCTGTAAAACAATGCAAAATTGAGTATTCTGATTTGGTGACTGTACGAAAACAAATAAGATTTAAAAGTAGCAAGTTGATTAATCAGATGCCTCCGAAATTTCTGTATCTTGTGGATAGTGGGAAGTATTATCTAAATGTGGAACAAAGGTCATGGTTGAAGAGACATTACTTTTTCGAAATTAATGATCTGGAATAATTTTATTAATAATACTTAATTGTTTGAATCTGCGAAGGACTGTATTTTGAAACTAAATAATCTGGACTGAACTGAATTACTCCCACCAGCGAACAAGGTTTTTTCCTTCTGCTGGTTGGTGCCAAAAAAAAACATTATTTATTTACATTTATTTAAGAAGTTATTTTATTTCGTGTATTAATTTATTAACATTATGTTAATGAAACTTCAATTTGTTTTGTTTGTGAAGTTTTGGCAATGAATAAATACATAAAAAAAAGAAGGAGAAGATGGAAGAAAAAGATGAGATTAGATAAGCAACTCTCAATTAGATAAGGGCTCTCCTGGGCCCTCTCTGTAAGGGTGACCGATTGGATTGGCCAGTAAAAAAGACTCTTTTCTCTGCTGTAAAATCACTTCCCGGTAGTTCGGAACCTACCTAAAATTGTAGGTCCATCATGACATGGCTCAAACGGCGAGGTGAAACTTCGTAAGGGTCTCCCCACCAATAAAAGCCATGCGCATTTACTATTTTCTAGTCTGAAAATGTGTTATGACTTTTGTAAATATGTAAAACGACGAAAATTCAAATTAATTTCATAGTTAGCTAGCTACCTTTGAAATTGGCCGAATAGGTTTTATCGTTGACATTGAACGAGAAGTGCCCGGTGAGGCGATTGCCGGCATGCGCGCGCACCGTGTACTCGATGTGGGCCCGTTGCAGCGCCGCAAACGGAGTGTGGAGCCGCACACCGCCTGCCACCGCACTTCCTGCTCCCCCTCCACCACCATTACTCTTCAACTCCGCTCCCGACCACACGCGCATCATGTGCGACGAAGACGACTGGGTAAACGGACAGACAGGCACAATTAGAAAAATAGAAAGAAATATTTATCATCATAATTTTTATTATTATTAGAGTAGTAGTTTCTGCAACAATTGTATTATGATTGCTTCTAAGCCCCAAGTTGCATGTGAGTTGGAACAAGAGTATCCCAAACATCTCACAAGTGGCTCATCGGAAACATACAATCATTGCATGTTTGATTCTTTTTTCTCTCTGTAATGATATTATTTTAGTCCGTTTTTTTAACCTTAAACATTATAGGAGAAGAACTCGTTCTTCATACACAGGCTGTTGCCCATGTAGGGGACTTCATTCTAAATTCACTACTGTATAATTTGTGCTCATGTTATTGTTTTTATGAAGAAAATAATTGAACACTAATTTACCTACAACTAAATTCTAAAGTAGATATTAGAGGTTTGAAAGTGATATCAAAACAGCTCAGTAATAAATTCACGCCTGATCAAAGCAGCATAAAATTATGTTATGTGATGATTGTAAAAATAATAAATTATCTAGAAACTAGTAAGTCCATCTCCACAACCACCTGTACAACAAGCAGTGTATCATAGCGCTGACTAGTCTGCGCATGAGTGACACGCAGTGACAGACTGCTCACTTCTGGCGCAGTACTGTTCAGGCCGGCCTCAAGGCCGATCTGTGTCAACTGCGCAGTCAGTTGGTAGCCGGCCTTCAGGTCGAATGCACACGACTGGTTGCGCATCCAGTCCAGAGTCGCATTGCAACGCACCGCACTGCTCATCAGCCACAATCTGCAACGCAACCCACAGTTGTGTATCAAATTGTGTGTAGCAGAAGTTAAGTTTTATGAAACTATGTATCAAACAAAGTGCAACGCAAGTGAGGGTGAAGTATCAAATCGTGTGAATGCAAGTGAAAGTGTATGAAGTGAAATTTATAGTGCAACACAAGTAAGATTGAGTATCGAATTGTGAGTAACGCAAAGGAAATTGTGTGTCAAATCATGTGCAGCGTGAGTAAAAGTGTGTATCAAATCACGTGCAACGCAAGTAAAATTGTGTATCAAATTGATTACAATGCAACTCACAGTTATGTATCAAATTTTGTGTAACACAAGTAAGATTGAGTACAATGCTACACACAGTTGTGTATCAGATCGTCTGCACTGTAGGAAAAATTGTTTTTATGTGTAATTTGCTAGCAGTACTCACTAGGGATGGGTATCGAACTACAAAACATCGATTATTAACATCGATTATTTTTTGTAAGGGAGTAATCGATACACCGATTAATCGGTACTGAAAACATCGATTAATCGGTGTTCAAACATCGATTAATTCAGTCTTTGAAAATAGCAAAAACAGGCCAAAATAATACCAAATAGCGTCCCAAACAACACTTTTGGAGGCATCTTGGCGAAAAACAAGAAACAATGATGGTTCCAGGTTATTGCTCATGTTTATCGAAAAAGGCAAATTATTTCAAGCCTGTCAACTGTCAGCAGGTTGACCACCCTATGACTTGGAGGTTATATTAGACAGGGCTTGTGAAGGATGGCAAGGAACTAAGAAAAAGCGGAAAACGTAAAATAAAGGAAAAGCTCTGTCATTAACATCAGAAATTAATCTTAAAATATGTTTGAAACAATAATTATTTACATATTTATGTCCCTAAATCTTGTTATATTGAATAATCAGAGAAATGCCACCAATCGATTAATCGTTATGAAATAATCGGTGCTGTGATTAATCGATGCTCTTGAACATCGATTAAAAAATAATCGATTATTTCAGCAAAACATCGATTATTCCGATTAATCGACTAATCGATACCCATCCCTAGTACTCACCCATAAGTGAATGACGTTTTCTCCCACATTTCAAAGGGTGTCAGAATCTCAGAATTCAGCAGAATTATTCCCGTGTTACGAGGATCAAACTTCAAATAGACATTGGCATCAATAGCGTCATTCTGGCTCCAGCTGAATTTTCCCTCGCCTCTGAATTCGGTATCTAAAAGAAAAATAATTAAATTAGAAAACTAGTAGTTCTGTGAATAGTAGATTTCACGCCCAAGAATATGTACTTTCACGCCCACGAATATGTGCTTTCATGTAGATTTCACCCCCAAGAATGTGCTTGCACAGAGGAACATATACTCCACGGACTCAATGATAATCACCATCGCAAAATTAAACACAATCATCAGACCTAACCCTTGATTCATTTCGCATAGTCTGTTTTTCACAAAAGTTCACTCTGTATCAAACCAACAAAGCTGTATTTTCTATTTTCATCCACTTATATTGTTTCAAAACATCAATTGAATTTGTATGATTATCATTCATTTATAAATCACTTATTAAATTATTATACTTGATCAAAATAACTTATGATTTGTTTATCTCAAACAAAAAAGTCTCAATAATGATAACTTAATTCATATGAAGGCTCAACCAGATGATGATTTTAAAAATAATATGTTTCCTTTTCTTTTTTCCTTCTACATACCATTTAAATACAAGCAAATTTAAAAATCCTTAAGCATACATCGCTGGGCATTCCTTGAAGGAAGATCCATTCAAAGAATTCGGTCCACACATTAAGCCATAAATACGTTACAAACAGACAAAAAATGCAAAACGGTCTACATGAAACAGAGACCTCTCTTCGTTTGGTCAATAAATAAATTTTAGCATACCAATGAAAGGGTGCCCAATCATATCTGATAAAATCATAAAAACTACAATATTAGAGATTAGAACTGAGCTGTTAGAATTTATGAAATTATGTACTGTACCAAATACAATTATTTCCAAGTTCATGGTAGGTTTTTTGAGCAGAAAGATGGTTTGGGGATGAGGTCACCATTTCTGGCAGGAGTACTTATAGATGACCTTGAAAGAAAGACCATGGAGGTATAAGAAAGTGGAGGGAGCATAAAGTCAGAAAAGTGAAGCCGACGCCATCTTGAGCCAATGCCATACACTGTAAGAACTGTACTCATGAAAATACCATGTTTCACATTACGAAATAAAATAATAATAATGCTCTGAATTTGTGGAACAATCCAAAGATTCATACCAAAAGCTATCTGTCAACTTTTGGAAGCTATACTTCACTATAGACATACACCAAAGGTTGAGTTCATGGGAGCCTTACCAGTGACCGGTAAATGTTACTGGTGGCTTCTTGATGTCACCTCAGCTGTTGGAGAGCGTGGGTGCCCTTGCTGCAGCTTGATAGGCCTTCAAGTCACTGCTTGAGCTCTGGCATGGCCATAGTCCAGGTTGGGTACTTGTCAGCAACCTAAAACCCCACTTGAGTCCCCACATGGCAGCGGCTGGGTCTGCCATTGTATTGATTGTGTCAGGAACTGTTATTGAGCCAGTAGCTTGGACTGGTGCTGTCAGGAGACCAGCTGGATCAGTTGTGGTAGTTAGGCTTCCTGCTGCAACTGGGTCCAAGAGTGATCTAGTGTCTGTCTGGTTCCTTGTTACAACCATGTTTGTGACTTGGGCGCCACTGAGGTCTACTGTCCCCAGAACAGTGATGTTGAAGTGAGCTGCTGCAATGGACAATTGGGTCACTACACATCCATGTAGTAGTTGCCCCAAAAATTGAGCATCAAAATTGATGTCACCTCAGCTGTTGGTAGAGTGTGGGTGCCCTTGCTGCAGCTTGATAGCCCTTCAAGTCCCTGCTTGAGCTCTGGCATGGCCAGAGCCCAGGTTGGGTACTTGTCAGCAACCTAAAACCCCACTCAAGTCCCTGAACACGTTCAGGCCCAGGCTGGGTATTCAGGTTGCTGGAGGGATTTCAGGTTCAGAAAAAACACTCAAGTGATTTCAGAAACCTACAAAAATAAACTCTCAGAAGTAGTAGAGTTGTTTCAAATAATCAAGATGAGCTATATAAGCTGGTCACACACAAAACACATGTGAGAGGTTATGCTTGAATCTAAATGAAAAGAAAGATAATTCTTAGTGTGATCTAGCGGCCAGCAGTGTAACTAGTGTCTCAGTGTGGCAAGGCTAAACCAAGAATTAGGCGACTTATTTGGGGATGGTATCATTCTGATTGGTCTGTTTAAATTCTTAAAAAAATTGAATAGACCAATTAGATGCCACCAGTAAGGCTCTGGTTGCGAGTAAGGCTCCACTGAACAGAACTGGGTTAGGTTCTGCATCAAAAGCAACAAATATTCTTAGAGATACCTGTAGTCTGAAGGTCCTGATGTACAGAGGCTATTTTGAGAGTTTGATAAGATATTGGATAGACTCATCTAATTTTGATGGAGTTTTTAAAGCACAAAAAATTTAATAAGGCAAACTTTGATTAAATATGGGCTCACCCATGAAAAGATACAAAAAAAAAAAATAGAATTTCAACTGTCCCTTCAATTTACATCTATTCTATTATATTCTAATATAGGAATCAAAAACCTTCAATTTCTTAAAAATGTGCACGAATTGCAAAGAGAAACAAGATCAGACAACTTACTATATTATCCAATCCACAGATCAATCCATGTTTGAGAGGGGAGCACTGTACAGAGCTGTTAAGTTTTATAATTGGCTACCGGTACCAGATTCTTAAAAAATACTCCTTCAAGTGGAAATTGTGACTCACGTTATGGCGTGACTGCCGTTTCACTCTGATGCTAAGAGCATTGTCAGACGACCCACAATACACTTGTACCCATAAAGTGTATTGTGGGTCGTCTGACGATGCTCTCAACATCAGAGTGAAACGGCCGTCATGCCATCACATGAGTCACAATTTCCACTTGAAGGAGTATTTTTTAAGAACCTGGTAGCCAATTATAAAACTTAACCGCTCTGCACAGTGCACCTCACAGTGCTCTGCAGTAGAAATTGTGACTCACATTATGGCGTGACGGCCGTTTCACTCTGATGTTAAGAGCATTGTCAGACGACCCACAGTACAGTGGAAACAATTACTCTGGGCGCGTGGCTCTGCCACTACTGGCCATCCTGTAAACGTTGGCTTGCTCACTCCACTGCTTTCTACCATTCAACTGACGGCTGAAATGGTGACCTTGAAGACATCTGCAGTGTCGCGCAGGCCGAATGTTTTTAGAAATGAGCGATAAACACTCCCCTCTCCACCACACGCCTAGGCTGACTACCAAACGGCCGTGCGCCCAGTCTAATTGTTTCTACTATACACTCTATGGGTAGAGTGTACTGTGGGTCGTCCGACAATGTTCTTAGCATCAGAGTGAAACGGCCGTCACGCCATAACGTGAGTCACAAATTTCACTTCAAAGGTTTTCTAAGTTTTTATTATACAGTATATTAATGGAAATAAGATGGATCTTCAACATCATACCAGATTCTATTAAAAAGCCCCAAACTAAAACTCTATTCAAGAAAACAGTAAAAAAATTCTCCTGAACAGGACATTTTACTAACTAGAGAGTGTTTAGAGGTATCATGATTGCCAATCCAACTGTACCACCCTATTGCCGGTCTAACCTTCCCAATTTTGTAATTTTTAAAATAATATTTCATGATAGTAGTCTTTATTTTTATGATCAAGTTGACACCATTCCTATCAATTTTTACAGTAGGCTATTAATTTTTTTCTGACAAAGTATATGCTTTTGACAAACTTGTAGTGCCTGAATAGCGTAGTGACGATGCATTATATTTGTTATAAATATGATGTACTGTAGTTTTCATATAACTTGGCAGCGTGTAGCAGATGGGACATGCTACATCTGAACCCAGCATACTGCTGCCAAGTTATATTATGAAAACTACAGTAAGCATGTATGTAAAATTTCATAGGCGAATAAAGGAATTGAACTGAACCATTTAGGCTATGTATATCTAAAGTGGACTATAGCCGCCAGATAGCCGCTCAAGATGGCGTCGGAAAACCTTTTCTGACTTTATACGACCTCCAATTTCTTATACTTCCATTGTATCTACGAAAAACGAAACATTTTCTAAATTTTAAAACTAACCTATACTGCGCACTCGCAATACTCCGTCTAGCCGTCGGCCTGGATACTCCAACATCAGCTGTGCATCGTAGTGGTTGCTGACGTTGCCGCTAGATGGCGTTGTCATCGTTGTTACCGATTTCAAATCTACCGCCACAAACCGAGTCGGGTCGCGATTGGCGTCCCACCTCACCGCTCCGCCAATCAGCAGCGCGCTTGCGTTACGCCAACCGTACGCGTCCAAACGGATATCACGTGACCTGTCCAAATGGACGTCCACTGCCAGACGACGCTGTACCAGATCTACGTGCGACCAAAGCGTGTAAAGGCTGCTGTTCAATCTGGTTGAGAACAAGGAAAATTTAATTGTTCATTCCTCGAAATAATTACAAGAGATAATAACATTGACGTGCCGCATGCTGCGCGAGCCTAACTCGAAAGCTGCAACTTAAGGCTGTGCGGAGGGTTTTTGGTAATACTTTTTTTCCGAGTTTCTTGTATTGAATAAAATTCAAATTCAAAATTCAAACAATTTTATTGCCATGAAACATTGAACAATGTATAAGCTCGTCATAAAGTACCTATATAGAATATTATTAGTGCTTTAAAATTTTATCTATTGCTGTGAGGAGTTTTTCTTCAAAAACTTTGTGATATAAAGGGGTTCAAATTTGAAACTTTTTGGTTTTTGGGGGCAATTGATCTCACCTGAGTGATTTTAAACTTATGATAAATTTTCCATTACTGAAAGATACCTTGAGGAATAAAATGACATATTTTTTTATTTCAATCAACAAATTGTTTTTCCAAAAGAACTTCTTGAAAAATTGAAAATTTTCGCAGATTTAGGCCTAAATATTTTTTTGAAAAAACTAATTGCTTGATCGGAGTAAAAAATATGTCATTTTAGTTCTCGAGGTGTCTTAGTTACAGAAAATTTATCAAACGTTTAAAATCACTCGTAGGTGAGATCAATTGCCCCCAATAACCAAAAAATGTCAACTTTGCATACCTATATTTCACAAAATAATTGATGAAAAAACATATCAGTAGATAACATCAATAAATAACATTTCAAGCCCAAAACATTTCAAAGCACATCAATAGATAACATTTCAAAGCCCTAATAACATCCAATACAATAAACTTCCGAAAAAAAATGTATGAACAAAAACTATCAACATAGCCTAATCTAATCTAATCATAAAATAAAACTGCTATTTTTCCAAGATTAAAGATCAGAAAAGTAGTTGCTCTTGATCCAATTGGTGATGTAATTTTTCAATTTCTTGTTTATTTTACTATTGTTGAGCCATTGACTGAGAATTTTGTTTATGGTTTTAGTACATATCCTGTCTCCAAATTGATTCAATATTGTTTTTATAGATCTAAAATTTACTTGTATAATTATATTCTTTAATATACAGTAGTAGCATGGTATAAAAGTGGAACGGATAATGAATCATTGTTATGATAGGATGTATGTGCAACCGAGTTAGGTGTATTTGAAATAAAACATATTTAAAACAAAAAAAGAAACCGACTTCTGTGAAATGATAAAATACTCACGTACTAAAAAGTTTAAAATAAAGTATTTACTTTAAACTGAGAAAATTTTAAATTTCATACAAGTAATCTTTTGAAGTCGGCGCCAAATATTTTATGAAGTTGATAAGAAATTCTATCTAATATCAAAACTAACACTGTATTTTTTTGGAGGATGAAGCCCACATAGGTCTGAGACCTTTGCGTGGGTAATGAATTGGATGATGGAGATTGATGAGTTGGACCTACAGTTTTAGGTGGGTTCCGAACCACCAGGAAGTGAATGATGAGAAATTCTATCTAATATCAAAACTAACACTGTATTTCAATTAAATATGTGATTTACACTCACTTTTATTGAAATACAGTCAGTTTTGATATTAGATTGTTCAATTATTTCGTCATGGAAAACATCACAGAGTAATTCTGTTATATTTTAGAAGTTTATGGGAAATTTGGCGCCGACTTCAAAAGATTACTTGTATGAAATTAAAAATTTTCTCAGTTTAAAGTAAATAATTTATTTTAAACTTTTTAGTACGTGAGTATTTTATCATTTCACTGAAGTCGGTATCTTTTTTTGTTTTAAAATATGTTTTATTTTAAGCTTTTTAGTTGAATTTTCAAACTTTGAAAACATGAGAAATTTCTTAAAGCCTACATTATGAAACATTTATCAAATTAGCAAGCCAATAATTAATTTGTAACATACAAACTTAAGTAGGCCTAACTAAAAATCCACTTATAAGAAAAGATAAACTAAGGAAAATTCTACAATGTTTTATTTAATGTGGAATATTGTATTTAGGAAAATTATAATAGCGAAAGGCTTCTTAAAAGTGAAATGGCTTTTGATTCATTTTGATGTGGTCCCTTTCAGAATATACCTACACTGAAATAGTGGGCCTATATTACGTTACTAGCATGGAAAATTTTGTTTACTAAAAATATGATAGGTTAATGCAGGAGATGAAGTTGAGTGTGGTATTATCATACAAGTATGGTAAAAATCTTCCCGGATGAGTTATGTATGATATTTTTCATGATATTAGACATATATATTTTTTTTAATATGAAAAACATGAACTTTGAGCTAGTACAAAAGGAGCATTAAACATAGCCTCAAAATAGCCAATTGTACGCACATGTATTTAATGGTGAATAAATATTCTTAATCCATCACAGCAGCAAAAGTAAAAATACTTCTAAGATCAGCTGTTTTTCCAAATTCTCCAACTTATATGATTGAAACTAAGGCCTGCATTTATGAACGTGACTTACGTTGATCTAAGCACAAGATATCTAAGACCAAGTTGTAAAGGCTCTATTACATTGAACATGGTCACAAGCTAACCTAAAATAGTGTCATATCATCAGGCACTAATAAACATAAAATAACATACATGAAAAGATAAAGACACTGTACTTCATATAAATTTACAGTTACTGTTAAGTAATTGTAACCACACTAGTGCCAAAAAATGTAAGGTTAGAACTATAAAATAAGTAGAAATAATTTCAAAAAGTCAAATATACAGTGAATTACATTGCAATGGTGCAAAAATTGAATATGATGATTTTATTTTATTATTATGAGCCAATGCTATACTAAAAAATGAAATCAAAATATGATGCAACACAACAATCTAAGACCGGCTTCAAGACAGCTCTGTACCTAGCTTGGCTAAGAACGGATTTGAGACTCCAATTATAAGCACGTCTTGGCTTTTAAGTTAAGAAGATGTTTAAGAAAGGTTCATGAATACGAACTTTATTCTAAGCTTTACTTATACTAGGTGAGTTTACTAGCTGAAAAGTTAGGTTATAAGCCGACCCAGTTGTCCCTGCAACATTTACGTAGTGTAAAATCTTATATTAGTGTAAATTAGAGTTGTTTAATGTAAATTATTAATGTTAAATTATTTATCAGGAGTGAGATCTTTGCTGTGGGAGCTGGATTGGCTTTTAGGGTTTCAGCTGCTTGCTGGCTTGAACCTGTTAGTGTAAGTAAGCCTTATTGCCGCTAAGTCCGACTTATATGATCTGACTTAAGTCGATCTTTGATAAGTCACGTTCATAAATACAGGCCTAAGGCTCGTATTTATGAACATGACTTACGTTGATCTAAGCAGGAGTTATCCAAGACCGAGTTGTAAAGGCTCTATTACATTGAACATGGTCACAAGCTAACCTAAAATTGTGTCGTATTATCAGGCACTAATAAACATAAAATAACATGCATGAAAAGATAAAGATACTGCACTGCATTTAAATTTACAGTTACTGTTACATAATAATTACGATGCCAACATTTTTCAAATCATTATTTTCTGTTTCCCGAATTTGAATAATGAGCATTCAGTGCAGTGTATTGAACGCTATCTGCCAGCAGATCAATGAACTTTATCCATTCTATTTCCTAGAAAGAGAATCAATTCTAGTGCCAAAAAATGTAAGGTTAGAACTATAAAATAACTAGAAATAATTTCAAAAAGTCAAATATACAGTGAATTACATTGCAATGGTGCAAAAATTGAATATGATGATTTTATTTTATTATTAAGAGCTGATGCCTTACTAAAAAATGAAGCCAAAATATGATGCAACACAACAATCTAAGAACGGCTTTAAGACAGCTCTGTACCTAGCTTGGCTAAGAACGGATTTGAGACTCCAATTATAAGCACGTCTTGGCTTTTAAGTTAAGAAGATGTTTAAGAAAGGTTCAAGAATACGAACTTTATTCTATGCTTTACTTATACTAGGTGAGTTTACTAGCTGAAAAGTGAGGTTATAAGCCGACCCAGTTGTCCCTGTAACATTTACGTAGTGTAAATTCTCATATTAGTGTAAATTAGAGTTGTTTAATGTAAATTATTAATGTTAAATCATTTATCAGGAGTCAGATCTTTGTTGTGGGAGCTGGATTGGCTTTTAGGGTTCCAGCTGCTCGCTGGCTTGAACCTGTTAGTGTAAGTAAGCCTTATTGCCACTAAGGCCCTTCGCACACAAGTCAACTCATTTGCAATTTGAGTTTGCAGCTGAAGTCGCATGCAACCTTGTCTGTGTTTCACAGCGGGAATCCTATCATGGGTCAACTCAAATCCAGTCAGCAATGTGTATTGTCTGAGTTGCACGCAACGGTACAGGCCGGTCGCCTGCAGTCTCAGTTGCGTAGTTGCATGAAGCTCTTCACACACGAGTCGACTCATTTGCAATTTGAATTGGCAACTGGAGTCGCGCGCAACATTGTCTGTGTATCACAGTGAGAGTCCTCTCATGGGCCAACTGCCAGTCGTCAACTCAAATCCAGTCGGCAACGTGAATCATCTGAGTTGCACGCAACGGTGGCAGCCGGTCGCCTGCAATCTCAGTCGCGTAAGAGCGGTTTCACACGGGAAAGTACTTGGCACTTTTGGCATTTTTGCATTTCAGCTGACACTTGTATTAAAAAAAACATTCTTCATCATTCATGTTGAGATTTTATCTCATGAACAGCTGACTGCTGAATGAATATTGGGTGGAAAAAATCGCAGTAGAACTGCCGAAACCCGCGTTTGTCATCTGAAAGGAATCTGCGATTTCTTGCTACGGCCAACAACATTTTCCAACTTTTTGTCAGCATTTTGTGGTTCGTGTGAAACCCCTCTAATTGCATACCATACAGCAGTATTGAATTGAAGCATTGAATTATCATGTGTGATCAAGATTTTAATATTTTATTCGTTGGAGAGGTGGAGAAGCATGAGGTATTGTATAACTTCCACCTTCCTGGATATTCTATGAAAGACATCACTGGAAAGGCTTGGCTGGAAGTAGCAGCCAAAGTAAATATGACTGGTAAGTAGTTGATCAAAATTTTCATTTACTAGTAAAAACTTGTTAATTAAATTTATCACATTTCATTAATTTATCATGTTAATTTATTATATTGAACATTTTTAATTCCAATAAGGCACATTATTTATAATTTATTTATTTATTGATACACTCAAAATACAATTACATATATACTCTACATAATTACATAAATACATTATTCATTTATCTATTTATTGATACACTCAAAATACAATTTATTGTAGAGAAACAACAGGCTTTTAGCCGAAAACTTATATTTTTACAAGAGTCCAAATATATTTTTAAGCATAGGTTATGTTCACGTTTTGATTGAAATATAACTTGAATCTTTTGGAAAACTCAGTTACAAAGTTTAATTTTAACAATGAAGAATTTTATTGATTATATTCAATACCGTACTCTCCAAGATATTTCTACATTTTTTTAATTGAATCACTGAATTTTTTACTACATTGTCAGAAAAAGTTGAATTAATTTCAATTTTAAACAGATGTTTTTCGATATAAATTATTATACATTGTTGGATAAAAATTTATGACTCCAAGTAGGTACATTATACATTGTAGAAATAATTTTTATTTACTGGTATAATTTATTGCATGTAATTAATTTATTACAATTAATTAATTTATTTTTTAAATGATAACCATATAATTAAATTTTATCCACATATTTTTTGCATACTGCATAATAACAAACATGTATGCACAAACATATGATCAATTATTAAATTCTGGTACACATGGGGGGAACTGTGTCATTGAAATTCTTGGGGGTGGTTCCAAAAAAAGTTGGGGAGGGGGGGGAAGTTGATTGAAGCCGTGTTTAACGTGACGACATTCAAAAATATAATTATTATGAAGTCACCAAATAGAATGTTAATTAATGACAATAGATTTATAATTATTATTATACTATTGAATATGAATTAGCTAAAATAGTAATGTTTAGGATTTGTGCAGGAAGTTATTATTCAAGCTTAGTGAGACGTGTGAGCTAAGAGGGAGGGGCACAGAATGGCGCCACTACTGTGATAGATCTCATATCTTTTTTACCTTCACAAAAAAATGTTACCTATGTAAAGAATCACAAGAAATATACATAGATTTTGTATATTATTGACTGGGTTTGAATTTTTTCAGTACCTATATAGAGAGTGACTAGCGACTGGGAAAATTGAAAAAACCGGGTAAAGTAAGGGAATTTTTAAATTTTGGAAAAGTCATGGAATTCGAAAAAAATATCAGGTAAATTTCTTAGTAATTATATACCTAATAATCATTATACTAATTATAGAAACCCTCACATGAAATGCTCCAATATCGAACTTGAAATGCGTTTTTAGATGGACAACCAGACAAATAAGCTAGGTAGGCTAACAAAACATAAAATTGTTTTGAATATTTGCCAAGGTCTTGTTTTTTTTTCATCTATATAAGAGCCAAACCCCTGATTCACTGACTCATTCATCAGATTTTCTCGAAAACCACAGGGCTAATTAAGTTGAAATTTGGTACACATGTCCCGTTGGGGCTATAGATGCATCAAAAAAATCTTGAAAAATTCCAAAAAATACGGCCAAAAGTGAAAATTTAAAAATTAGATGCAAGAAATATGGATTTGTGAATTGAATAACTGGGCCCATATCCATGACTACAGATGATCAACAAACAAAAGTGCTGGATTCACGATTTTGTACGAATTTTAAACCACCCCCTGGCTAGATGGTTAAAGCGAGTAAAGTGAGCCTGCCTTATATTGGTCACCTTATATGGGTCAGGGAAAATGTTATTGAAGATCAGGGAAAAGTAAGGGAATTTTCGTAGCTTACTCTGCTAGTCACCTGTATATAAATCTTCTTTTAGTTTTAGAAAGAATAAGGGGGGCTTATTTTTTCGCATATTTTTGTGGTGGGGGTTGCCTAATTTATGGGGGGGCTGGTGCTAAATACTTGCAATACATGACAGGTCTTCAGCTAATGCTGTCAGAATTTATTTGCTCTCTCCTCACGCATCTTGGGTTACGATGCTTGGGTTTGGTGGGCACCCCTATGGTACAGCATATTTCCATTGCCAGGGTAAAGATGCACAAGGAGAGAGCAAATAGTTTGCCAAATAATTTCTGACAGCATTAGCTGAAGAACTGTCATGTATTGCAAGTTCTCTTTGCATTACAATGCTTGTAGATACTCCCGCCATATCAGTATCCCCTTGTATGTCACGGAGTCCGTATTCAATTCCTTCTCTTTTGCAAACATAGTTGTGCAGTATGCAAGCAGCTTTCACGATGTCACTCACTGTCTTTTCCATTCAACATTGTATTGGCCCATTCAGTACTGCAAACTTTTCTGCTGCCATTCCAAAGGTGCACTCAATTGTTTTTCTTCCACGGCTCAATCGATAATTGAAAATCCTCTTCACATTATCCAGGCATTTTTTTTTTTTTAATATGGCCTCATCAAATAGCGTGGAAGAGGAAATGCTTCATCACCAACAAAGTAGTATGGAAATGGAGTGCTGGTTTCATCATATGTTAATGGGGCAGATGATAGAATGTCAAAACCTCCATGGGTAATCCAATATTTCATTGCACTTGCTCTGGAAATACCTCCATCACTGTTTCGCCCAGCAAAACCTGGTTCAATCATTGTAAACAGCCCATTAGCATCACAGCATTCCATTAGGATAGTAGAATGGGTACCCTTGTACCTGAAATTTCCAGAACCAGAATTGGGAAATTTTTCTATCTTAATGTGTTTACCATCTATAGCTCCAATGCAGTTGGGAAGGTTCCATATCATCTCGAAACGTTCTGCAATCATCTTCCATTCATTTCCTCTAGGTATAGGCATATAAGTATCCTTCAAAACATTCCAGATTGCTATAGTCACATCTTTAATGATTGCTCCAACTGTGGAATCCCCTCTTCCAAAATATAAACCAAGTGAGGTGAAAGTAGACCCTGTAGCCAAATACCTGAAACGTGGAAGAAAACGTCATTCTAAAACTCTAAGTACTGACTAGGTATATGTCAAAATATACTACACAAAATACAAGCATGTACAATATTTTTACAAAGAATTATGATGTTTTCTTTCCCTTTATATTAAAATGTAGGCTAATTTAGATACCTATAGGGTTTTTAATGTGTCTACTCTATTTTTTTCAGTGGTGGAATGCAAAGAAAAATGGCGGAACCTTCGTACAGTTTTTGCTAGACATGTGAAACCAGCTAAAAGTGGGTCAGGACAGAAAAAACCCTACTATTTGGAAAATGACATGCAGTTTTGTCTACCATTTGTAAAAGCGTCGGCTCCACCTTCTTCTGGAAACTTGTCACCAGTTCCAATTGAGGCCAGGTCAAATGAACTGCTGGGAGATGCACAACAATGTGATAGCAATGGAGACTCTAATGTGATGGCAATGGAGAATTCCTCTGACATGTTTGAACATTCAATGGTTCAGCAGCCACCATCACCACCACCTCCACCAGTTCAACTACTGTCCTCCTCTCTTCCAGCATCACCTAAAAATATCCTTGAGCAGAGGAATCAGTCTTCCACTTCAGCTCCACTTTATAAAAATAAAGAGAATAAGAAATCTGCAGAACATGCAGATAAGTGTGTAGCAGAGTATTTCAAGGCAAAGAAAGCTAGACTGGAAGCAAATTCAACTGCAGCTGGCACAGCCTTTGGGAGCAAAGCTGAAAGGGAGGTCGAAGCTATCAAGATGTTTTTCTTAAGCCTCATACCTGAATTGGAAAACTTTGATGGCCTTCAAATGAAACTGTTGAAGCGAAAAATATTGAGCATCATAGATGAGATATCAACTTCTCCACTGGCTCCAACTCCTATATCCACAATACCTTCACCAGGCTCAAGTTCTTCCACCACTTCTGGGGTAACCTCAATCCCTGCCAATGTGTATTCCCCTTCTCAAGAGTCACAACAAAAAGAATCGCCCTCTTTATCAATTCAGTACTGAGGTGAAACAGGTCCCCAAACACAAACGATGGATGATTTCTACTCCACTTTTCATTCATCTCTGAACTCAGAAGAATATATCCAATTCTGAGTTCATATAAAAAATATTTAACTACCTACTTTGTATTTATAATTTAAGTCCTCTATTTTTTGTGTTTCTTTTTTTTCTCTGTGATGTTTTCCATGACAAAATACTTGATGAACAATCTAATATTAAAACTGACACTGTATTTCACTTTTATGTATTGTTTTACTCACTTATATTGGAGATGCTTGAGGGATGCATTTCACTTCTGAAAAGAAGCTTCAGCCTGCCGCCAGGGGTCATGCTTTGTTGAGATTAGGATGAGCTGCAATAATGTAGTTAAAAATTGCGTTTCATTTTAATTGTTTTTGATTGTTGAGTAAGTTTGTTCTATCTTGCTTATGGTGTTTAAATATTTCATATTGCTCCAGTGTATTCAGTTTGTGGCTTTTTTGGAATGTGTGTAGAATTTCTAAGTCAGTTTGTATGTTATTGTGTGAATGCTCAGTGTTGATGAAGTGATCTGCAAATGTTGAGTCAGAGTTGGAATGTAGTGATTTGATGTGTTCTTTGTATCTTGTGTTGAATGATCTGCCGGTTTGTCCTATGTAGTACTTGGGGCATGTGTTGCATTTGAGCTTATAAATTCCTGATATATTTTTATCTTCCAAAAATCTGGTTTTAAGACAGCATTCAAAACAGCAAACACCCTGAAACGCTAGCTCCAACAAAAATCAGCTCATCTAACAAACAACACAATTCACAAATTCAACAAACCAGGAATATAATTATAAGCATCTCCAATATAAGTGAGTAAAACAATATATAAAAGTGATTAAATACAATGTCAGTTTCAATATTAGCCTTGATTTTTCATTTTTTTTATTTCTCAACAATCAACGCCTACGATTGAACTTACATATTTTCTTGCATTTTGCTTTATGTACATACCAATTTCATCTGTTTTTGCAAATATTTTCACTGGAAATTTTGTATATAAATCTAGAAATAAATTGTTTGTTTGTGTATTTTCTATTTATTTATTTGTAAAATAAATAACTTACCTCAGAGTTATCAATATCCTTTCTTCAACAGGCACACATTCCCTCATGTTTGTATTCTGCCTCTGTATTGCAGGAGCAAGCAATCTCGCCAATTCAATGAAGCTTTCCTTCGACATTCTATAGAATGCTACAAACTTGGCATCAGTTTCTTTTAATTCTGCTGCAGCAACAAACAGCCTGCTGCTTAAGTTTTTTTGAATGCAAGGATGACACCAATATTCTCTTCTCTCTTCTCTACGATGTCGTATGAATTGGTAGTAATCTATCATATTATCATCTTCCGATTCACTGCTGCTAGAAAGCATGTTGAAAAACTGGCACTTGAAAAAAGTAGAAATGTACTTTCTTCCGTTCAAGCTTTTTGCCAACTGAAATCGAAATCAGCCAAGCATTGCGAAATCAATTTGCAAACATGTATGCGGACTCAAGTTGCAAACAGGTTGCACAACTCCCATCGCACGATTCCGATTACGCGTTGCGTAGTCAAGTTGCAAACTCAAATTGCAAATGAGTCGACTCGTGTGCAAAGGGCCTAAGTCTGACTTAACCAATCTGACTTAAGTCAATCTTTGATGAGTCACGTTCATAAATATGGGCCTAAATAACCTTATTCCTATGACTCAATAACATCAACTAAATTATTTACAATTTTCATATGAGCATATGGACAGAAATATTATATTCTTCTTATTCTCGATTCAAATTAAGTTCATGTGATTGGTCAAAACGGGACATTACAGGCTTGTTTCACACTGAACCAGCTTTGGGTAACCGACGTCATTTACCCGGCATATTTGCATTGCATCATATGATTTCGAAAACCGTCTAGATGTGAAGCACTCCATATGATACAATGATCAGCCTGGTAAACGACACCGGTTATCTGATTGGCGGTTATGTGTGGAACTATCCTATTCAAACTTGATTGAAATGAAGACATCGAAGAATGCTCCTTTTTGTTTAATATTGGGCTAAGTATTGGGCCGATCCTTGCAAAACGTGGATGGGACCACCGCTGAGCGATGCTTTTTCATTAAAAAAAAATTCATCGAAATCGGTTTAATATTGTTCGAATGATTGATGTACAAACATAAAAAAAAAAAAAACAGGTCGAATATAGTAACCTTGTTCTTTTTGGAAGTCGGTTAAAAATAACAAAGTATGAATGCTTATGTCCCCTCACCTAACCTCCCCGCCAACTTGCAGAGAAACATCAGGCTCGTAATGATTCTCCAATCGTAGCTCATAGACGAGAGGCGATTGCGAGGCAAGTGTCACCCCCCGTGCGGCCTGAATGTCCAGTTTACGCAGCTGATCGGTGGCGTAGAGGCGACCAGCCAGCGACCAATCAGCATCGAGCAAGTGAGGCGCGCCGACCAATAGCTTGAGAGTGTGTGACGTCACAGCCGGAGTGCATCTGTCCGAATAGTGACCGCGCACTGTCACGTTGTGTCCGCTGAACCACGCGCCGCCAAAGTCTAGCTGTATTTAAAGTACACAAAAAAAAAACATTAATAAAATCAAAAATATATATTCCTACAGTTATTTAACAAAGCGGCTCATTATAGTAGGCAGAACAGGTGTGATTCCTGCACTATTTTACTTTGCCACACTCCAGCTGACTTTGCCGCACTCATTTTACTGTGTCACAATTGAAAGGAGTGTGTAAGTGTATGTATATTCATTTGGTCAATTAAGTTCAATTTAACTTACCAAACAATCAGATAATATACATATAAGGGACCCACAGTACACTGGTTTAAGGCATGAGTTTGAGGGTTATGGATGAATTTTTAAAGTTTTTATCCATAACCCTTAAACTCATGCCTTAGACCAGTGAACTGTGGGAGTAGGGTAAAGTGCCGATTCAATGCCAGTTTTTCTTTAACCTTAAATTTAAGGTTAACCTAAACGAACCCAATTAAACCTAACCTAACCTAAAATAGGTGAGTTTAAGTCGAATCAACGCAATCTATCAAATCTCGAAAATTCCCATTTTCACAGGAGCTAAAAATCACGAAAAATTTTGAACTTTTTAACCCCAGGATTGAATTTGAATTAGAAGACGCCATCTTGTTCAGCTTTCAAAGGCACCCCAAATTCATGTATTAAATACAATTTTTCGATCACGATTTATTGGGGAAAAATAATAATAAAATTTTTTGGGTCATCTGTATACTAAAAGCGGTACGGTACCGATTCTGACCCAGTTTTACTTAAAGTTGGAAATATTTAATTATAATCATTTGGATAACGTATGGAATGAAGCACTGAATTCTGGAATATAACAGATTAGGTCCACCACCTGTTGGTGATATTAAAACCCAAAACTTTAAATTACATTCACAATCATTTATTTGTGAAATGTGCAATAATTATGAGACAGGTTGCATCTGACTGAAACTGCAACAAAAGTGAGAGGGTAGAGTTCATCAACTTCTGATTTGAGTGATGATAGATAGACAGGTTGCATCTGACTGAAACTGCAACAAAGTGAGAAGGTAGAGTTCATCAACTTCTGATTCGAGTGACATAAGCAGACGGTATTAGCAGACCCCCACTACAATCGAATGTGGACAGCAATAGTGCAAACGGTCGTTGACCCCTTCTTCTAACCCAGAAATCAGCCAACAAACAACTGCACCGTCTTATTTCTCATTCGTATGAGGAAAGTTGCACACCAAACACCTTCTAAGAGCGAATTTAGCTTACGTTTACAATTATACTTTTTATTCTTCTTAATGAATTACTGAACATCATCACCTTCACTAATAAAGGTAAGTATCTCTACAAAATGTTTTTCTCTATTTATTTTTGTATGTTTGTAGAGAGAAAAAAAGATCATCTGGATTTATGCAGTTGACCTATTTAATAGCACTTTGAAGGATTCGAAATAAATAAATTCTGTTGCTATATATTTCTCAGTTTGTTAAATTGTTGGTCACTTCAAATCAACTTATGAGATAGATACAAACCGATATGATCAAGTCTAAAATAAGGTTACCATACTGTAGTTTCAATTCCTAGCTATTCAATATCCGCCATTTTGAAAGTCTTCAGTATAATTTAAATGAGTTTTCAGTTTTATTTTATCAATTTAAATGAGTTTGACTAAAAGTGAGAATTTTATAATTAATTTTCTTTTAATGATATTTGGAATGAATAATAATAAGTGTAAGGTTTTTTGATGATCCTTTTACTATACTGTTTTTAGGTGGATTCCGAAACATTGGTGAGTTTATGAATTACACAGCAAACACCTCTTTTATTCACTTAAACAGAAATTTGGTTTTCTTTTTCAGTTTACATGAACATTGCCACCTTATCACAACTTCAGATGGAATGATTTTTGAGGGTGTACCCACTGACGTTTTCTCTACAAAACCATAACCACCTTCACTAATAAAGGTATGTATCTCTAAAAAATGTTTTTTCTATATTTATTATTGTATGTTTGTAGAGTGAAAGAGAGGGCATCTGGATTTATTCAGTTGACCTATTTGAAATAATAATTAACTCTTGTCAACCAAACTAAGAGCTTTAATCAAATCAAAATTCGTGTACATCACATAACAGAATAGGCCCACTGAATAAGGCTAATAACATGTAAACTGTTTATTATTATAGTTTGTCTCCATAGAGACCGATTGGTCATGTGATATTTATCATATCATTCTTCCCCGCTAATTATGAAGTCTTGGGGGCAAGATGGTGGAGGGATACTGTTGATTCTTGTCCATCAACATGACATATGTGGGCATACTCTGGATTAGCTTCGATCAATTGAACTTCTTCAACTAATGCGTCTCATTTCGAATTCCGAACTGTTTTTTTAAGTCATACTGTTCCTGGGTTGGTCAACCAAGAGTGCAATTCATCGCTGTACAGAGAAGAGACCGAACTGGTGGGAATATTTCACTAACCAATGGATTTTTGTTTGCTGTTAGCGTAAACATAATCACTATATTTTTTATATAGCCACAATAGACACAGATGTCCGCATGAGTGCTCCATTTGTTGATATTTCTTGTAGTTGTATCGAACTCTTACACCCTGCATATATTTCATAAATTCAAGTGGTGGACTTAGATTACCAAAACTGTCAAAATAGTCACATAGATTAGCGTTTTTGAAGTAGCACGTCCAATGAGTGCCCTCACCAATTTCATTGTCCAGATTGATTACACCCAGTTCTAGGTGTTTGAGTGGTGTGTTTGGTGGTTTATCTCTCATATAAACTCCATGTAACGGTAAGTCAAGCTGTTTTGCATACTTTACTATATCTATATTTGATAATGAGGATTTTTTTTTAAATGGCTTTCAATGCACTCTCAACCTTCTTCTTCTTCTTTATACCACAACCTTTGTACGGTTTCAAATAGACACCTTTGCCATGTTTCTTTCCTCCTCCACCAAATTTCACTTTTGCATTCATAAAATTTGTAACTAGATAGGCTGCTGCTCATTCAGCAAGACTAGCATCGGGTGCTTTTACTCTTTCCCACGCGAGTGCTGCAAGTTTCCTATCAGCTTCTGTTCGATTTTGTGTTGGATCACTATAGGCTATATCATGCTTTTGACATGCTTCATCTAATCTATTTATTCCTTTATCTCCTCTTGCTAATCGTTTTTTCAAGTTTGTCCCTCCATCACAGAACTGGTAGCCAGGAATATGAAGTTCTACGGGCAGTAAATCAATTGCTTTATTAAGACCCAATATACCAGATCCCAACTTCTTTTTCACCAACCTCTTCTTTTTCATCGACTTTTTCTCTATTGGAATATTATAGTTTTTTCTATTCATTTTTATATAGACAATTTTTCTCATACCATCTTTTAAATGAAGAATTATAGATGGAGAGACCCTTTACAGCCTCTCTATAGTTGGTAAGTAATTGTGGATCTGTCATGTGTTTCCACTGTTGTCTAATATCAATGTTTGGTAAGTAGAAATCTTTAACTTTATCTATTTGTTGTGCTAGAGTAATGGCGTTTTGAAACAAGTTTATCATCTCTTCTCTCTCCAAGTCCAGTGTCTCTTTTCTACTCAAATGTTGACCAAATTTATCAATAGTCATGCTTGTTTTTATTATAATCCATGTTTGTAGATAAATTTACTCTCAAACCATGCTCTAAAAAACCATGGATTTTCAGTTTCCTCTGAATATTTTCTATACTGATCAAATAGGTTTGGATCTGTCATTGCTCGCCACTGATCAATGTTGTTGAGATCAACTCTTGGGAGGTGGTGTGCTGCAAGTGGTATCAATTGTAGGATATCAATTAAATTCTGCACCAATTGTTTCAATTCTTCATTGATATTTGCTCTTCTACTTGCATACAAATGTTGTCCAAATTTATCAATAGTCATTTTTATAATACTAAATTACCACCTATAATGATACCGATTTCACATAATTCTTCAATTATTGATGCAATTTCTGAATCATGACCGGCGTGTCCGGCAAGTTTTGAATTAATCAACAGTTCCAATCTTTCACACAATTCATTTGGATTATCCCAATAGGTGTAGACGTTGCTCTTAGGTGAGGTTTCAATTTGCAAATAATGTATTCCACTACCCAGTTTTTGTTCAACTCCTTTAACACGTTTAGGTGGAAATAAATCTTTAATTATGCGAGTGTATTTAAAACTGGTATTTCTTTTCACACGTCCCAATGCATCAAGATGAACTCCAGTTAGTTCAAGTATACGTTTGTAGTCAACAAGATCACCTTTCCTATAGATGAATGTATCTGGAATTGGTTTGAACAGCAGCTCTAGTAGACCGTGTGTAAGCGCAAATGATTTATTACCATCAATAATGATTTTTTATTGTCAAACTTGATAACTTTCTTTCCAATTTGCCATTCATTGATGGTGGGATTGAAGTGAACTCTATACAGATTTTGACCTTTTGTTGTTCTCATAAAATTATCAATGTATGTACCTATATGTTTTCTAGATGCAACTTTCCGACTAGACTCTCTACTGTCTCTTCTACTACTTTCATCTAAATTACTGGGAACATTGGAGTTGTCAAAAATTACTGGGAACATTGGAGGTGTCTAAATTGGAAGAGTCTAAAAAACTGGGAACATTGGAAGAATCGAAAATGTTTGTTGTATCTAAGTTAGTAGAGTCTAGAATAGGGTAGTCTTCTTCCTCCTCTACCTCCTCCTCCTCCTCCTCCTCCATTTCCTGTTTAACATCAAATTGTTGTTGTTTAAATTGATTCAATGATTCGGTAATTGGTTTATTTTGTTTCTGTAAATTTTCTTCTTCACTAATTGCATCATACGATAATTCTCGATGTTTTTGACGTATAGAGTCATACAGCTGTTTTATATTATTCTTGATGGCTGTCAATTCTTTTAGATCCTTTTTCAGTATCAT
The DNA here is from genome assembly GCA_948455865.1 of Conomelus anceps. Lineage (NCBI taxonomy): Eukaryota > Metazoa > Arthropoda > Insecta > Hemiptera > Delphacidae > Conomelus > Conomelus anceps. Next base: position 17,438,618 of record OX418222.1, read on the forward strand.
TTTTAAAATAGGATAAATTTATTAAACCCAACCCTATATCTTCCATTATCCAGTGCACAATCTTTGTTTATGACTAGAAAATTATTATTATTCCATGTTTGAGCACACATTCTACTGAATTCATCCCTACTCAAATCTGGATATACATGATCATGATATATGTGTTGTAGATTAAGATTATCCTGTTTGAATATAACAATCATATTACTGTTGTCTCTGATCAATTGTTTAGGAATACTAGAGTACATTTGACAAATGTAGAAACTATCGATGTTGTTGTGTCTACCCATACTGAAATAGTCTCGAATGTTCTGTTGTTTTTCCATACAAATATCATCGAAAATCATAACTGAATTGGGGTGTGCATCGTTTGGGTGTGGTATTTCTTCATTATGTTGGTACAAATTGAATCCAACCTCAGCTACTTGACTCATAATTTCCTTGAGAAGTTGATACTTGTCTTGCTGGTGAGATTTGGTGAATACATATGAATGTGAAAACTTGACACCATTCTCGGCAAATAATAAATTAAAAATGGTATTTGTTTTTCCAACATTGGACGGCCCACACACAATACATCTTACACTATTTGGTAGAAGCACACTGTGTCTTATTTGTTGCTTTTTATTTAAATACTTGTCAAAGTTAATCAGTGGTAGTTTTGATTTGTGCTGTTTTAGCTTCATTTTTTTAATGTATTATTATCAATCCATGAATTGTATTTTGAATCAAAGCCCAACCATTTCACATACAATTTATTGCCTTTCTTCTTTAGCACTCTTTCAATAAGATACACATCTGGGTACTTGGTTTTCTTCATTTCATACTCATAGAACACACCCTTAATAATTTTATTGTTATCGTCTTTGAGATGATAGGTGAAGGGAATGCTTGGTAGTATATTGTGTACAGTGAAAATCTCATTAGTGTAGTTTGGTAGGTATCCTTTATCAAATATTCGCTTGTAACAAGTGATTCAAACCTTATCACCGATTTCAAACTTCTGCTTTTTAAGTTTAAGGGAACGCAGGGTAGCCTTATCAATATTCATCAGTACATACTTTTAATTTTCAGTATTCACCTCACTCGGTTTCATGCGAGTGGTTCGATGAACAGTGTTATTGTATTTGTCTAACAGTTTTGGAAGTAGGTTCAACCATTTATAATTTCCCTGTACAGTGAATTCATGAAACATTTGCTCTTTCAGGGTCCTATTGAAACGTTTACAGATTGCCGCCTTCTTATTACTGAAAGTACTATAGTGATTGATATTGTACATTTTAAAGAGTTTTTGAACAGCAGCATTGTAGAACTCTTTACCGGCATCAGTTTGAAAATTCTCTATCTTATTCTGTTCAAGTATTGGTTTGAGGGCGTTTGCCACATCATTACCCATTTTACTTTTCAATGGTATTGCAAATGCGAATTTACTAAAACAATTAATTACTGTCAGTATGAATTTGAAATTTCTATTGATGGTACTGTAGTTTGACATATCAACAAGATCGGCCTGGTACAGATCTGTTACGCCTTTGATTTCTGTATGATGTGTAGGAAAATTGTGTCTAACACTTGCATGTAATTCTTGAGCGAGTCCTTCTCTTGTATTCATTTTTTTTTATATCAGTGTTTTATACTGGAGTTAGATCTCCATTGAAATTTCTGTTATAACCACCATTAAAACCACCGTTAAAACCAGCATTAAATTTTTTTGTTATAACCACCATTAAATGAGCTATGGAGCCAGAAGTCTTACCACTTTTAGTATACAGATGACCCAAAAAATGTTATTGAAATAATAATTAACTCTTGTCAACCAAACTAAGAGCTTTAATCAAATCAAAATTCATGTACATCACATAACAGAATAGGCCTACTGAATAAGGCTAATAACATGTAAACTGTTTATTATTATAGCTTGTCTCCATAGAGACTGATTGGTCATGTGATATTTATCATATCATTCTTCCCCGCTAATTATGAAGTCTTGGGGGCAAGATGGCGGAGGGATACTGTTGATTCTTGTCCATCAACATGACATATGTGGGCATACTCTGGATTAGCTTCGATCAATTGAACTTCTTCAACTAATGCATCTCATTTCGAATTCCAAACTGTTTTTTTAAGCCATACTGTTCCTGGGTTGGTCAACCAAGATGGTAGGGATGGTCCATTCGTTGAGGTTCTTGTATGTAAGAACATGCGCTCGTGAGGAGTGCAATTCGTCGCTGTACAGAGAAGAGACCAAATAGAGTGAAGAACATCGGGTACTACTTCTTCCCATTTCTTAGAATCCAATCCTTGTGATTTCAGGGCCAGTGTTACAGCTTTCCATATGACCCCATTGTATCGCTCTACCTGCCCATTCCCTTTTGGATTGTATGGTGTTGATCTGCTTGTTGCTATGCCTTTGGAGAGGAGAAAACTTTTCAATTCAGCAGACATAAATGCTAATCTTCTGTCTGAGTGGATGTACGATGGAACACCAAACATCGAAATCAATGAGATGAGGCATTTTATCACTGTTCGTGTTGTCATGTCTGGGCAAGGAAATACGAAAGGGAATCTTGAATACTCATCAATCATAACTAATATATATTTATTCCTTGTTGTTGACTGTAGTGGTTCCTTAAAATCCATATTGATTTGCTCAAATGGTTTGGTGGCCTTGATTAGAGTCCCTTCCATTTTCATGTATCTTGGTTTCACTTCAGAGCAAATTTTGCAATTTGAGCAGGTCTTTCTTACATCATCTACTGTGAATGGGAGATTTTTCATCTTCACCCAGTGGTAAAGGCGAGTGACACCTGGGTGACATAGTTCTCCGTGGTATTTTTCTAGACTTGACTTTGAAGTTGAACAACCAGCAGCTACACAAACCCTAGATAGTGCATCTACTGGTGTGTTTTCTTTTCCGGGTCTGTAAACAACGGTAAACTTGTACTTGGATAATGCAAGTCGCCACCGTTGTATTTTTTCATTTTTTATTTTCTGGCTGTGCTTAATATCAAACATGAATGCTACTGATCGTTGGTCAGTGATCAGTGTAAATTGATGTCGCAGTAAATAGTGTCTCCATTTCCATATTGACTCTACTATTGCATATGCTTCTTTCTCAACAGATGAGTGTTTCCTTTCACTTGAGGACAACGTTCATGAGAAGAAGGCTACCAGGCAGAAGTTCTGAGACAGAGTTGCACCAATAGCAAAATCTGATGCATCTGTTTCGATTGTGAACAAGGTATTTTCATCAACAAAGTCTAGTGCTGCTGAAGCAACTTCATCCTTCAATGATTTTAAGATATCCAAATGTTCTTGTGGTAGAGGAAATGTTTGTGAGTGGACAATAGGGTGAATCTTTTGTGAAAAATTTTTAATCCATCATGAATAATGGGCCAGTAATTCCATAAGTCGTTTCAATTCTTTTGTATTCTGTGGTGTAGGAAAATTTATGTGAGGTGAAAGGCGTTCTGGATCGGGTTTGATTTTGCCTTGTTTAATTTCATAACCAAGGAATTTCAGCAAATTCTTTGAAAATTTACATTTCTCTTTGTTTAAGGTCAATCCATATGATGCAACTATGCGTTGGAAGTTTTTCAGATTTGTGTCATGTTCTTCTTGGCTATAGCCACAAATGACAACATCGTCCAAATACGCATAACAGTCTTTCAAATTTTCACTTTGTATGAGATTATCTATGGTGTGTTGGAAGACTGATACTCCATTGGTGACTCCGAATGGAATTCGTTTGAATTGGTAAACTTTTCGGTTTACTTCAAAAGCTGTATAATGACGTTCGTCTTCAAGAATTGGTATCTGGTGATAAGCTGACTTGAAGTCTACTGTACTAAAAACTTTATATTTGGCAACAGTGTTGACTAGGTCTTCAATCAAAGGAAGAGGGTAGGCATTCAAATTTGTAAATTTATTTATTGTCTGTGAGTAATCTATGACCATTCGTTTCTTTCCATTATTAGAGATGATGAATGGTTGTGCACGCCAACTAGAGTTACTTTCCCTTATTATTCCTTCTCCAAGGAGGCGTTCAACTTCATTTTTCATAAACATGTGGTCATCGTGTGGATGTCTCCTTGATCAGGTGGCTATTGGGTGACAATCTGGAGTAAAATCATTGAAGAGGGAGCATGGATTTAAAGACGCTTGCGCCAATGAGCAATTCTTTGTAGGAATATCAACTCGGTTACTATCAATCACAAGAGGTTGTTCATCACCTCCAAGTTCTAGACTTATTGTTTTGTGATGTTTCAAAAAATTATGACCAAGAATCACATTGCAACAACAATCTTTCAATACTAATAGTTGAACATTACTGTATTCCTTTCCTTCAAATGTAATATTGCCATACACACATGTTTTTGTAACCATTGCATGTTGAACAGATGCAAATTTTATAAAACTTGAATTCGGTTTAGTTTGAAAATTATATCTTTTCATAAAGCCTTTATCTATAAAGCTTGCAACACTACCTGTATCGATAAGAGCTTGTGTTTTGATACCATTAAGTGTAACAGTTATGATAGCTCTGGACAAGTCACCTGTTATGCCAGCTGCAATTATTGTAGATGCAGTGAGTTCTTTAGGTTTCCTACTTCTACATACATTGGAAAAGTGTCCAACTCGAGAACATTTATAACACAGTTTTTCAATTGCAGGACAGACTTGCAGATTTTGATGTCTTTTGTAGCCACAACATTGACAGGTAGCAGGAATACCTTTTGTTTCCGGTCGTTTCTGTGCGACTGCATTTAAGTGAGAGCTTGGAATTTCATCAATATTATCCTCGGTTATAGAGTTTATGTGGATGGAGGCATTTTTAAAAGAATTTGCATAAGTTTTGGCAGTTTCAAGAATACGTGCTTGAGTAACTACTTCTTGTAGACTAATATTTCCTTGCTGAAAAAGTTTTTCTTGAATTTCAACTGAATATAATCCTGAAACGAAAGCTTCTCTTATGTGTTCGTTCTTGTTCACTTCTGCTGACACAGAAGTAAAGTTGCATTCTGAACTTAACCTTTTTAATTCAAGGTAAAAATGATAAATTGACTCACCTTCTGACTTTTTTGCATGAGCTAGGCAGTAACGTGCATAAACTTCGTTTTTAGGCTTGACGAACGTCTCTTCTAATTTCGAAATTGCTTCATCATAAGTCGAATAATCTTCAATCACTGAGTATAACTTTGGTGACACAAAATTTATCAGCATTCTCATTTTGTCTCTTGTAGTTGTCTCAACGCCTTCCAACAGGTTTTCAAAGGTAATTTTCCAATGTTTCCATTCTCTTTCTGCTGTAGGAGAATCCGGGTCAATCGCTAGCTCTTTTGCCTTCAACAATTTCTCAATGTGAGGATTAATTTCACTTCCTCCAGTATCTTCCATGACTACTGTTCTCCTCTTTTGTTTGGGCATCGTTTTTGATTTGATTAAATTGAAATAATAATTAACTCTTGTCAACCAATTAAGAGCTTTAATCAAATCAAAATTCGTGTACATCACATAACAGAATAGGCCTACTGAATAAGGCTAATAACATGTAAACTGCTTATTATTATAGCTTGTCTCCATAGAGACCGATTGGTCATGTGATATTTATCATATCAGTTATTATTATTTTTCCCCAATAAATTGTGATCGAAAAATTGTATTTAATACATGAACTTGTGGTGCCTTTAAAAACTGAACAAGATGGCGTCTTCTAATTCAAATTCCCTCCTGGGGTTAAAAAGTTTAAAATTTTTTGTGATTTTTAGCTCCCGTGAAAATGGGAATTTTCGAGATTTGATAGATTGCGTTGATTTGACTTAAACTCACCTATTCTAGGTTAGGTTAGATTTAATTGGGTTCGTTTAGGTTAACCTTAAATTTATGGTTAAAGAAAAACTGGCGTTGAATTGGCACTTTACCCTACTTGTGGGTCATTTGATGATGCTCTTTACAACAAAGTGAAATGGCCGTCACGCCATTACATGAGTAACAATTTCCACTCAAAAGTGTTTTTCAAGATTTTATTGTATAATATAAAAATATATTATATTATATTAAATGTAATAAGAAAACAAAATATTCCTCACATGGGCCTAACGTGTGTGAAGAAGAGTCCATTTCATTTCAAGAGAGTTTATTAAAGAAGAATAAAAAAATGCTAAAGAAGAAATATTACTAGAAGTTGAAAAAAACTAGGGGGGGGGGGAGAAATGGAAAAACATTAAAAAAAGATCCCGAAAGCAGGAAGGATCCCCCATCCATCAAACACGTAGAATATGGGCACAACTGAGAAAGAGCAGTAATTAAAATGTGGTTGAGCTTGAACAATGATAATTTGTGTTTTGAACACAAATCTAACATAATTTTTTATTAAAAATATCTCCTATCAACAGCATTAATGAGAGCACTAAGTAGTTTATAAGTATTATAACATGATGAATAAGCAGCAAACGTTGGGTGAGAAGAACCTGATACATGAAGAATACTTGAATATAATAATCACCCGTCAATCTATTCACCATTGGAAAGAATGACAAAAAGTTACTTATAATATTTTTGATAGGGGAGTAAGTAGAGAAATAAAAGTTCGTAAATAAATGAAAGTAGTAGTAGTAACAGTGTACTCACGTCATACTCTTTACGCGTTTTTTCATGAACGAGTGCTGACATGATGAATGGATGCTGAGCGGCGGGGAGATTGATCTTGAGTTGGCCCTCGAAGTACAGCATACTGCCTGGAGGCATTTTCAGGTCCAGTGCCACCGTTATCTCTTTGCCTATTCAACACACAATCATTTCAATTTATCCACATAAAATCAAATTTATTGCCACACCAAATACTGTAGTAGTTCTGTGAACAGTAGACCTCATGCCCAAGAATAAGGGTGCTTGCACAGAGAAACATACTCCATGTTCTCAGTGATAATCACCATAGCTAAATTAAACACAGTCATCAAACCTAACCCTTGATTCAATTTGCGTAGTCTCTTTTATGTCTGTTTTTCACAAAAGGTCACTCTGTATCACATCAACAAGGCTGTATTTTCTATTTGTGAGACAGCTGATTGCTCAAATTTTTTTTTTTAATTTTTTTTTTTTTGTAGATTACGTCTTGGAGACTCCAGTTAAGGAGTATAAGACAAGTCAGATCAACAATATTATACACTAGATACCATAATTACTTCAATTAGTTGAGGTGAGGCTTGATTTTGATGTGAAAGGAACTCTTGTACACTATAAAAAGCTTTATCAACTAAATATTTCTTCAAATGTTTTTTAAATATTTCTATATTTTCAATACTCTTCAAAAACTGCGGTAAGTTAGCTTGTTGTAGAATTTCCTACCAATATAACTAGGTTTTTGTTTGAATAAGCTACTATTGTGACTCACCAAGTGATAATCTCCTCGGCTTCTAGTATTATAATCATGTACATCAAGATTTTGGTTAATATCATTCGTTTTTACATATAAAGTAGCTTCATACACATATAAGCAGGGTACAGTTAGGAGACCAAGTCTCTTGAACAACGGTCTACATGAATCTAATCTATTTACTCTTTCTATACACCTAACCGCTTTCTTTTGGATCTTAAACACCCTATCAAGATTTTGTTTTGATGAATTACCCCATACTAAGATAGCATACCTAATATGTGACAGTAAGAGCCCATGGTAAGCTGTAAAAAGTAACTTTTTGTCATTCAATGTAGCGAGCTGTTGCAGGACAAATACCCCAGATGAAATTTTACAACATATTTTCTCAATGTATGGTGCCCAGGTCAATCTTCTATCCAACATAACTCCTAGAAATGCAATTTTTTCTTCCTGGTCTAATTGATTATCGTTTACAAACACATTTATAGCCCTATCTCCATTTAAATTATGTTTGTTTTTGAATTGAAGGTATTGGCATTTTTTACTATTTATAGTTAATTTCAACTGATTTAAAAATTGGACAATGGACTGCACACCTATATGGGCACTTATTTCTAAATTATCTAGAATGGAATTGCTGAACATGAGTGATGTATCATCAGCAAATAAGAGGGCTCTACCACTAATTAATTCTTTAGGTAAACGGTTGACATATAACAAAAAAAGCAATGGACCTAGTATTGGCCCCTGAGGCACTCCAGCTTGCACCTCTAATTTATTAGATTTATTCTTTACTATACTATTACCAACTACTGTAGTTAGTTCTACACATTGTTTTCTCCCAATAAGATATGATTCAAATCATTTCAGTTCAACCCCATTTACACCTACATTTTGCAGTATTTCCAATAAAGTTCTATGATTAACACAATCAAATGCCTTTGACAGATCTAAGAAGATTGCAGTAGCTTTATCACCTGAATCTATTATATCTATTAGTTTTCCAACTAGAGAAACTATGACTGTCTTTGTTGATCTCCCTTTCTGGAAGCCATGCTGTTCATCACAGTTAAAGTTAGCTTCTTGAAGGTGCAGAAGTAACCTATTTAGAACTACTCTTTCAAAAATTTTACTTATTACATTTAAAAAACTAATGGGCCTATAGTTTTCTACCTTTTCTCTATCACCACTTTTGAAGATTGGCAAGATCTTCCTCTCTTTTAAATTATCTGGAAAAACACCTTGTTCTAATGAATGATTGATCAGATGAATCAAAGGGTCTAACAATTGATCTTTACATTCTTTCAGAATTTTACTGGATACCCCATCCATTCCTACAGTTTTTTTATTATTTAAACTATCAATGATATTTGACAACTCGTCTTGAGATACTGGGTGGAATTTTAATTTGTTCTGAATCCCCTCAGTGTTCCTCATGTCACTAATACCTGTATTAAGAGATTTTTGAAGATTCTTAGCAACCAGTTGATAATATCTGTTAAAGAAATTACAAATGTCTACACTATCATCAATATATTTGTCATTTTCGTTAATTATTCTGGGGACACTAGTATAAGCATCTACATGAGCTACTTGCCTATTTTTGTTTATTACATCCCAAACTGCTGTGTTAAAGTACACACTATTATTCAAAATTTCAGCTGTTTTCTTAAATTTCGCTCTTTTCACTTCTTTTGTATAGTTTTTCTTTAGAGCTTTGTAATTATCTTCACTTACATATTTCTAGATAGTTTGAATTCATCATATGCATCTTTAACCCTATTTCTTTCTGCAAGGAAATCATCTGTTATCCACTATTCAATTTTGTCTAATTTGTTTTTTACAGGTACTTTTATAACTGGACAACTCATAGTAATATGAAACCTTAAAATATTAATGAAACTATCATATTTGTTATTCAAACTATTGCTATTGTAAACCCTATCCCAGTTTTCTTGTAGCAGATTCTGCTTCAAACAATCGATATTCCCCTGTTCACATTGTTGAATTTCTTTCATTACTCTACTCTTTTTAATTGATTTATAACCTTGCAACCCCACCTCTAAGATTTGATAGTCATGATCAGATAATTCCGAGCCGCCTAATCTTGTTTTAGAGTAATCTATATTAGTAAGGATGTTATCAATTATTGTTTGTGATGTTCTTGTGACTCTGGTATATTCATGAACTTTTATTTCCAAGTTATTCATGTATATAATATCCCTTGAATCTTCTGTCATTTTATTCTGTGTTGCAAAGTCTGTATTGAAATCTCCCGCTACAATAACGTTTGTAAAACGAGTAGTAGTAATCTCTAAAATCCTATTGAATAGTTCACAAAAATTGTTCCATTCCCCATTTGGTGACCTATAAATACCTAACACCGCTACTTCGAAATTATCGTCGATTTTTACTCTTAACCCAGAAACTTCTAAATCCATTTCCACAGCAAATTTCTCTACATATTATAAATTAAATGTTTGCATATTCTCAGCATTTTTAGTGAAGATAGCTACTCCCCCACTTTGATGAGATTTCCTGCAATACGACGTTTTCAATGAATAGTTTGGAATATTAAGTTGTGACAATTCATCTTCTTTTAAACCATGCTCTGTGAAAATAGCTATATCAGTAGCCTCTTCTTTAAATAATACTTCGATTCTATCTATTTTGTTACGAATGTATTGAATATTCTGATGGAACACAGTGAGTACCGGTACTTCCCTATCATCCCTTATTACTTTATCGTTGCTTTTGCATATTGAAGTAGATTTACTTAATCTCTTAGAATCTTGAGAGCCTATCAGATTGCTACAAGAGTTCCTTCCACTAATGCTATCCTGATTTTTTGATCGATTGACGTCTTTTAATACAATTGAAGATATGAATTTATCATTTGAAACTAGTTTCCCTTCCCGGTTTTGAGCCACTTTACTAAAAAAGGTTCGTTAGATGATTGTTTAGGAGAATTATTGACAGTAGATTGCAAACGACTTTCAATCAGCTCTGCCAGCCTATTACAAAATATTACTTTGCCAGATTGATTTAGATGTAGACCATGATTAGTGAAGTTTTGTTTTTTCAGCCTTTCATTTAGAAAACAAATCCCCAACTGCTTAGAATTCTTATTTTTTAGGCTGTTGATTGTATTATGAATTGATTTATTTGTTGACTTAATGGCTTCATTTAGCTCTGGCCTATCAAACCTATACGGAATTGTACTTATTATTACATTAGTTTTTTGGCTGAGTGGCACAATCTCTTTAATTTTTTCATTTATTTCAGGAAGATGTTTTAGATTAGGTTCATTTATATTGTTTGAGCCACCCAGTACTATTAGAAAATCGTTTTCACCAAAATCTTTAGTTTGTTCCTGTGCTGACTCTACGATTGCGTTTATAGGGGCACTTGGTTTGAAAAAGCTCTGAACTTCATACTTATTTTTTGATCTTTTATTAAGTAGGTCACTACAGTCTCGTCCATGACTGGATGTCAAGAGCAGTACTCTACCTTTCCTATCGTTATTTGCCCTTACTTTAGTTTTGGTTCCTGTTTGCAAAACCTGACTATACGTTTTTGTTTGACCATTTCTATTAATTTTTTCCCCATTTGATTTAGGTTCTACTTTTTTTGTATTGATCAGAGGTTCATATCTTACATTAGCCAAGTTTATTTTTGATTTTAATATTTCGATTTCCTCTGACATAGACCTACATTGACTCGTGAGATTTAGTATTTCAGTTTTATGGTCTTCCTGCTGCAATTTCATAATAACTTCCAGAGATTTTATGTGATCCACCAACCCTATTCGTTCTTCCTCAGAATTTTTCAGTGATGTTTCTAATTTTGTTTTCAATTCGGTGTGATCACTCAATAGTTTAGCAACCTTTTCTTCTACATCTACAGTAGCTTTAAGAGCTGTTGGAGACTTTTTTGTTAATAATTGCTGAGATCGCGTAGCTACCTGAGTTTTAGTTAAACAATTAGATTTAGATGCCTTGTTTGGACTCATTTTCCTAGCTAAAAATTGTTTTCAATTGATTTTAGTTAAATGTTTAATGAAATATTACTCAATTTATTACAATTGTCAACTTGAGACTATTTAATTACGAGAGAATTTATCAATATCGGTACACCTAACCTTGAAAATAGAATTTGACTTTTTATTAAGATACTTTAAATTATAATAGACAAATTAATAATGGAGATTATTAAGATATTATAAATACTAATAATAATAAAAAGAAATACTACTTATCCATTCGAAAGTTAATTTAGTTTTTTATAGCTAAACACATTGTCAAAAAGGTTTTCAATACTGATAAATAACTTTAATCCCGATCGATGCTCTCGTTTTTCAGGAGAAGGCCGCGTAAAATGTATCCAAAATCGCACAATACTTGGTTTTTAAACGTTTATTACTCTGTTAAAAAAAAAGTTAGTTTAGTTTTTTATAGCTAAAGACATTGTCAATAATGTTTTCAATACTGTTCAATAACTAAAATCCCGATCGATGATCTCGTTTTTGAGGAGAAGGCCGCGTAAAATGCCTTTGGGGCCGTGACAGACAGACAGACAGAAAATGAGATAAGACTATTTTCGGCTTATTTAATGTATAAAACGTAAAAATAACCAAAAATATACAATTATGATAAATGTACAGACAAAACTCTAATTTTATTTATGTAGACTAGCTGGCCCGATGCGCGTTGCTGCGTTCTCATAAAAATTATCCTTGATTTTATTATTCACCACCTCCCACTGAGGTTACATTGTAAGTTAGGAAAGAAGTTAGTCCTAGGGCTCTTCCATCTGATCATAGAGGCCTCCTTCATTGTTTTCTTAATCACCACCTCTGAATAAAGAAACATTTCAAATTTAAACCTCCTATGACTATAAGGGTAGAAGCTAGGTTTTTGATTTTATTATTTGCCAGCTCCCACTGAGGCTGCATTGGTTAACAGATGTCATCAACCCGGCATAATTACATTTCATCAAAGTCTTTGCATTCCAGACAGCATAAATAACACCGCTAAGGTGCCTGCCATTTGATTAAAAACTGTTAACTTCTATCAGCTGTTCCTTTAAGGATAGATCTCCTTTTTGTGTCCTTCAGCGAGGACTTTTTAACTCCCAAACTTCACAGGAACCATCTTGAGTCTATTCTACACAAAGAAGTTATAATAATATTCACTAGAAGGAGCAACAGCGCTAGTATCGCTCTGCAAATTGAAGCTGACTTCCGACGCCATAACCGGGGAGCATCCTCTGTTGGTTTACGTTGGTCAAAGCACTCAAGTTCTACAAAAAAGTTGAATGAAGTATTATTTGCTATTACCAGTTGTGTATAATGTAATATAATGAAGTATTTGCTATTACCAATTGTATATATCCGACAAAATTAATATGGTGAAGTCTTGTGCTGCGTTCAACTGTACTAATAATGTTACGAAATGCAAGGGTCTCTTCATATTAGACTTAGAATGTATAAATTGAATAAATGTATATTGTTCAGAAATGAATAAACTGATAAAAATTTATAAAAAATAGCTGCTTTGGAATATTTGTTTGTGTTTCAATAATACAAATACAATAATGTGCAAATAAGTAAATTATTTGAGAAAAAATTATGTGTAACTTTTTTGTAAATTATATAATAAAAATTAAAAAAAAACAAGTGGAAATTATAACATGTTATGGCGTGGCGGCCGTTTCACTCTGATGTTAAGAGCATCGTAAGACGACCCACAGTACACACATATGAATAATGTACACTCATATGAGTGTACTGTGGGTCGTCTGACGATCCTCTTAACATCAGAGTGAAACGGCCGTCACGCCATAACGTGAGTCATAGTTTCCACATAAATTGTTTTTAAGTTTTTATTATACATAAGTGGAAACAATATGGATCTTCAAAATTGTAGATTATTTATAAATGTGTGTAACAAAACTTTTTTCCAAATTCCTGACTCATAGGTATGCTATCGTAGTATGGAGTAATTCATCAAAACAAAACCTTTACAGGGTGTTAAAGATCCAAAAGAAAGCAGTTAGGTGTATGGAAAGAGTAAATAGATTAGATGCATGTAGGCCGTTGTTCATCGAATCAAACCTTAGTTGGACACAGCAAGTACTAAAATTAAAAAAAAGCTGAACTCATTATGTCGGAAGTTATACTATATCCGTAATCTCTGCCCAAAGTACATGTTAAGCTCCCTATATTATGCACTTGTGGAAAGTAGATTACAATATGGCATTGCAGTATGGGGCGGTACGTATTTCTCCACAATTAGGCCACTTCTAATAGGGAAAAAATATATTATGAGGACTATTGCCAGGAAACACAGATTGACAAACTCATACCCTTTATTCAAAGAATGGGGGTTCCTCCCATTAAGGTACTTATACTTTTATAAGGTATTGATTACATTTTATGTTAGAAGTGGTGATCGAACCCCTGTATATAGTTCCTATAAATTGCGCTCAACTGGAAATTGGGTACCACCAAAACCTAACAAGGAATTCTACCGTAGATTCTATCTCTATGTTGCTCAGAGAGTCTACAATATGGTACCTATTGAAATAAAACAACTTAAAACACATTGCAAATTTAGAAAAGAATTAAAGAGGTGGATAATAGAGATAAATGACATAGAAGAATTATTCAAGAAACTAACCTGAAACTGAGACAATCCTTTTATAACTACATGTATTAAAACTACTCCAAATCGGAAATTAAAAATAAAACTCTATCTACTAAACACAGTAAACCCTAGACACACAGTATTAAATTCAGTCAGAAGTATATATCAGAGAGGCACCACGAACGTTTTCTTTTTCATTTCTTTATTTTTCAATTAGAGTTACTCTACTTTAATATAAATATTTAAAAATGATGTGCTGGAACTCCCAAATAAGCGTGCCTCGGGAGTTACCTAATCTTTGCAGAAATTTTGTTAGTGTTTATGTTGATTTTTTGGCAAGTTTGATTTTTAGTATATAGCATATAGGTATGTTTTTGTTTTATAGTAGTTATGATTGCAAATATTTTGTTTTTCTTGCTGTACTTTGGAATCATTTTGCTTTTCTCTAAATTTAAGTTTGAACAATTGTACTTTTTCTGCAGAGAAATAAATTATTATTATTATTATTATTTATTACATGTACATTTTATTTGTGTTAATATATGTTTTATACATTATATACATTAATATGTAATGTGTTTATTTATTTATTATATGTTATCAGCATATTTTTCCTGTCCTACATCCCGATTTTCAGTCGAGTTGGGATTTTTTCATTAATCACCCGATATTTCCAAATTTAAGCCTCACCTGAATTAATCAATATAGTAATTATGGTAATTAGTGTATAAGATAGTATAATTTATTGTTAATCTGACTTGTCTTATACTCCATAACTGGAGTCTCCAAGACGTAATCTACAAAAAATATATATAATTATATTCCAAAGCAAAATTTATTTCAATAGTAGATGGATACACATGTTCTCTAATTTTAAACTATTTGTTGAATTTTGGAAGAGGAACAGTTTTGGGCTGAAAACCTATTATTTCTCTTCCAACTACTCAACATCAAATGCTAAATAGATGTATCATGCACCTAACTCAGAGATGGGGTTTATCTACTTCTACCTCAATATGAAATACTGCAATGGTTGAAATTTTCCATCATAATGGTAGAACCATGAGAACTTAATGGTAATCAGGATGATCTCAAAGCAGAACCTACAAATTAGACACATTCAGTGCTCATATTATTAGTCTACTTGGCTTGTATAATTATGACAATAGTGTAATACTGTGCTACCTTTGAAGAAATCGTACTGGAGATAAGCGGCGGGCCGCTTAGCGCAGTTGGTTGGGGCGTCGCAACTTCAGCTTGCTGTCGTTTAAGTGGTCGTGGGTTCGAATCCCGCTCCACCGTCAGGCATTTATATGTAATCATTCACCTCATTACCCACGCACAAGTCTCGGACTCATGTGGGCATCATCAGCAATAAAAAATAAAATAAAAAAAAGTATTAATCTTAGAAATATATGAGTGGGTGGGTGTAAAGTTATGAAATTTTGTAGTTAAAAACCATCATTTGTTTTACTAACCAAAAAAATATTTGAGTAGGCCTAGGTGGCTAAAAAGTTGAGAAAGAACCTGAAAAGGTTTCCAAAAATCCTTTAATTGTATATTTTTAATGAGCTTCTCTAGCAAGATGCATCAATATATTTATATATTATACGCTTGCTATTAGAATAACTTTATTATCAGATGATAACATTCTTCACTTGATCACCCAATTGTATTAATAGTAAGTTATATTATTAGATACAGTAGACTGTTGTTGTAAGCAAGCTATCTAGTGAGTTGATGTTTTTTTTTTAGGATGAAGGCCACAGAGTTTGATGTGAAATTCAGAATGCGATATAGACTACATTGTGACTGTGTTATCAATCTATTCAACTTAATTGAATCAAAATTAAATTTTAACGATAGAAGAAATAGTCCTATGTATTTCCTATGAACAGACTATTGCTACAGACGAACCACCCTGATCTATGCTATTGCTAACCTAGAGATATTACGCAACGGGAAGTTTTCAAATGACTATAATAGATCATGTAGCATGTTTGAAACGACAGTTCATATAAGAATGCCAAAATCGAACTTGGATCTGCGAATCACAAAACGAGAGTTCTACAAAATATGTAATTTCCCTGGGGTTATTCGGGTTTCCCTAGTTATTAATTCGATAATAAAATCGTTCTCTTGTTGAGAAAAATTAGAAGTCCGCTTTGCCATGCTGGATTCAAAGTCATAATACGTAGTTCAGCTGACAAGTAAATAAATGGAATAAAATTATTTCAGTCGGTCAGAATTGGAATCAGCTGATTGAAAATGTACTACTATTAAAAAACACATTCAGCTCACTGGATCACGATCCAGGATTGGTTGATCTGGGATCAGAGTTGTGTTTTTGGTAATGGTGCAACGCAATGGAGAAATTGATCCAGGATCAGCTTGATCCAGGATCAGCTTGATCCCGGATCCGGTGATCCCGTGATTTGATCTTGCTTGGTGCAACCCAGCATTAGTAACTAGCTGAACCGAGGAACTTCGTTCTGCCAAATGAATCAGTATCCTTGAATGAAGTCATTTCAATTCAATTTATTTATTGTCAACAATACATAATAAAACATTCATATATTCAAACAAAAATTACATCACTTCTTATCATAATAATAAATATCTCGACATAAAACATCATAATTGTTACATCCCTCTTTAAACAAAGCTTGTGCTGAGGGATGATGCATCTCTGAAATGCCAATATCATATAAGACATTAAATTAAAGAATAACATGTATACTACAAGAAACCTGAAAACACATATCTGTTCTGCTCATTATACAAATGCTTGTATATTTGAAAATAAACATAGTATTTTTGGGTGTTGGCTACAAAATGTCGTGATTCGAGTGTTTTGCCACAAAGTAGTGAATGCAATAGTTCAGGTGGAAAGAGTCAATAATGGCAATTTCACTTTGCCACTAATCCTGGCGTTTCTCCGACAAACTTGAATGCAGCACAGTGCTTGCAAACAACGTCCATTGGCCCAATGCAAATGGAAGCATGCGAACTGTAACACAGCTCGATACAAATCAATACTTGAAGAAATTTTTGTGCATCAAAAATTGTCTCGCTGTTGATGTCTGAGGTTTGCTCTATCGTTTCGCATTGCCTATCGAGCCGTTTCACAGGCTGCCTGACATTGCTCTTCTGATTGACAAGCACAAAGTCGGGCCATACCAACGCGAGGTTATTGCCATCTTTCATTTGCCATGTTTTGAATTCTTATTGCATTTCGGCTTCTTTGGGAAAGATTTGATCTTCTTGGTCGTGGCATTGTTAATAATATTATCGATATAATAAGACCAATAATATCAACCAGATACAAATATGGTCGATAATAATTATATCAACCGGTCAACTTGAAGTATAACATTTTGTGTTATTTTCAAACAAAACAAACCACAGACAACATGATGTGTGCTGTCAGTTGTGTTTTGTAACCAAGGCCCAAATCACATGATCATCTATATATATATATATATATATATATATATAATATTAATGTGTGTCTGTATGTATGTATGTATGTTCCCTATAGACTTCAAAACTACTTGACAGATCGGCATGAAACTTTGGGATATGTTGTGTGAATATTGGGGATGGTTTCTGACCATACATTTTAATAGGGGGGCTAATAGTTATTATTAATTAATCCATTTTACAGACCTAACTTACTGAACTTGCCAGCCAAACAGCATAAAGGAAGAGCTGATAGGAGTCAACAGTTTTTAATCATATGGCAGGCCCCTTAGTGGCGTTATTTATGCTGTCTGGAACGCAAAGACTTTGCATGTAGGCTACCATGCAGTCGGAGCCTTGCAGGATGTAGGAAACATGACTGGATATGAATATAATTATGCTGGGTTGATGACATCTGTTAACCAATGCAGCTAGAAATTTGAAATGTAGTCTCAGTAGGAGGTGGCAAATAATAAAATCAAAAACCTAGCTTCTACCATAATAGTCATAGGAGCTTTAAATTTGAAATGTTCATTGAGAGGTGAGTAAGGTCTTACTGTGTAAGAAAACAACGAAGCATGCCTCTCTGATCAGCTGGAACAGCCCTAGGACTAACTTCTTCCCTAATAGTCCTAGAAGGTTGAAATTTGAAATGTAACTTCAGTGGGAGGTGGCAAATAATAAAATCAAGAATTTTTTATGAGAATGCAGCAACGCGCCAGCTAGTATGTCAATATAGTAGAAAGCACACGGCTGTAGTTGAGCGATTTGTTACCGTCAAATTTCAATCATCTGTTGTCCCTATCTTGACGCATGCCTTTTTCCTTTACGTGGCTCTGAATTTTGTTCAAATTAGGCTATCTGATGTTTTGAGTTGGGTATTAAAAAAAAAACCTTGGACAAAATGTCATGTGCTGTCAGTCAGTTGTGATTTGTTACTGAACGGCTAGATTGTTTTTATTTTGATAAATACTATATTTCAATACTTATCATGCTATTCCTGACTAAGATAAGAGTTATGATAAGAGTGATAAGAGTTATGGCTGACTAGATGTCTAGTGACGATACCGATATCAACCTTTCACAAGTAGTAGAAAAACTAGACTCTTTATTCGATGAAATGTGTGATTTTCGTTCAGAATTTAAGGAAATGTCTTAATCTATAGATTTTACGCATGAAAAGATTGATGATCTGAAAGAAATCGTTCAATCTCAGAATGTCGAAATAGGTAAATGGAGGGGTGAAGTGGACTTACTTAAAACTGAAAACAAAGAACTAAAGCAACTAGTTATGAATTTTAAATCGGAAATTAATGGATTGCAGCAATATTCTCGTAATAACAGTATTGACATACAGAGTGTGCCTTTCTCTAAAGACAAAAATATTTTCAACATTGTGTTAGCAGTCACCAAAGATATTCGGTTTGATTTAAGGCGTGGTATGGTGGATGCGGTTCATAGACTTGGATAAATCATCTGTTGTTCCTATGCTTTTTTCCTTTACACCGCTCTGAATTTTGTTCAAGGGTAATAGGTCAGGACTGAATCCGCCTGGAATTATCCTGAAATTTATTCGACAGTGGGACAAAGATGAGTTTCTTTGCCTGGCCAAAGTTAAGCCTGGTTTTCCCACTTCCAACGACAGTTTTGTGTCCAAAAATAAAATATATATATACATTCATTCAAGTTATATGTTAGAAAAATACGAATTCAATATATTTTTATGTGAACCTTGCATATTTCTTGGAATTGTACAGTTCTCATGCCTCAGCTCACGCCGGAGCATTCTCAGTCAGTCTGAGACTCGTTAGCGGAGAGTGAACATCTCCTTGATCGTATTAGTTATATTATTATTGTACTTTTTACTCACTCTCTATAATTTGTAACGTGTATTAAGAAATAATTTTTTTTTTTAAAAACACCAAAGTGTTTTCCCGAAATTTAACTGGCGCAGTCGGTAGGACCGCTTCGAGAACACAAAAATTGGTTCTTCGGTTTCAACCGTTAACGAAGTGGACATTCCAAAGTTTCGTGAGAGCGAGTTTAGTCACCTAATATTGGGACTTCGTAGAATACAAAAACTTTTTCAATATTCGGATATTTCGTTACAAAAATCATCTTTATTTGAACTCTTATCATCGTATATCGTGATAAGGCAATCGATCGCGATCATCAAGTCAAGTGACCCTCGAAACAAAGTGCAGTGTGCAGTTTTGGATTATTTTGGATTATCGCCGAAATCATCACCAAACAGTTGATCCGGTTCCCGAGCGATGAGCATAGAAGTGTATATTCTGTGAGTCATTTATGTTATTATTAGTCTATATTTTTACAATTGTACCAATAGTTTCATAATCTATAATATTTAATCTAAGTTTATTGCATATTTAAAAATTATTTTAACAAAATGGCTACCTCAAACGTAACGCCTCCACCCACTCCAAAGTTAAAAAAGGAATATTTGGACAGGATCCCTGAATTTTCAGGCGAGCCAACATTATTAAGTAGATTCATTGCAATTTGTGATAAACTTGTTGCAAAATTCTATGTAGCATCTAACCCAGATGATTTTCAAAACTATTATCTGTTCTCAATTATTCTTACTAAAATCAAAGGAGCAGCTTTAAATATTGTTACAAGCTCCAATAGCTTAGCGAGGTTAGAGAGGCTTTATTGACAAGTTATTTAGATAAGAGAGATTGCTTCACTCTCAATCTAGAAATGTCTGAAATGAAACAGGAAAGTGGGGAAAGCCCATTCAAATTTTATGAAAGGATTCAGCATATACTAAATTTACAAATTGCATTTTTTCAAAACAAAGAACAGCAAGGAACAGCTACTGTCTTGTGTGAATATGTTAAAAGACTAGCTTTAAGAGTATTGTTAAGGGGACTCCATGAACCATTAGGATCCCTTATGCGAACGAAAAATCCTTCCAACCTTGAAGAAGCCGTAAACATGCTCACTAATGATTTTCAGTTTAAAATGAGCAAAATGGTTCCTCAACAATTCCCGAAACCAAGTAATCTGAATTTTTTATTTGAAAGAAATTATCAATCACCCAGGTATGTTCCATTGAACTCAAATCAAATGCCAAGAAAAATGTTCCATAGAGGCCCCAACATGCAACAATCTCCCAATTTTTCGAACAAACTAGTGCAGCAATATAATAATCAAAATTATCAGCCTAATCGCCCATACAATCAGGGATTCAATAGGCCACAATTTTCTCAACAGCGAGTTGATCAACCAATCCCAATGAGCATCTCAACACGTAATTCTGGTCCACCTAGGAAAAACCCCCGTTTGTTTCAAATTACAGGGCAAAACTTGGACATTAACGAACAAACAGACTTTGATTATTCCATGTACAATGAAAATAGCAGTGAAAACGAGTTACAAGCTTTTGAAGTCTTATCACTACAGAATCAAGCTGAACAAGATCACACTGAACAAGCTAACAAGACCGATAATTTTTTAGGAGAGGCTTGCCTCGACGAAAATTTCCCATCATGAACCTTCAGGACGAAAAGAACGAATTACCTTTCTTTATCGACCCAATCACAAATCTCAGAGTTCTTATAGACACAGGGAGTACAAGATCTTTTGTAAAAAAATTTATTGCTACCGAATGTTACAAACAAGATTTGATTAAAGACCCATTTCACGTAGCAACAGCACTTGGCTCATCTAATGAAAAATTCAGTACAAAAATTCCGTTCATTGGTAAAAATAAAATGAAATTTTATTTGTTTAACTTTCATAAGGATTTTGATTTGCTTCTTGGCCTAGATAATATGAAAGCGTTGAAACTGCAGTTAGACTTTGTTAATAATAAGATGTATTATAAAAACAAAAAGATTCCCACACAATACTTTGATTCTGAAAAAAGTGATGTACATGATGAAAACAATAAACGTACTGCTATAGCAACCTACACTATTCAAGCGCGCACTCAACAGGTGATTGAAATTCCAGTTAATGTGAAGGAAGGTGAATGCCTGCTACAGTACACAGACCTTTCCGGCCTGGAAATACCGTCCTGTTTCATGGTGGAACGATACATGGGTGTGCTCATGCGGAGAACGAAAACTGGCTACGTTAGCGCATGACGTCACTCAGGATGCACCGCGCGCCAGTCACAACACCCCAGTATGGAGAAATGTCTATTAAACTGATTTTATTTATAACTGATGTTTATTAAACTGATTGATATTTACGAAATCGATAAATGTAATAATTATTGTATGAATAAAGGCGAAATTTCCTGCATATGGTATCCAAAAATTCGGTAATTGCTACTGGTTTCAACCAGCCAATGGGTAATAATTATGACAATGGGGTCATCATCAGGCATTATTATTATTATTACAGTATTATTAGTATTATTAATATTATTATTATTATCATAACTATTATTATTATTATTATAATTATTATTATTATTACTATCATTATAATGTTTATTAATATTATTATTTATATTAGTCTATTATATTATTATTATTATTATTATCATTATAAGCTTATAAGTCTATTATATTAATTTTATTATTCGTCTATTATTATTATATGTATTATTATTATGATTATTAAATTTAGTCTATTATATTATTATTATTAGCTTATTAGTTACGTTATTATCATCATCATCATAATTATTATTATTATTATTATCATTATTATTATTATTATTATTATTATTATTATTATTATTATTATTATTATTATTATTATCATTATTCTTATTATTATTAATAATATTATTTATATTTGTCTATTATATTATTATAATTGTATTTTTATTAGTCTATTAATATCATTATTATTATCATTATTATTAGCTTATAAGTCTATTATATTATTTTTATTATTTGTCTATTATTATTATTTTGATTATTAAAATTAGTTTATTATATTATTATTTTTAGCTTATCAGTCTATTATCATCATCATCATAATTATCATTATTATTATAATTCTTCTTCTTATTATTATCAATAATATTATTAGTGTATTATTATTTGTCTATTATATTATTATAATTGTATTTTTATTAGTCTATTATTATTAGCCAGTTTGAGATCTTGTAATTTAATTTATAAGATCGTTTGAACGTGATTTATTCATTAAAAACAAGAAAGAATTAAACTACATGTATTTACAACAGTAAGTGAAGTTAAACAAGTAACTTAAGCCATGAAATCTGAATGATGGGTTACTCATGAAAATAACAAAATAATAAACAGAGGTTGCTAGGTAAACTTACTGACGTCTAGAACTCCTGCTGTCAAAATGGCACAGAAATTTTTCTGGTCAATGGTGGGGGTTGCCCGACAATTGAGGGGAAGTAGTTTAGTGACCACGGACAGCTGTTGTCACTAAACAACTTCCCCTCAATTGATGTGTCGTCTGCACAATACTGTTCAATCCAAGTAACAGAATAGCTTTGAATAAAAATCATATATTTTTCGAAGAAAAACGAAAAACAACAACTTTACGATGGTTGCGTGCCATGAACAAAGAGGTTAATTATAATTTGTATAGGCGATTAATTTGTGTTGTTATCACCATAGGCAAAACGAGTGAGGGTGATAGGGGGGTTATTGGGGACATAGTCTGCATGAATGTAACGAAGTGGAATGGAAACTGGAATGGAACTGCATAACCAAACCTTTCCTAACCTGGCTAGATGTGACTGAACCACCTCTGTTTACTAGGTCGGTCAAAACGACAGTCATACAAATGGTGTCCTCCCGATAAATGGTACATTGCGTTTCAATGACAAATTTACAGAGGTGGTTTAGTCACATCTAGCCAGGTTAGGAAAGGTTTGGTTATGCAGTTCCATTCCACTTCGGTCCATTCACACAGACTATGCTTCTGCGCATGCGCGAAATGTTAGCACATGTGTAGATTTGGAAGGTCGCGATCAGGCAACCCCCACCATTGACCAGAAAGATTCCTGTTCTGATTTGACAGCAGGAGTTCTAGACGTCAGTGGCAACCTTACACAGATAGTAGTTTTGATCTTTTTTCTGCAGGCGGGCATTATAGGGAGCTAAGCTATTTTCTGACATTTAATGGTTTTAGATTACAAAATGATGTTCGCAATATTAATGTGAGAACTTTAGACTTAGTTATATCAAATATATTTGAATTGGGTGTGTTGAGAAAGGATAATGGGCTTGTTCAGACCGACCCTCATCATCCAATTTTATCTTTGAATTTATTATCAAAAAAGAGCAAATTTAAGGCTGATTTTCAAAATGCAAATGTGTACAATTTTCAAATAGGGAATTAATTTATCTTATATCGTTTATTGTCCTCATTGACATGGGAGTCAGTTTTATTCGTAAAAACGAATGATATTAACCAAAATCTTGATGTACATTATTATAATACAAGAAGCCGAGGAGATTATCACTTGGTGAGTCACAATAGTAGCCTATTCAAACAAAAACCTAGTTATATTGGTAGGAAATTCTACAACAAGCTACCGCAGTTTTTGAAGAGTCTTGAAAATATAGAAATATTTAAAAATCAATTGAAGAAATATTTAGTTGATAAAGCTTTTTATAGTGTACAAGAGTTCCTTTCACATCAAAATTAAGCCTCACCTCAACTAATTGAAGTAATTATGGTATCTAGTGTATAATATTGTTGATCTGACTTGTCTTATACTCCTTAACTGGAGTCTCCAAGACGTAATCTACAAAAACAAAAAAAAAAAAAAAAAAAAAATCAGCTGAGGATGTGAATGAGGCATTGAAAATATTTTATGACATACTATATTTTTGTCTCGACTTCGAAATTCCAAAAAAATCATTGCATGGCTCTAAATATCCTGTATGGTACACTCCAGACATAAAATGTAAATTGAAAATCAAAGACATGTTCAGGAGAAAGTTTGGTAAGACGGGGTTAATGAAGTACAATCATGAATTTAAAAAAATTAGGGCTGAAGTGGAAAGGTTGATCAAGTCTGCTTATAGGAGTTATGTAATCAGTACTGAAAATACTTTGAAGAAAGATCCTAAAAAATTTTGTGATTTTGTGAAACAAAATAGATCTTCAAATAACGATAATATTGCTGAGTTTACACTAAATAATGGACCATCCATTACTTCTGCTTTTGTCAAATACTTTAGTTCAGTATTTGATACAGACAAGCCATTGGATGTGGATGAAGCACTCAATTCACATATTATGAGTGGTGGTCAGTGTTTGCATATTCCGTCAATCACTTTGAAAGATGTTGAAGATGCTATTTGTAAACTTCTCAATAAATGGTCGTTTGGCCCTGATTATATCCCAAATTATATTTTTAAGGGTTGTTCCGAGTTTCTATTGAAGCCACTGTCTCATATTTTCAATTTGAGTCTCAGAACTAACACTTTTACTACATTTTGGAAACTTAAAAAAGGCGTGAAGGCTGAAATTTCCAACTATCAGCCTGTAGCTCTTTAATTAACTGCTGCAAAGGTTTTTGAAATAATATTATTCAAGAATATTTTTTCGCATATGCGTCCCCATTTGTCAGACATGCAGCATGGTTTCTTTCCATCTCGTTCAATTTCAACTAATCTTGTAAATTTTTCTGATTATGCATCAACTGTCCTAGATGAGAGGAGTCAAGGCCAACGCACACAGCAATGGACGGACGTATGCTGTCATGTGGCAAAGCCATGACGGGAAAAAATAATTAATTAATTCATTTAATAAATTATTGTTGGGGTAGTTGACAAAGTAGAGAGGAGCAGCCACCGGTCAGGGCACAGAATGTAGATAACGATCTAGACCGGTGGAGTGCTTTCTACTGCGTCGAGGCCTCCCCCACCAGTTCCTCACCCGTTTTGGGGGAACAGCTCTCTGATGAGGAAGTCAGAGAAAGTCTTCTTCAAGTCCTCGAACTGATCGGTCATGGTGTAGCAGGAGTTTAACTGCAGTCAATTTTCACTTTGTGAAAATTGAACACACAGTGCCGGTTGTGTGAACTTGTGCGCGGAGTGAACGTGTGCTAGTTCGGTCAGGACAAAGCACGAGCTGGTGCTAATCCCTGACGTGGTGATCGCGGCGCGAGTCATGGGATTAACGCAATCCGTGAGCGCGGGTTTGGGAGTTTGTAATTCCCAAACGGTTCGAGGTTTTCGGATGCGATCCCATTCCTTTCCTCATTCCCAGTACTCCTAAAATCCCCTATCCTATTCCTTACCGGTTAGCAGAGGCCACTGTACCCCCGCCGATAGCGGCAGTAGGTAAAATAACCTCCGCCAACACCCGCCATTCCTTCCCTTACCTCTTGAAAAGGCAGGGGAACCAGAAACGGCTGGTATTAGCAGGGTCTGGAACTCCGGCCATATCCTAGCAGGGGGTAATAACTTCCGCCCCCTTTGGAAAGTGGCAGAGGTGTACTCTTCCGGCTGGATATCCTTCCCTCTCCCTCCCCGAAATTCCTCTTTCCCCACCCACAGCAGCAGAGGCTACCGCCTCCGCTGATAAGGGGCAGGAGTAGCTGTATTTCGGCCCTTCCCTTCCTATCCCCAAAAACCAACTCCTTTCACCTCCACCCCTTAGTGGAGGAGCGAGCACCGCTCCTCGCTAGGTCGCGGCCGGTCCGCGTGGCCGCGGGACCCCGAATCCACGACGCGGAGGTCGGGAAAGTTAAACGACGCCCAACGACAGTATTTCCAACCGGTGAGGCAACCCCGAGCGCGGCGGAAGCCTCAGAAGGAAGTGTCGACCTCGTCGCCTAACCCCAGCCACCCGCCGACTAGAGCTAGTTGGTCCGGAGCAACACCGGGGCAATCACGCCAAAATCGAGGTAACGATTTTGCACGTGATAATGCAGACAGACGTTTTGGTCAACACACATAGCCGCAGACGGATGGGGGATTGTCCGCTGCTAGTGTTCAGTGAGATGGCGTCAAATGATGTTGTGTGTTGTGGCACAAACTTTTCAAAAAATATTCCGTGATCTGGAAGTGCCTCAAACGCGAGGGGTTTGAAACTATTACATTTTTAATTTATGGAAACGATTAAAAATTGTAACTTAACGATAATATCCATAAGGTTTTTTGAAGTTACAGCCTTCATTGATTAACTAATTGAATAATAATAATTATTATGTTACTATTGTTATTATTATTTTATTATATGTAGAAGGAAAAATTTAAACCACCTTATTTTCTCCTTATTTATTGCCTAAATTAGTAAGAAATATTTTTAAAAATAATAATTTTTCTAGGTACATAATAATTTGGTTTTTAACGGTTTGAAATAAATCCATGTTGGCTGATTGTATTTGTTCCTATATAAATTATGCATAATATATTAATGCTAGCAATTGCACTTTTCAGACTACTTTTTCTCAGAACAAGGGAGTGTACCTTGGCTAGAAGTCGTGGCTAATGACATATACTATCTTTGTTATTTTAAGCGATGAAGCACCAGTATTTTCAATCATCAGCACTAGTGTAATCAAATATATTCTTTTATTCAGCATAAATCAAACAACTCATGACTATAAAGTCATTTTATATCTTATTTCGATTAGCAAGTGGGTCAATCGAGATTAATGAGTGATTCTATTTTTACAAACTATACATTTCTTAATATAATTAGGATCAACAGATCTGGGAATTAACTTCTTGGCTATTACATTTATATTTATGCATAAAACTTTATGAGACATTGCCTTCATTGTGATAAATTTGTACTATTGTAAGAATGATTTTCACCATATTACAATACAGTATTAAAATTATATGTGCAGGCTAAGAAGAAAGGAAACAGGGACCCTCGTCAAAGACTTGCTCTGTTTTATAATACTTATCATCTACTTCTTATGTTATTTATGCAAATATAGGATTGAAATAAAGAAATATCATATGTAACCTGCTTCTATTAGTTTTTTCATGTCAATTAAAAAAAAATTACCTATTAATTAACTAAAGAAAACACAAAGTACATGTAACCAATGAATACAGATACTATTCATTACTCTGTGATGTTTTCCATGACAAAATACTTAATGAACAATCTAATATTAAAACTGACACTGTATTTCATGTTTAAATAATGTTTTACTCACAAATTGGAAATGCTTGAGGAATGCATTTCACTTCTGAAAAGAAGCTTATTCATTACTATTTCATACTATTCAGATAGTATCTGTATTCATTGGTGTAACGCAAAGCAGGCAAATTGGTTAACAAACCTAACAGCGCCTCTTGCGGGACTGCCAATAAGTTGAGTTAGCGCATACGTGATATGAAACGTAGGCATCAGACGTTTAGCAAATCGCCCCCGGAGCGAATCTAAAATGTCTGCATGCAAACGTCTGCAGACAGACGGATGTCTGTGAGCGTTGCAACATTTAATAAACTGGGGAGTGATTTTTCATCCGTCTGTCCACATACATCCGTCTGTTGCTGTGTGCGATGATGTTGATGATATATTTACTGATTTTAGTAAGGCGTTCGATAAAGTTAATCATCAAGTGATGCTATCTAAATTGAATTATTATGGTTTTTCTGATACATTAATAACATTTTTCTCTTCTTATCTACTTGGTAGGCGGCAATATGTGTCATTTCAGGGCTATAATTCTGGTGAGTTCACAGCAGGCTCTGGTATACCACAAGGAAGTAATTTAGGTCCTCTTCTTTTTAATACATACATTAATGATATTACATTTTCAATTAAATCAAAATCATTGATGTATGCTGATGATTTGAACATTTTTAAAATAGTAAGAGATGTATCGGACTGCAACATTATCTAGCAGGACTTGCATTCGTTGGAGGAGTGGTGTATGATCAATAAACTTGATTTAAATATTAAGAAATGCTGTGTCATGACGATTCATCGGAATTTCTCTCCTGTTTGTTTTCCTTACAAATTAAGAAACAATGAATTGAATCGTGTTAATGAATTTTCTGATTTAGGTGTTCTCATTAGTGATGATCTATCAGTTATCAATCATATAATTAAAATTGTAGAAAAATCTTTTAGCTTATTACGGTTTATTTCCAGAATAGGTAGAGTGTTTGAAAATATAGATTATTTGATATCATTATATCATTCTTTAATTCGCTCTAGACTTGAATTTGCATGTGTTGTGTGGTCACCTGTGCAAGGTGTGTGGATAGATATGATGGAAAGAGTACAGAAAAATGCTTGCGCCTTTTATATTATGATATCCATGGCAACGTGCTTCAACCCATCTGGTAGATAAGATATGCTGAACTTCTTCCATTGTTCAGTTATGAGAAATTATAGAAACATAAAAAAATTATTAAGCTTTGTTTTTTGCATGGGGTTTTGACTGGTCGCATTGATGATCCCAACACTCTATCGTCAATCTCCTGGTATGTACCTGCATACGGAGGTCGCGCCAGCAGACTTCTCTATCCTGGAATGGCACATACCGCTTATCATGCGGCCTCTCCTTTAATATCTTCTGCTATCCTCTTTAATTCTGTGGCGGATGGTGTGGACGTTGCTATGTCACCTGTATGTTTTAGACAGGCCTGCTCCCGTGAAATTATTGACATGCTTTAATTCATAGTAATAAGTAATTATTTTACAATTATATATAAAATAATAGGAGTTGAAATAATAATTATAGTTCAAAATTCATGCCTTACTTGAATGGAAAATGTAAATATTTTAGAGGTTAAGTGTCAAGTTGAAGTGGTGAGAAATGAAGATTATTTTAGGAAGAAATTTTTTTGCATCTGTTTTTTGTTGTATCTATGAGTTTTTTATTGTTGGTAACTTAATTTCAATTTTTTTGTATCAAATTCGAGTTAATTTTTGTATAATTTGTAGGTAGGAATGTATTAATTAGTAAAGCAAGCGCATTAATTGGATTTTTTTATATGTTTGGCTTGTTTTGCAGGAAAACTTATTCTATAGTATGTAGACTACATTAGTTTAATAGTTTAGTTGACATTGTGTACTCTGCAAGCTGTTGTACTGTTTTGTATGTGCTTTTTTCCTGTAATAAATTTATATTTCTAAGAGGAATCCAAAAAATCAAATATCATAAAAATTGGTCCAGCCGTTCTTGAGTTATAAACGGTGTAACTAACACAACTTTCTTAGACCTATATTCACGACCTCCAGCTATA
Source organism: Conomelus anceps (assembly GCA_948455865.1). Classification (NCBI taxonomy): domain Eukaryota; kingdom Metazoa; phylum Arthropoda; class Insecta; order Hemiptera; family Delphacidae; genus Conomelus; species Conomelus anceps. Next base: position 17,468,242 of record OX418222.1, read on the forward strand.
TAATCAATAGATCACTTGTTATTATAATTGGAATATTAGAAATGAGACAAAAAAATATATTATTATTATGAATGATAACTTTAATCATATTAATAAGGCTCAACCAAATGAATAAGGGGGGGCCCGAGGGCTATCTTTAAATCTGATTCCAGTTGCATATGATGGAGAAGCTCATTTTAAAAATCATATGTACCTATAGAAGAAGGTATGGGTACCTTTCCTTTTTTCCCTTATAAATATCATTTAAAAACATGTACAACAAAATTTAAAAAAAACCTTATACATACATGCATACATACATCGCTGCACATTCATGCCAAATGTCAAAGAAATCGGTCCACGCATTCGGCCGTGAATGCGTTTCAAACAAACAGACAGAATGCAAAATGGTCGACTTGAAGCAGAGACCTCTCTTCATTCGGTCAATTATACAAACATAATAAATGTTTCTTCCAAAAATACAATGCGGTTGAAGAATCAAAAAGTATACAAAAATATATGAGTACCTGACAATGCATTAATTAGAGAGACAGATACAAAATAATTGCTTGTGATTTTTGGGGCACAACTAGTATAAGTTGAACATGTGTGCTAGCCTCGAGTTCTTTTAGTTTTTGCTTGCTTATACACGATATTCAACCAATGCAATCGATCTGCAATATTGGCATGTTGTAGCTAACTGACTGCAGTAACAATCCATATATGACAGCTAGCCTTGTCAGACTTGTAGACTAGGCAACACGGTACAAGCAGTGTTGTCAATTTGTGTGCATTGAGGTTGGTGATTGTCTACTATAAACTGCTGGCATCGTCCCATATCTGGCAACACTGCAATTTTTTTAGAACTTCCTAAATTGACGGCATGAAGATCCTATAGTGGCGATTGGTTTTTTATCATAATTATTTTTGCATTCAACCCACTAAGACCAAAATCAATAAGGATAACACTTGGACTATGAGGAAGTTTCAAGTTTCAAGGGCTTAGAATCTTCCTATCAAGAGCTAAAGCACAGATGGACGGACAATGGCATGATTTTGATAAGGCCCTGTCAGGTCCTTAATAATTATATTAATTTTTTGAACTATTGGAAGACAAATACACTGCTATTAGGGACAGAAACATGTGCCTTCACCTACCTTGCGCATAGCGCACCACAATCACGTGATTGGAATCGGTGTGCAGACGTTGTTCATGCACATAGCCCAGTTTCAGATCGAGACCCGCGTCGGGTTTGCGCAGTTCGACAAATGTGCTTGTCTTGTGACCAGCGAAAGTGCGGAACGATGCGTAGGACGCCTGCGCACTCAGTCGGCGCATGTCCATTGATGAGACAATCCCCACTGAATCTTCACTGGCCACGCCCCCTGATGACTCACTGGCCATACCCACTAGGGGCGGCGGATTCGTTTGCAGGTCGGCTATGTACTCCACATGTTCTTGGGCGCGCTGGGGAGGAAAAACAGAATATTTCATTGGAAATAATCTATAGATAGATAGAATTGCATACTTGAATATTTTGTTATTTACATTTTGCTTGTTGTATACGTGGGTGTGGGGTTCCATCTTATAGTTATCTAGGACATGTTACTGTATGTATCTTTCTATATTGTCCTATATGTCCTATGGTAAGGCCAATGCTGAAAAAACAAAGACCCACAGGTTCCAGTGAATTAAATCCATAAGCTTACTGTGTGTTCTATCAAAGGTTTTTGAAAGGATTGTTTATCACCAGATGGTTCAATATTTGTCCGCTTTCAATCTATTTGATCATTACCAGTCCGGTTTTAGGGCAGACCACTACCGCGTTAATTCATGTGATAGATGACATTCGTCTGACAATTGATAAAAAAGAAGTTACGTTTTTTATCTTATTTGATTTTAAAAAGGCATATAATTCTGTTATGCATGAGATTCTTCTATCTAAGCTGCGAAGTTTGAATTTTTTGGAACCGTCTTTTCTCTGGTTCAATGCATACCTTTGTGGACGAAAACAACAAGTTGTTGATGACAATGGGCAGACTTCAAGGTGGTTGGATATAGCTTCTGGCGTTCCTCAAGGTTCAGTCTTGAGGCTGCTCTTATTTTCTTTGTATGTGTATGGCATATCATCATGTTTCTGCCATTGTAAATATCATGTGTACGCGGATGATCTTCAAATTTATTCTCACTGTAGGATTCCCAATATCACACCGACTGTAAATAGTATCAATGAGGACGTTTGTAGGTTGATAGATTGGTCTGTTAAACATGGTCTGAAGGTTAATGAAAGTAAAACACAGTCAATCGTTATCGGGTATAGTGAGCTTCTCAAACCTTCTGAATGCTCTCTCATTCCTGAGATGAAAGTTAATGATATTTCTATACCTTACCTTGAGAATGTAAAAAATTTAGGCTTGATAATGAATCAAGACTTGACTTGGAATAATCATATATACCAAATTTGCAAAAGGGTGTTTTATTCTTCATGACAATTAAGAAGGTATAGTGACCTATTACCTGTCAAAGTCAGGATATTTTCAGTTCAGTTTTTCATTTTTTCCTTTTTTTTGACTATGGCTCATTAGTTTTCCATGACATGACTGGTAAGCTGGATCTTAAACTCCAAAGAGCTCAAAATGCCTGTTTTCGTTTTGTGTTTGACATGAGGTTATCTGACCATGTTTCCCATTACTATGAGAGTACCAAGATATTGAAACTAGAACAACGTCGAAATCTTCTTGCAGTCATGGCATATAGTATTCTTGAATCAAAATTACCAGCTTATTTCTCTAATTCATTCAATTTTATGTCCGAGGTCCATAGTAGGGCAATGTGTTTTTCTCGAGTGACACTAAAAATTCCGATTCATAGATACTCTTTTTTCAACAAATCGTTCACTATATCTGGCTGTAGACTGTGCAATAAATTACCACCAAACATTCAAAGTTGTCGATCAAATTGTTATTTTAAATCATTGCTTTATACTTTATTGCTACAAGGAAACAATTTCCTGTGACTGAACACATTACATGTATATATCTATTTTTTACTATGACTGAAATGCTTTAAAACTTATTTTCCCCTTTTGTACAGAGTATTTCTTTTTAATAGTTATGCTACTTTATACGTAACCAACTTGTAATTTACTTTTTGTGATGATGGAATTTATTTTTTGTTTTCATACATTTCAATAGCTTTCTATTTGTTTTGCAAAATGAATAATAAGACGAAATTGTCACAACCACATTTATCAATTTCGTCTTAACATTCAATACCTTCCACAATATCGCCTTCGCCACTACAAAAGAATGTTTTGCAAAAATGTATTATTTTATTCTTCGTGATCATGAACTTCTATATGATATGAACTTTTACAGTGATAATTAGAAAGGAATAATTTAATTTTTTGGCATTCATAATATGTATTCAGTTATTGCTTGAAGACCGACCAATTGTTTATAATTATTTTTAAAATTTTATTATATCATTTTTATTTCTTGTATTTTGTTAATTTTATGTAATGGATTTGGATATGGGGCTATTTAAAGCCTCGCCCGAGCCTAAATAAAGTACTTCATCTATCTATCTACGTATGTCAACGAAACTTTAACACTGAAGAATAGAGACTGAAGAAGGTGGAGAGGAAGAAGAAGAGAAAACAAAAGAGGAGAGGAAGCAGAAGGTAAGGAACAAGTAGAAAAATAGATGGAGGAGAGGAGAAAGGGGAGCAGAAAAGGAGGGGAGGAGGAGGGGTGAAGGCAAAAAACTAGAAAAGAGGAAAATTGGATAAAGGAAAAGGAGGAAAAGAAGCTGGTGGAGAAGAAAAAGAAGAAGAATAAGAACAACAAACACAACAACAAGGTAATGCAGAGGAAGAAGGAGGAGAAGAAGAAATAGGAGGAGGAGAGGAAGCAGAAGAAGGAGGAGGAGGAGAGAAGGCTGGAAAAAGAAGAATAAAAGAGAGCAGGAGAAGGAAAAGAAAAAGAAGAAGGAATAGGAGTAGAGGAGGCAAAATGAGAAAAAGAAGAAGAAGAATGATGAGGAGGAGGAGGAGATAAGGCAGAAGGAGAAAAAGAAGAAGGAGGAGGAGAAGAGGAAGAAAAAAGATACCTTTTAATTTGTACACAGGCGTGTCATGTTCTTGACATCCAGATTACAATTGAATCAGACAACCTGCTAGTAAATGTTTTTTATAATTTTGTTATTTATTTAATTCAATGTCCTGTTATTTACGCAATAATAATATGCAATATCAGAATATATTTGAAGAAAATAAAAATGTAAGTTGATCAAATAGACACTAACCAGTAGCTTGACATTGAGCACCAGATTGATGTGCGGATAGGCAGTGCTCTCCAACTGCAAACCACCAAACACACGTTGTACACGTTTTGTTGATCGGTCGCCCAGCTTGACTTCGACACGCAGCTGATGGCCAGCCGGCGGGCCCTGGCCCATAAAATGATAGTCCAACGCAATGTTGGCGGCGAACGAGGCCTCGTTCACACGTATGTAGCCGTGCGCGGTCGCCTCGAAACGCTGCGTACGAAACGCGAGGGCCACGTCACACTGTGCTATGCCCTTCTTTTCCACCCATTTTAATGTGCCTAATGGAGAGATAAAATAAAATTAGATTACTTTATTTACATAAATTTCCATTTTAAGTGATTAAAATAGTAGTGTATGCAACGATTTTTTATTATGACTGCCTTGTAGCCATGAGTGAGATGTAAGTTAGAACACGAGCGAAGCAAGTATTATAAACACCTCTCAAGTTACTTAAAGGCAAAATACAATCGTTGCTTACAATATTTTATTGTAACAATATAATACGTTTAATTTATAATGAATCTGATATCTTGTCCAAAACATACAACAAACTAGAATGAGTGTTTGTTGTTGTTCGGTTCTGAGTTCAAATTCAAATTGATTTCGCAATGTTTATTTGAATCAGTTGATGTGACCATTCCATAATATTCATTTTGACACTGCTTTGAAGAAATCTGGAGTTCTGATTGGTCTAGACTCCTGTACTAAAATAGTTAATATTCTTTTTTATTGCCGATGCCAACATGAGTCCGGAGATTTGTGCGTGGTTAATGAGGTAAATGGGTGAATTATGATAAACATCCATGGTTGAATGGAATTCAAACCCAAGGCTGCAAGAAACGAAACCAGCCAGAGCTTAATAAGCCAGCTAACCTCAGACAAGCGCTCCAACCAACTGCGCTACCAGAGCCGCCAAATAAGACACTACTTTGATAAGACAGGGAATAAGTAAGCTGTATTGACATCACTTTCTAAACTCGTATTTTACGAGATTCATAATGTAGCCGTAGATTAATGCATTTTTCTTCTGCAATACATTTTTTTCAAGTTGTACAATTACCCCTTAGACGCATAGCTGACATGAGAATGAAAGAGACCAAAGTAGGTCAAGAGCGTATCTAAATTTACACAGTTTCTCAATTTTCTCAAAAGATAATTTATTTGAGATAGTTTTTTTGATACGTGCATGACATATATGCCGGTATTTATGAACGTTCTTCAGTGTCTCTTGACACTCCTATATAAATACATAACACTTTAAGAGTCCCTCAAGTCAATAGACACTGAAGGAACGTTAATTAATACCCAGCTCGGCTTAAAATCAAGTTTTGGAGTTTGACAGGTTTGGTCAAAGCACCACCATGCTAAGGTTTTAAATATGCTCTTTTCAGGTCAAAAATTAATTGACTAATAATCCCAGAAACTAAGCCAGGCATCAGGTAATGTGACTGAAGTGATAGAAAGTTGATGTATTCCGAATTTGTTATGCCACAACACCAATAAAATTCAGAATTTAGATGTCACTTATAATAGAAGACAGGTAGCTTCAGGTGATGAGAGTGAGGTCAAGTTCCTGGGATTCGCTTTTGATTGTCGTTTGAACTGGTCCAATCATATTTATATCACTGCTGGTAAACTTAGTAGGGGTATTTTTATGATCAGGAAATTAATGATATGTGTCGGTGAGAATATCTTAGAAGTGGTCTACTTTGCTCATATACAGTCTCACTTAGCAGACAGTACTATCCTTTGGGGCTCAAAAGCATATTCTTCTAAGCTATTTGGGATCCAAAGAAGAGCAATAAGACTAATGTGTGAACTCCCCAGAAGAGCTGATTGCAGGAAGGTTTAGAGTGCTCAAAATCTTGACCCTGCCTTCACTATTTGTTTTACAAAGTTCAATTTATGAAAAAGGAGAATTTGGCAAACTTAATTGAAATGTTATATAGTTCATAGTCATAGCACGCGAACGAGGAGCAACTTAATCACTCACCGTTATAACTATGCCAATACACAAAAGACCTTCCTTTTCATTGGTGTAAAGCTTTAAATCCACAAGATTTCAGACATTTAACAAACTCAATTTTTAAGCACAAACTAAAACGTTTCGAGTTAAATAACCCACTGTACAAATATGAAGATTTTGTTGAACTAACAAATTCTCTGTGGGCAATTTATTGTAATGACTTAGTTGGATTCTCTCTTTTTTATAAATCTTCATCTTGAAAGGTTATTTTTTAGATTGAAATTATTATTATTATTCACGTTTTGTATTTTTGAATGCTGTTCTGTGTTGTGATTTTGTGACTATTTGTAATGCTCCTGATGAACTCGGTAGTTGCTGCAATAAAGATCTTATTTATTTATTTATTTAAACTTTGAAATATTTATGTGATAATGCCTCACCGTCAAGGTGTGCCACACTCTTTCCGTTAATCTGGAAATCGAGCTTCGGCTGATGTGTGAAGCCGTACTTGCCCTGTGTGGACTTCAGAGACACTTCGATGTCCACGTGCTTCTTACCGTTTATATCCAGTCCAAACACCAGCGACCGATCGAGCGGCAAACGAACGTATCTGCCTGCAAAAGAGAAACACACCTGTAAAAATATGAATACTGAAAAATATTCTAGCCCCCCCCCCCCCCCCCCCCCCGGAGAACTCTCTCGCGAACTATTAATTTTGAAATTGGCCCACTATATAAAGCTTAGCTTATCCCAAGAGAAGATGTTAACGAAAAACGACAGTTTTGTAGATACAGTAAATGCTACTGATTTTAAGGCCAAGGAGTTACATATAATTATTTATCTATACTATAGTCACTACACTGTTTCTAGCATATTTAAACATTGCAGCCTTCTATCAGCTGTTCCCCACATTTAAACTACATAGGCTTCGATCACAAATTTATTTGTAATTAAATTTACATATGATTCCATATGATTTTTCCATCATAATATTCCCTATAGTGATGATTGCCTGAGAACCTATCCTTTAGTTTCGCCTCCAAAAGGATGGAGGAATAGGTCGATTTCATTGGCAAACGAACTTGATCTGTATAAAGGTTCCAAGAATATGTGTTTAAAATTTGAAGATGATTGGTCAAAGCGTTGGAAAGTTATCGTCGAACATACATATAAACAAGCACACAGACAAATCGACAAGCCGCGAGCCTCGAGTCAAAACTAAGAACTCGTTACGCTCGTTCAACTAAAATTAGCAGATTTATATTGTAAGACATACGGGACATCTGTAATATATGAACTACTAGAAAGAGAATTCTGTCATGGAAACTTCTAGAGCATCATGTGAGGTTAAAAATGAACAAGGGAAGAAGAAGATGAAGGCGGATAAGAAAAAGTAGGCTTACATTAGATTTGTAAAGAGTTTGCCATAATACGTCACAATCTAGAAATTCTTCTTCTCAATCCTCTTCTTGACGCTCTTTTTTTCTTAATTTTTCTACTCATTCTTTTCCCTCTCCTCCTCCAATCGCTCATTCTGCAGTGTTAAAGTTTCGATGTCGACAGAGGACAGCATGAAGACATTTATACATTAACCTAGCCAGCAGGCTCGCTTCGCCCGTCTTGCCAGGGCTCTCCGCCCTCAGGACCCACGGGGGGACAAATTCATACCTAACCAGGGAAAGGAGAATATCGTCACGAAAATTTCAACTTTTTTGGTCACACTAAACACGAGACCGCTAAAAACCCACTAGGAAAACAAAATACAAGCGAGTTTTTGGGAAAATTTAAAAATATTTCCTTAGCACGCTTTAAATCCGAAACTTAACGTATATACCAAATTTCAAGTTTTTTGCCGAGTAGTTCTTGAAGACATTTAAAACCCCCAGAAAAACTTCAATTTTGGGCGTATTTTTGGGAATTTTCAAAATCCGGTCTCAGAACAGGACTAGGTTGTCAACTGAACATGAGTAAAAAACTTAAACTATTTTGGCCGAGTAGTTTTCAAGAAACGGCGATGAATGAATGAATGTCAGTCAGTGAATGGTTTTTAGGTTATATAAGGATTGTCCATAAAAACATCTACAGCATCCTAAACTAAAATTTCGTATCACTCACCCTGTGCAGACAACCTGTTGTTCTGTGACTGTACCAGCAATGATATATTATAGATGTGCTCGTTGTAGGCAACTTCAGCTCGTACAGTTCGATTAATCAGTGATCCGGGCGTCTCAAAAACGGCACTCATCACTGTTCTATTTTCAACCTACAAAAACAAACACACAATAATTAATCATTTACACACAACTGAAAATTAGATCTTCTTAGCGATATTGTCATACATATCCATAGTGAATAATACCGATGTTGTCAACGTCTATAAACGTATAAATGTCTTAACGCTCTTCTCTTAATGATAAAATACAAGCGATGCCTGTGACAAAAAATAAATAAATTATAATAAAAAGGAAGTTGTAGATTAAACATTGTATGCAACGATTGTATTTTGCCTTAAACCTACTCGCTAGATGTTTAGAACACTCTCGAACAAGTCACTCGTTTCTTAAAGGCTGTCATAATACAATCGTTGCATAAACTGCTATAAATTAATTTATGGATATATTATATAATAGGTATATTTTATATTATAATTCATTTTTTATTCATGCAGTTTTTAATTCACTATCTATTCTGGAAATTTAAAAAGACTGTGAAATAAATTCAAATTCAATTAAATGCAATTTACTGCTTTAACAAATTTTATAATAATGAATTTATAATAACTGCGCTTCGATGTGTGACCGTGCTTCTATGACTTGATGTTATAAGCATTATTCAATCAACTTCCTCTATCAATAGCTACATTATCAAACTTTAATATGTTTAAGAATAGTCTCCGACATTCAATTAACATGAAACAAAATTGAAGATTTAGCATACGAGCCTTTTGTTTATTTTTTGTTTTTCTTACTATTTTTGTTATTATTTTTCATACTGTCTTGGGTGTACTGGTTTGTTAAACAGTTGATTTGCAGTGAGTTGGCAACAGTTCAGGGTACACGTTCTGAAAAGTTGTAATGATTCTATGGTTTTTTATGTCATTACAGTTATAGTGAGATTTTGTTTCAATTAAGATGGATGATAGTTTTGTTTAATGTTATTAATCCACAGTGAAGTTTTTTGTGCTTCTCTTTTTTTGTTTGTTAAATATTGAAAAACATAAATATACCAAATATGAATAAGGAAAAATAGAAACGGCAATTGTTTTGGCTTATTTTAGTTTGTAAGATACTTTGGTTTATTGCAAGATATTTTAGTTTGTTGTAAGATACGTTCAGTCCAGGGTAAAAGTATTTGGTTAAGCGACTCATACCTCAGCACAAGCTTGATGAACCATTTTTTATTCTAAAAGCATTATTCCTTTTATAATTATTAATTTAATATTCTATATTTATTTTGTCTCGAATATTCTATGATTTTATTTGTTTTGTCTATGAGATATTTTATTTTTTTATTTATTTAAAAAAAAGAAAAGTTTATTTTATTGTATACTCATATATTTTGCATCTTAGAATGTCATTGTGTTTTTATATGCAGATGTATTGTACATTTTGATTGGTTAAAAAAAAATTATTATTACTTACCCGGTGGTTCGGGACCCACCTAACATTGTAGGTCAACCATGTTCTTCATAGCATGGCTCAAACGGCGCGGTGGAACTACCCGTAAGGGTGTCCCCACCAATAAAAGCCATACGCTTATTATTATTAACTAGCTGACCCGGCGAACTTTGTTCCGCCAAACAGCCAAAGATAGAGCAGATTTATGCTTTTTATGTCATAGCATATCGTCTGATGATCCGTCAAAATTCATCGAGCTATATTCTTAGCGTATTTTAAAGTGGTTGAAATGATTTTAAATTAACCAGCCCTTTGACCAATTTTCTCAAAACAAAAATACATTAATCTTTTAGTCGGTTCTTATGACGGTCCTTGTAATTAGGAGTGAATTTATTTACTTTATTTTTAAGCCGAAATCAAATAGATTAAAATTTATGTCATTTTGAAATCGAAACTATGATATTCATACTCACCTTTAATGGATTTTTCATTTTTATATTGAAATAATATCTATCTTCTTGACAAAATATCAGCCGGTAATGCAACGCATTATATGAACGATGTGTTACAGATATTTGTTGCAGTTGCCCAGTGTTGCGACGTGTGAGCACAATATCTCGTTTTTTCTAAGTTTTCTCCAACAATCAGGATTGCAACTTATCTATTGTTGGAGAGTTAAATGTGCGTTCGTGTGCCATCACTAGGCATAGAAATTTAATTAGAGTGGAACAGCACAGGACAAATTTTTATGAACTGAATCCCAATTACATCAGTAAAAGGGTATTTAATTCATTGCCATGTGATGTTAGAAATGCTCAATCACTCAATTTGTTCAAGATTAGAATAAAGGAATGGCTTATAGATAACTGCTTTTATAGTTGGCACAGCCTTTTTGAACATTAAAGTTAGTTGCTATTATTGATACCTGTATTCTTTAATATTGTATTGTTTGTTTTAGTGACTTGTAGTTAAATAGGCCTATAGGTATTGACTGTGATCATTTAATGTAGTTTTATGTTAATTAATGTATTGATTATTCCAATGTTGTATGACAATAAATTGTCGATGTTATATTTTGTTATAACCCATGACAAATGAATGAATAAATAAATAAAGTGTGTTCCTGCTGGTAGTTTATCCGCTCTGATCAAGACTTTGTAGTCATAATTTGGCATGCGCTGCAAAGCAGTCTTGAATAGCATGACTAATGCATGACGTTCATGAAGTTGTTGCTGCAGATCTTGAAGAATTGCTCTTTTCATAGTTGAGTTGATCTCTTGACGTCGATCTGCTCCTCCATGTTGCCCATGAAGTCGCATTGCCAATCGAGCTGTTTCACGGGCTGCCAGACGTTGCTCTTCTGATTGACAAGCACAAAGTCGGGCCATACCAACGCGAGGTTCTTGCCATCTTTCATTTGCCATGTTTTGAATTCTTATTGCATTTCGGCTTCTTTGGGAGAGATTTGATCTTCTTGGTCGCGGCATTGTTAATAATATTATCGATATAATAAGACCGATAATATCAACCAGATACAATATGGTCGATAATAATTATATCAACCGGTCGACTTGAAGTATAACATTTTGTGTTATTTTCAAACAAAACAAACCACATGACGTGCGCTGTCAGTTGTGTTTTGTTACCAAGGCCCAAATCACACAATCATATGTCAATATAGTAGAAAGCACAAGGTCATATAGTAAAGCGATTCGTAGATTCGTTGCTGTCAAATATAAATCTGTTGTCCCGATCTTGAAGCATGCCTTTTTCCTTTACGCCGTTCTGAATTTTGTTCTAATTAGACCATCTGACGTTTGCGATATTTAAAAAAAAATGAAAACAAACCTTGGACACATGTCGTGCGCTGTCAGTTAGCCAGTTGTGTTTTGTTACACTAAACGGCTAGATTATTGTTTTGATTTATAAATTTTTTTATTGGTAAATATTATTGCTAATATATTTCCAGTCTTTATCGAGGTTCGGTACAGAAAAATTGTTATTCAATGCGCTCTTATCTGTGCTAGTTAAGGGTTGCCTGGCGGTGTCATGCGTGCTGCGAGACCGACAATGCACCTAGTGTCGCGGCCATAAATGCCTTGAGTAACAGTGTAGAACAGAAGTTTTCGGTCATTCAAAAATCTATTGGTGACATAGAAAATAGGTTTCAAGTACTGCAGACTGCATTTGATGTTTACAAATCCGAAATTAACTTGTTAAAGGGAGAGTGTGAAAAGGTGAAAGCGGAAAATGTTTCATTAAAAACCGGTCTTCGTGAAATGCGATTAAGATTAGATGACTGTGAACAGTACTCGCGATCAAATAATATTGAATTGGTTGGTATTCCGGTTACTAAAGGAGAGGATATTTATGCAATACTGGAATGGTGTGCGGCGGTGTTGGAAATACCATTTTCAAGAGACTGTATTTCAAAAAAAAAAAAAAATCCCAGACTTTCTCCAAAAAAACGTAATATGCATACTCAGATAATCGGATTAAAACCTATTATTTATTTAATACCAATTATGACTGTAGCCTTGTGTTACCTTTAGTTTGTAATTTATACTTGACGATATTCGTCACGAGAACTGCGAAGTTCATGTGATGAATGCGGCGAGGGCGAGAAGAGGAGCTTTCACGGCAGACCTCATTCATCAGAGCTTCAAGTCAGCGCCTATCTACTTGAATCATCATTTCACAGCAAATATAAGGACAATCTTTTGGAGAAGTAAGGCGCTCAAAAGAGAGAAAAAGATATTATTTGACGCTTGGGTTACGGGAAGCGGCCGAGTTTTCATCCGCAGGAGGAAGGATGATGCTCCAATGAGAATCGTCAGTTTGGAGGACCTTTCCAAGTTGGAATAAATGAAAGTTTCCTTATGTTTCCACTCCTTCTTCTAGCTCTCTTCGGGGTTGTGTTGGGAGGTGTTATTAAAAAAAAAATGTTTTCATTTGATTTTGTTTGTAATTTTTGGTCAATCAAGTACGTAATTCCCACTTTGTAAAATTAATCTAATTATTTACTTATTATATTTAAAAAATTTTTCTTAGATTAAAATTATTTTTTTTTTATTTGTAGAATTTTTAAATGTGATTTTCGCTGACTTCTTTATGTGATCTCTGAATAATATTACATAATATTGAGATTGATGGTTTAGAAATTCTTCATAGCTTTTAATTTACTTTGATGAATTAGTTTGAGAGTTTAGCAGTAAGCACTGAAGCTTTTTGGGGCACTATGAATCCTTAGGATTGTGAATTTTAATTGAGGGAATAAAGAATTGATCAAATTGGGTAGGGATGATGATTTATGAGGGAGGAGTGAAATGTTAATGATATCAATTTCGATATCCATTTGGAATTTTGTTACTCTTTTCTGGGTTGATAGTGGGGTATACTTTTCCCTTTATCTTTTTATCAATTTTTGGAGGAACTCAGTCGTAAGCTGTGCTTTTTCTTTTGAGCTATAGCATGGATTTTATTTTTGTATGTCTCCAAACTGCATTTGTAATGATAAAATAAATTAAAAGTTTTCTTAGAATTTATGGATTTATCCGTGTTCAACTAAAGAAGTAAATATTATTCATTATTATTGTTGTTTTTCTTTTGGTTTTTTAATTAGTTGTAAGGAAGCCCAGCAGGAAGTCCAGTAATTATCTGGAACTTTATTTGTTTTGTAATAGTCATTGGCAAAAGGCTTTTCGCGTTTGGTTTAATTCAGATAATTACTAGTTGATAATTAGGTGAGTCTTTGTTGCTACTCTGTTCGAAGCTTATCGTCTTCATTCACCTCACGGTTTGAAATAACAACATTATTGTTTCCCGCTCGAAGATTTCTGCTGGTAATGAGGGGATTGATCTCCAAGCTTCGATCATAAGTTGATCACTATTAAACAAAGGCCAATTTAAACCATACGTTCTTTTATTTAAAAAAAAATTTATTTCGGTTGTAGGGTCGGCGGGGGGGGGGGGGGAGATTCATATTTTCCCTATACATTAAACTCAAAAAGGGGAATTTTTTCTTGATTTAATCTGAGTTTGTTTTTTTTAGTTATGGTTGATATTGGAATGGATGAGTATGATTGTGATGCGCAAATTTTAAAATATAATTTATTGTTTTAAAGAAAGTTGTGTTTTTTGCGGCATGCAGAAAGTGGTTTTAATGTTTTATTACAAAATATTCGTAGCTTGAGGAAAACTTTGATCATTTGCTTGTGAGCCTAAAAGTGAATCTAAAATAGCTTATGATATAATCATACTTACTGAGACTTGGCTTGACCCAAACGACGTATGGGATAATGAGATGGATGGATATGACTTTTTCCAAAGATATTTAAAGAGAAATCGCAATGATGGAGTTGAGTTAATTATTAATAAATTATTAATAAGGGGTTATCAGGCGATGCGTTTGAAATTAATATAGAGGGCGTATTTGGCTTGGAATTGGTATTTAGAGTTGGTAATAAACCGTTTCAACTGTTTGCGTTGTACCGAACTCCCAGTGATGATCCAGGTGGGTTTATCGCGCAGCTGGATTATTTTCTGAACACTAATAATAAGGGGATGCCCTGTATTCTTGCAGGCGATATTAATCTTGATTTGATACAACCGGATGAGAATGCGGACGAGTACCTCAATGTATTGTATGGGGCGGGGTTCTACAGTTGTATGAATGTGCCGACTAGAGTATGTGATACCACTGCAACGTGCCTGGACCATTTCTTTGTTAGGTATAATGCTATGCGTCATGTGAGAGCTGCAGTAATTCATGCGTCTGTAACTGATCATTTTGCGGTTTGCTTACAAATATCTGATCTTTGTGTTGGGTCTAGAAGAGTGTAGGAGCTATACATATGTGAACAATAGAAAGCTGAGGAATATATTATTGATTAAAAACTGGGAGTCTGTGACGAGTACAAATAATGTAAATAGATCCACAGATAAATTTGTTTGTATTGTTACGGGTTCTAATGTCTAAAATAAGGCTGGCAACACTAAAGTTCACACTTGCACTTTATTTACACAAATTAGTCTATTTACACAAATTAATTGCAAGTTCAATTAATTAAAAAAACCAGATCATCAAATGACAAGCTAATACTTATTTTCAGTAATTATTTACAAGAATTATTGAATAAGTAATTACAGGCTGATCAATAATAAAAGAAACAAGAGTCCAATAAACTGTACAATAATGCAGAAAAATTTTTTTTGCATATTTTTTTTATTTATTTATTTATTCATTTTGCACACACATACAAGCAAATTTACAGAGATGTAAGTGAAAAATAACAACAATAACAATAATAATAATAAATATAAGAGGCTAATTCGGGAATTGTAGTGCAAAATAGGGGAGGATTGTAAGCTCTTCCAACTATGGTTACCCATGTACTAGGAATGCCTTCAATCCTTTAAAGGGAAGGTAAGGAATTATAGGAAAAGCTGAAGAGGTATGGGATATTATAGGATAGGTGGTAGCAAATAGTTACAATAAAAAAAGTTAAAGATCGAAAAAATAGTTGCTTTTTATCCAATTACCAATGTTATGTTTTATTTTCTTAGTAAATTTTACATTATTTAAAAGATGATCTGGAATTCTGTTTACTATTCTAGAACCCAGGTAAATAAGTTGTTTTCTGATTGTTTCAATATTGTTATTATATATTAGATACTTATTCGAGATGGGTCTTAAGGTATATTGTCTGTTTACTGTGTTATTAGTGCCAGGAAAATTAGTTCTATTTTTTATTATATATTTAACTACATTTTCCACATATAGCTGTATAGCTAAAAATACAAAATTTTTAGGTGAGCTGGATTGAGAATTTTTTTAGCTTCATAAAATTTGTAAGAAAGGTATTTCATTCTTTTGCAGATGAATTTTATATGGATGTCCCATTTTAAATGTTCATCAATAAAAACACCTAGATATTTAGAATTTTCAACTTTTCTTATGTTAGGGCAGGCGCAGGAGTTTTCCACATTTTAAATTTTTTCCCCACATTTTTCCCATCATTTCCACATTTAATTTCCCCTTTTTGTTTTGAGTCTCGGTTACAATTAGAGTGGAGTTTCAAAACTGAATTTCCATCCGGCCTTCCAAATCTGTTAAAAGAGAACGTAATATAGTTGGTTTTATCTATTTTTAAGCTCAAAGTATTTTTATCAAGCCACTTTTTTATGCTTGAGCAATTCTGCTCAGCGATGTCATGAACCTCATCCCATGATCTCCCAGAGAAAATAGCCATCAGCAAAGGATATTATTGTTGAATTTTTAAGTTTTAAATTTAGTAGATCATTTACATATATTATGAACAGTATAGGCGATAATACAGTCCCCTGGGGGAGGCCGTAAGAGGTGAGTTCAGTGGTATTAGTTTCATCATTTATTGTTAGAGATTGTGTTCTGTCTGTAAGGTAGCTTTTGATAAGATCAAGGAAAACTCCCCTAAAACCATACGTCTGAAGTTTATCAAAGAGAAAATCATGAGGGATAGTATCAAATGCTTTTTTATATCCAGGAAAACAGCAATAGTTTTTAGATTAGAATTAAGGTTCTGGGAGACATAATTCGTGAATTTAATTAAGGGATCCTCAGTACTTTTATGGATTTGGAAGCCATATTGGTTTTTATTTAATATATTATGATTGCTCAAGAACAGTACAAGTCTTTTCTTGATGATCTTTTCCAAAATTTTTGCCAAATTACTGATAAGACTGATTGGCCTATAATTACTTGGATTTGAGGGTTCTCCTTGTTTGAAAAGCGGTTTTATTTTGGCTTTTTTAAAATGTTCAGGAAAATAGCCTTGCTCAAAGCATTTATTAAAAATAATAGTTAGAGGTTGAGAAATTATGTGTGCTATGCGTTTAAGTATTGAATTACTAATATTATCCATTCCTGGGCTGGAATTATTTTTCAATTCCTTAATTGTAGTTTCAACTTCAACGGAGTTTGTGGGCTTCATGAAAAATGAGTTTAATATAGGAGTAATATCATTGTTGTTAGAGTTTGTCAGATTATTGTTAACATTTAGGGCCTGCTTTTACCCACATTGGTGAAGAAATCGTTTAAATTGATGGCGTCAACTGCAATGTTATCACTCTTTTTTTTTCTCCTCTCCAATGATACCATTAATATATCTCCAAAGTTTAGAACTAACTAAATTATAAAAAGAGCAACATCACTTACAAAAACACAGTCCAATTCGTTATTTGACAGTCCCAAATAATATCACTTAACACAACGTCTTTAAACTATTAGTAAGCTGCATAAACAGCAAACACTTGTCTCTGCACTTGACACTGTCTAAAGACTGAATAGAGCACTGTTTACTCCACTGGCACTGGATTGTCTCTCTCCTGAGATCTGTAATACAATCTGTCACACGGGTTTGTAAAACTAAACTCACTGGTTCACGTGGACTCCTTTATATAGTTGTTGTGGTTGTATAATTCCAAGAATTGGAGGTCACCAGATGCTTCGAGAATCTTCAAGAATGCTTGAAATATAGACCTCGATTGTTCAGGAAGAATGAAGAAATCTCGAGAAATTTAATTGAGTGAGAAAGTTGCAGACTTGAAGAATAAGTGTGACAAAGACATGTGAAGAGCAAGAAAGAGAGAAGATCGGATGTCAGTCACGTACGACCATGAATGGAATGATCTATGTAGAACACCTTTTTTTTGTAGATTACATCTTGGAGACTCCAGTTAAGGAGTATAAGACAAGTCAGATCAACAATATTATACACTAGATACCATAATTACTTCAATTAGTTGAGGTGAGGCTTAGTTTTGATGTGAAAGGAACTCTTGTACACTATAAAAAGCTTTATCAACTAAATATTTCTTCAATTGTTTTTTAAATATTTCTATATTTTCAAGACTCTTCAAAAACTGCGGTAGCTTGTTGTAGAATTTCCTACCAATATAACTAGGTTTTTGTTTGAATAAGCTACTATTGTGACTCACCAAGTGATAATCTCCTCGGCTTCTTGTATTATAATCATGTACATCAAGATTTTGGTTAATATCATTCGTTTTTACATATAAAGTAGCTTCATACACATATAAGCAGGGTACAGTTAGGAGACCAAGTCTCTTGAACAACGGCCTACATGAATCTAATCCATTTACTCTTTCTATACACTTAACCGCTTTCTTTTGGATCTTAAACACCCTATCAAGATTTTGTTTTGATGAATTACCCCATACTAAGATAGCATACCTAATATGTGACAGTAAGAGCCCATGGTAAGCTGTAAAAAGTAACTTTTTGTCATTCAATCTAGCGAGCTGTTGCAGGACAAATACCCCAGATGAAATTTTACTACATATTTTCTCAATGTATGGAGTCCAGGTCAATCGCTTATCCAACATAACTCCTAGAAATGCAATTTTTTCTTCCTGGTCTAATTGATTATCGTTTACAAACACGTTTATAGCCCTATCTTCATTTAAATTATGTTTGTTTTTGAATTGAAGGTATTGGCATTTTTTACTATTTATAGTTAATTTCAACTGATTTAAAAATTGGACAATGGACTGCACACCTATATGGGCACTTATTTCTGAATTATCTAGAATGGAATTGCTGAAAATGAGTGATGTATCATCAGCAAATAAGAGGGCTCTACCACTAATTAATTCTTTAGGTAAACGGTTGACATATAACAAAAAAAGCAATGGACCTAGTATTGACCCCTGAGGCACTCCAGCTTGCACCTCTAATTTATTAGATTTATTCTTTACTATACTATTACCAACTACTGTAGTTAGTTCTACACATTGTTTTCGCCCAATAAGATATGATTCAAACCATTTCAGTTCAACCCCATTTGCACCTACATTTTGCAGTATTTCCAATAAAGTTCTATGATTAACACAATCAAATGCCTTTGACAGATCTAAGAAGATTGCAGTAGCTTTATCACCTGAATCTATTATATCTATTAGTTTTTCAACTAGAGAAACTATGGCTGTTTTTGTTGATCTCCCTTTCTGGAAGCCATGCTGTTCATCACAGTTAAAGTTAGCTTCTTGAAGGTGCAGAAGTAAACTATTTAGAACTACTCTTTCAAAAATTTTACTTATTACATTTAAAATACTAATGGGCCTATAGTTTTCTACCTTTTCTCTATCACCACTTTTGAAGATTGGCAAGATCTTCCCCTCTTTTAAGTTATCTGGAAGAACACCTTGTTCTAATGAATGATTGATCAGATGAATCAAAGGGTCTAACAATTGATCTTTACATTCTTTCAGAATTTTACTGGATACCCCATCCATTCCTACAGTTTTTTTATTATTTAAACTATCAATGATATTTGACAACTCGTCTTGGCATACTGGGTGGAATTTTAATTCGTTCTGAATCCCCTCAGTATTCCTCATGTTTGCATCACTAATACCTGTATTAAGAGATTTTTGAAGATCCTTAGCAACCAGTTGATAATATCTGTTAAAGAAATTACAGATGTCTACACTATCATCAATATATTTGTTATTTTCGTTAATTATTCTGGGGACACTAGTATAAGCATCTACATGAGCTACTTGCCTATTTTTGTTTATTACATCCCACACTGCTGTGTTAAAGTACACACTATTATTCAAAATTTCAGCTGTTTTCTTACATTTCGCTCTTTTCACTTCTCTTGTATAATTTTTCTTTAGAGCTTTGTAATTATCTTCACTTAACATATTTCTAGATAGTTTGAATTCATTATATGCATCTCTAACCCTACTTCTTTCTGCAAGGATATCATCAGTTATCCACTCTTCAATCTTGTCTAATTTGTTCTTTACAGGGACTTTTTTAACTGGACAACTCAAAGTAATATGAAACCTTTAAATATTAATGAAACTATCATATTTGTCATTTAAACTATTGCTATTGTAAACCCTACTCCAGTTTTCTTGTAGCAGATTCTGCTTCAAACAATCGATATTCCCCTGTTCACATTGTTGAATTTCTTTCATTACTGTACTCTTTTTAATTGATTTATGATTCAAGATTCAAGATTTTTATTTGCCATTAAGTACAGTACAATTATATCTTATACTAGCGTACAATAGGACTTAGTCACTAAACTATTAAGACTTGAATTACAGTCAAGTCAAAGGAAACTATATCAATTAGAGTAAGCATATACAATATGCTAATATAGACTCAGTCTGTGCGTAAGAAAACTAGTACAATTACTGACAACATATTTGTAAAAACATAACATAGTGTATAATTTGTATAATAAACATAATATAATATAACATATTTGCAATACATAACATATAAGCAAAACACAGCATATTTTATCTCTGATAGCGATTCGTCAAACTTCTTAAGTCATGGTCAAGAAACTCTTCAATTGAATAGAACGCTTGTTTTTTGAGCCAATATGATACAGTAAGCTTGAATTTATTGTATGGCAAGTTTCTGATTGACTGAGGTAACCTGTTGAACAAAATGTATTGCTGATACTTGTGACTTTTGTATGACTTGTGTAATCTGATATATGGAGTTACTAGGTTTTCTCTGTTTCTGGTCTGATATTCATGTTGATGTTCATGTCTATGAAAAAGATTTAGGTTTTTTCTTACATAGATCAGATTTAAATAGATATACATGGATGGAAGAGTCATTATATTCAAATCTATAAAGATGTTTCTGCATGTTTCCTGACTCTTCAACCCAACAATGCAACGTATAGCCCTTATCTGCCATATGAATGCCTTTTTCTCCTCGCTACTATTTCCCCAAAGTCGAAGGCCATAATTTAGTTGAAAGTGGAACAAACCATAATAGGTAAGAATCAGAATATCCCTACTAACGCAGCATTTTAGTTTTCTAAGAAGAAACATGACTCTTGATAACTTTTTACACAGATGTTCTATGTGACTACACCAGCTTAATTTACTATCCAATACAATGCCCAACAGTTTGACAGGTTTTAGGTAAATTTGGTGTACATCGCTCAAGTTATTTCTAAGTGTGAATATAATACTTTCTGTCTTACCCTCATTGAGAGTCATACAATTTGCACTGTACCATTCTTTACAACTGATAATTGAAGTATCTAGCCTGTCCAACACATTGTCTACATTAATATTAGTATCCAAAACGGTAGTATCGTCAGCATACAGTACAGAAAAACAAGGTACATTATCATTAAAATCGTTAACAAAAACTAAGAATAGAAAGGGCCCAAGGACTGAACCTTGTGGAACTCCAGCTAATATTTTCTTTGGTTCAGATCTTTTATCATTAAGTTTAACCATTTGATATCTATTGCTAAGGTAGTCTTCAATTTAAGCTCTTTGTTTCTGATACCATAATGTTCAAGCTTCTTACAGAGAATATTATGTGGGATAGTGTCGAATGCCTTACTCAAGTCCAACATTCTCCCCCCTACAACCATTCTCTTTTCGAACTCATCAAGGATGTAGTTGACAATTTTTTCAACAGCCATTGAAGTTGAACAGTCAGGCCTGAATCCAAATTGGTTTACATTCAGCAATTTGTTGATTGAGAAGTATTCATACATTTGATAGAATATACATGTTTCTATTATTTTGCTAATGATAGGTACAATCGCTATTGGCCTGTAGTTTTCTGGTAAGTCTCGATTGCCTTTCTTGAAAATTGGACTAACCAATGACAGTTTCAAACAGTCCGGAAATTCACCAGTGAGTAAGACTAAATTTATCAACAGAGTTAATGGTATCAAAATTGAATCAATAATATTTTTTAAAATGAAATTCGATATACCAAAACAGTCTTCACTTTTTGAGGAGCTTAAATTATTGACAATGGATCTCACAGTTTCAGGTTTAACCATTTCAAATGAAAATTTAAGAGTGTTGCTATCAATGTCCTCGGTAAACTTAAAATTCTGCAATAGTTCGGCATAAGATTGGTTTTGTCCTTGGTTTGCAGCATTTGACACATTAACAAAGAAGTCATTGAGTGTGTCCGGTGAAATATTAATTTTTTGAGGAGCTGAGTCATGCCCTACTTCCTTCTTTACAATTTTCCATGCTGCTCTACATCTATTAGAAGATTTACAGATAATATTATCATTTGCTGAAATTTTCGCTTTATCAATAGCTATATTATACTGTTTTTTGTAATTCTTAAATATAACTTTGGCACTTTCAGAATCAGTTATCTTCCAAACATTATATAGCAACATTAGGTGTTCCTCATATGCTTTAATTCAGATGTGTACCAATTCTTCTGATTAGATTTCTGACTAGATTTAGACCTCCACTTATGATTAATTACAGGACAATGGATATCAAAGTAAAATGTTAAGACATTCATAAACCTAGAAATCACAGAATTAGTATCACAGAGATTGCATATGTATGACCAGTTAAGATTTGAGAGACATTTATTGAAGCTATTTAATCTATTAGTCGTGATGAGACGCCTTTTGTGGACTTCCGCTTCACTTTTATTACTTTTACAATCATCGACAATATCTACTGAGAGATCAACAAATATACCTGCATGATCTGATATCAGGTCCTGTTCGTACAACTTACACTCAATACATTCTGACTTAACACATGTATAAACATTGTCCAGACTTGCTCTTCCTCTTGTTGGTAGGGAGTGCACGTTATATAAATTAAAAGATCTCATTACATTTAAAAATTGTTGGATCTCAGGTCTATGCAGTTCAAGAATGTTAAGATTGAAGTCTCCAGCAATCGCAATGAAAGAGAAGGATCTCTCAGTAATATGATTTAAAACTTCTTCTAGTTTACTAAGAAAATCCTGAATATTAGAGTCCGGTGTCCTGTAAACACTTATTATAATACCTTTGTTATGAACAAGTTTTATGGCTGATATTTCAAAAACCTTATCTATGCAAAATTTACCAACATTCAAGGAACTATATTTAATTGAGTTTTTAACTAATATAGACGAGCCACCATGTGTGAGTGGGGGAGACCTGCAATACGAGGCAGCTAGGGTGAAACCACTTGGAACATAAAGTAGTATTTCATCATGACTGAGCCAATGCTCATTAATGCATAATACATCAGTAGAATTTTCTGATAAGACCAGCTCTAGCTGATTTAATTTGGATCTTAAGGAACAAATGTTTATGAAAAATAAATTTAATTTTTTTGCATTCATTGTTTTACTTCTGTTTGTTTTAGTGCTAGTAGGACATCCATTACTATATGAATTTATACCATCACTATTGAGCATGTTCATTCCTAACTCATCCGACTTTGCCCTAAAAAATAATCGGTATTATTGTCCTCCAAGGGGATTGGGTCAGGTATCAGTTCCTTATTGCTGGCTAGCTTGTGCACCAATTCTATAATTCTATCACACACAAACTTTTTCCCTAAAGAGTTCAAATGAAGTCCATTTGATGTATGGAATCTTCTTCCTATGTTGTTAATATTAACAAATGAAACATTATTAAATTTTTTACAAAGAATAAAGTTCTCGTTGTTTGCTCTCTGGATTTCCTTATTGATTACAGACCAGCTTGGTAGGTCGTGCCTGTGAGGCACCGAGAACACCAGTACATCACCCGCTCATCGGCTCTGCAGATCATGGAGTTTATTTCTAAGAGCGGAGTGTAGCTCTTTCCTTTCATTGCACGCTATATCGTTTGTGCCGGCTAGAAAAACACTTATATCGTTGGCACTCACTTGACCAGACTCCTTCACCACGTCCCTGAAACGAGCTCCAGGTTTTATGATGTATAATTGAGAATGTATGATTATCATCTTTAAAGTATTTGTAAACGTCCCTCCCTTGGCTATCAGCATAAAACTGAACATTAAAAGTTCCAGTTCTAGTAGTCGTTCTTCGCTGTGTTGGAGAAGGAGGTGTCGAAGAGCCGTGTGCCTGCGTTCTGTTTTTAGCAACTCTGCTGGCAGGTAACGTGAAATCTCCTCCCTCGAATATTGCGAATCTATTATCAGTTTGAACTGGTGGATTCAAAGTGCAACTTCTTGATTTGACTGTTTGTTTGGGTCTAACAAAATCGCCGACCACAGGAAGTGGTTGAGGTACGAGAGGGAAATTTTCACAGTCCGATCTTAGTAGACTAATAATTTCATTTTTCGTGGCTATCTCCTGTCTTAGAGTAAGCTGACTCGTTCTCAACATTTTTATTTCCGATTTAAGTGATTCCATTTCTTCATTAGCTAATTCTTCACAGTGCAGGGACTCTTCAAAATTTTGTTTTCTTTTATTTTTTTCTAATTCCAAGGAAGCTACCAGCAACTGATTTTCCTCCGCCATATCACTGAGATATTTTTGTAAGTCATTATTCACCTTGATAGCCGCATCGTATTTGTTGAAAAGTGACGTAATTTCAGGTACTAAATCGATTATTGCCTCACTTGAATACTTATCACATATCACTGATAGAATCCCATGAACAACCACTGCCAATTCCGCTACTTCTTGGTTAATTAGATCATCCTTCATATTATTTAAATTTTTATGTATGTGACTACTCGCCCTGTCACATTCATTCCGGGTTCTTGTCATTCTACATTAAAGTGAGAATCCCAATCTCAAATGATGAATGAGGAAAGATAAGACAGGATATGAAGGAAGCGCCAGGAGAGCTTTCAAGGCCTTGGTTTAGATGAGGTAGCTCCTGAGATCAAAGGTATGTAAAAGAGGTTAAGTGAATTGAAAGGAAAAATACGGTGAATTTGTGGGTTGAAAGTAGTACTGCAATAATAATTATATCTATAACTATTGGTAGGCCTATTCAATAAGTGCGATAGCTATATGTAGTAGGCCTACTGTCGACTTTTTTCCATCTATCAATATTCTCGGCTACTTTTCACACAGATAAGAACCCCATTGTTGGAATTTATCAGTACAGATAACGGAATTCAACTACAGCCAAATTAGAGGAAGTGACCTTGCAACCCCACCTCTAAGATTTGATAGTCATGATCAGATAGTTCCGAGCCGCCTAATCTTGTTTTAGAGTAATTTATATTAGTAAGGATGTTATCAATTATTGTTTGTGATGTTCTTGTGACTCTGGTATATTCATGAACTTTTATTTCCAAGTTATTCATGCATATAATATCCTTTAAATCTTCTGTCATTTTATTCTGTGTTGCAAAGTCTGTATTAAAATCTCCCGCTACAATAACGTTTGTAAAACGAGTAGTAGTAATCTCTAAAAGCCTATTGAATAGTTCACAAAAATTGTTCCATTCCCCATTTGGTGACCTGTAAATACCTAACACCGCTACTTCGAAATTATTGTCGATTTTTACTCTCAAACCAGTAACTTCTAAATCCATTTCCACAGCAAATTTCTCTACATATTCTAAATTAAATGTTTGCATATTCTTAGCATTTTTAGTGAAGATAGCTACTCCCCCACTTTGATGAGATTTCCTGCAATATGACGTTTTCAATGAATAGTTTGGAATATTAAGTTGTGACAATTCATCTTCTTTTAAACCATACTCTGTGAAGATAGCTATATCAGGAGCCTCTTCTTTAAAAAATACTTCGATTCTATCTATTTTGTTACGAATATATTGAATATTCTGATGGAACACAGTGAGTACCGGTACTTCCCTATCATCCCTTATTACTTTATCGTTGCTTTTGCATATTGAAGTAGATTTACTTAATCTCTTAGAATCTTGAGAGCCTATCAGATTGCTACAAGAGTTCCTTCCACTAATGCTATCCTGATTTTTTGATCGATTAACGTCTTTTAATACAATTGAAGATATGAATTTATCATCTGAAACTAGTTTCCCTTCCCGGTTTTGAGCCACTATACTAAAAAAGGTTCATTAGATAATTGTTTCAGAGAATTATTGACAGTAGATTGCAAACGACTTTCAATCAGCTCTGCCAGCCTATTACAAAATATTACTTTGCCAGATTGATTTAGATGTAGACCATGATTAGTGAAGTTTTGTTTTTTCAGCCTTTCATTTAGAAAACAAATCCCCAACTGCTTAGAATTCTTATTTTTTAGGCTGTTGATTGTATTTGATTTATTTGTTGACTTAATGGCTTCATTTAGCTCTGGCCTATTAAACCTATACGGAATTGTACTTATTATTACATTAGTTTTTTGGCTGAGTGGCACAATCTCTTTAATTTTTTCATTTATTTCAGGAAGATGTTTTAGATTAGGTTCATTTATATTGTTTGAGCCACCCAGTACTATTAGAAAATCGTTTTTTCCAAAATCTTTAGTTTGTTCCTGTGCTGACTCTACGATTGCGTTTATAGGGGCACTTGGTTTGAAAAAGCTCTGAACTTCATACTTATTTTTTAATCTTTTATTTAGTAGGTCACTACAGTCTCGTCCATGACTGGATGTCAAGAGCAGTACTCTACCTTTCCTATCGTTATTTGCCCTTACTTTAGTTTCAGTTGCTGTTTGCAAAACCTGACTATACGTTTTTGTTTGACCATTTCTATTTATTTTTTCCCCATTTGATTTAGGTTCTACTTTTTTTGTATTGATCAGAGGTTCAGATCTTACATTAGCCAAGTTTATTTTTGATTTTAATGTTTCGATTTCCTCTGACATAGACCTACATTGACTCGTGAGATTTAGTATTTCAGTTTTATGGTCTTCCTGCTGCAATTTTACAATAACTTCCAGAGATTTTATGTGATCCACTAACCCTATTCGTTCTTCCTCAGAATTTTTTAGTGTTGTTCCTAATTTTATTTTCAATTTGTTGTGATCACTCAATAGTTTAGCAACCTTTTCTTCTACATCTACAGTAGCTTTAAAAGCTGTTGGAGATTTTTTGTTAATAATTGCTGAGATCGCGTAGCTACCTGAGTTTTAGTTGAACAATTAGATTTAGATGCCTTGTTTGGACTCATTTTCCTAGCTAAAAATTGTTTTCAATTGATTTTAGTTAAATGTTTAATGAAATATTACTTAATTTATTACAATTGTCAACTTGAGACTATTTAATTACAAGAAAATTTATCAATATCGGTACACCTAACCTCAAAAATAGAATTTGACTTTTTATTTAAATACTTTAACTTATATTAGACAAGTTAATGATGTAAATTATTAAGATATTATAAATACTAATAATAATAATAAACAAAAATACTACTTATCCATTCGAATTAATATTCTATGCTTCAAAATTTGCAGAGCCTGTTCTGACAACGTATGCACAGTCTGTTCTGACAACGTATGCACACTGTGTGAATAACTGCTTGTTTGCTTTTGTAACACTACTCCCACCTTAAGAAATTGTTCTGTCCCAGAACAATGGCACCTTAGATGGCTGATGTCTTCCTTGACTGCTGACCAACTCCTCCTTGACCCTCCAAGCATTGTAGATGCAAATGGTGATCTGGATACCAGTGGATTGGAACACTTCTTGCAGCATTGGCTTCACAATTGCCCAGTCCAAGCCATCATAACCACTTCCAAGCCTTGGTATGCCAAGTTTCCTCACTCCTAATGTCTGCATCTTGTCCCTCAGCTGAACCAAGCAAGTTTGCAATGTGTTGTATGATGCCTTCACCTCAGGCTGCATCTTAGTCACCAGGTAGAAGAGATGCTGACCATGCCGCTGCAGATGAAGAACATTTCATTCTGCTGTTCCTTGCTGTTCCAGGTCCTTGATACCACCAAACTTCTTCCTGTAGACTGTAGCAATGCCTCAGGATTCTGCCAAGTTGCTGGTGACACAGTGCGCCAGTGCATACTCCTTTGACAGGGTGAAAAAGTCCCTCTCACTTGTCTGGAACATTTTTCCTCCTGTTGCCAGCATGTAGTCATCATCAGACTCCTTCAGGGATGTAGTGCACTGAAACTGAGCTGCTTGTCCTTCCTTTGCATTGTTATTATCACTTTGGTCAGCCATGATGTCATGCTTCCCCTTCTTCTTCCTGCTTGCCCCCTTGGTGCTGTTGCCTTTATAGGAAATTTAATATTTCCTATGATACTAATATTTCCAATGATAGAAAACACTGAAAATAAGATTGGTAAACAATATGACTTTACTGAATTGATTACACAAACTGAATGAATATATTGGTAATAACTATAAACAAAGTACAGTTGTTAATCACATGTGTGGCAACCAGCAGTAGCAGATGATCCACCACATCACCCCCCTGGGCAGACGATGTGGCCATCCGAAATCTCGAAGCACACTTTTTTTGTCACACCATCTGGACCTGGAACGGGTTGGGAAGCCTGAGGTGGGTCGTCTTGAAGAATATATGCCGGCTTCACCCGGTCAATGGAAACCTTGTTGAGTTTACCATTAATCCTCAATGTGACAGTTTTATCATCTCTTTGCACAACCTCATGGGGGCCGGTGTAAGGTGGCTGAAGCGTCCTTAAGATTGGCCCTGCTCTCAAAAAAACATGGCTGCATGTGGACAGTTCTTTGAACACAAACACCCCTGGTTGACCATGTCTTGTTGCTGGAATTGGGCGTAATTGCGACATGAATTCTCTTAAGCTTGAAATAAAGCTGTCGGAAATGTCGAGATTATTGTTTTGTTGTTTTGAAGAGAGCAGCTCAAAGGGCAAACGAAGAGTCTCCCCATAGACTAACTCGGATGTAGTAGCCTTGATATCTTCCTTGAAAACAGATCAAATACCAAGAAGTACTAGAGGCAAGGCTTCAACCCAATCAACCTTAGCGTGAGCCATAATTGCGGCCTTTAGGTGCCGATGGAATCGCTCAATCATGCCGTTTGATGCAGGATGCCAACTTGTTGTACTTCTGAGTTGAATCCCAAACAGCTTGGCAAATGTGCTGAAGAGGTGGGAAGTGAACTGTGTCCCACGATCTGTAGTCACAGCTCTGAACTTCATACTTATTTTTTAATCTTTTATTTAGTAGGTCACTACAGTCTCGTCCATGACTGGATGTCAAGAGCAGTACTCTACCTTTCCTATCGTTATTTGCCCTTACTTTAGTTTCAGTTGCTGTTTGCAAAACCTGACTATACGTTTTTGTTTGACCATTTCTATTTATTTTTTCCCCATTTGATTTAGGTTCTACTTTTTTTGTATTGATCAGAGGTTCAGATCTTACATTAGCCAAGTTTATTTTTGATTTTAATGTTTCGATTTCCTCTGACATAGACCTACATTGACTCGTGAGATTTAGTATTTCAGTTTTATGGTCTTCCTGCTGCAATTTTACAATAACTTCCAGAGATTTTATGTGATCCACTAACCCTATTCGTTCTTCCTCAGAATTTTTTAGTGTTGTTCCTAATTTTATTTTCAATTTGTTGTGATCACTCAATAGTTTAGCAACCTTTTCTTCTACATCTACAGTAGCTTTAAAAGCTGTTGGAGATTTTTTGTTAATAATTGCTGAGATCGCGTAGCTACCTGAGTTTTAGTTGAACAATTAGATTTAGATGCCTTGTTTGGACTCATTTTCCTAGCTAAAAATTGTTTTCAATTGATTTTAGTTAAATGTTTAATGAAATATTACTTAATTTATTACAATTGTCAACTTGAGACTATTTAATTACAAGAAAATTTATCAATATCGGTACACCTAACCTCAAAAATAGAATTTGACTTTTTATTTAAATACTTTAACTTATATTAGACAAGTTAATGATGTAAATTATTAAGATATTATAAATACTAATAATAATAATAAACAAAAATACTACTTATCCATTCGAATTAATATTCTATGCTTCAAAATTTGCAGAGCCTGTTCTGACAACGTATGCACAGTCTGTTCTGACAACGTATGCACACTGTGTGAATAACTGCTTGTTTGCTTTTGTAACACTACTCCCACCTTAAGAAATTGTTCTGTCCCAGAACAATGGCACCTTAGATGGCTGATGTCTTCCTTGACTGCTGACCAACTCCTCCTTGACCCTCCAAGCATTGTAGATGCAAATGGTGATCTGGATACCAGTGGATTGGAACACTTCTTGCAGCATTGGCTTCACAATTGCCCAGTCCAAGCCATCATAACCACTTCCAAGCCTTGGTATGCCAAGTTTCCTCACTCCTAATGTCTGCATCTTGTCCCTCAGCTGAACCAAGCAAGTTTGCAATGTGTTGTATGATGCCTTCACCTCAGGCTGCATCTTAGTCACCAGGTAGAAGAGATGCTGACCATGCCGCTGCAGATGAAGAACATTTCATTCTGCTGTTCCTTGCTGTTCCAGGTCCTTGATACCACCAAACTTCTTCCTGTAGACTGTAGCAATGCCTCAGGATTCTGCCAAGTTGCTGGTGACACAGTGCGCCAGTGCATACTCCTTTGACAGGGTGAAAAAGTCCCTCTCACTTGTCTGGAACATTTTTCCTCCTGTTGCCAGCATGTAGTCATCATCAGACTCCTTCAGGGATGTAGTGCACTGAAACTGAGCTGCTTGTCCTTCCTTTGCATTGTTATTATCACTTTGGTCAGCCATGATATCATGCTTCCCCTTCTTCTTCCTGCTTGCCCCCTTGGTGCTGTTGCCTTTATAGGAAATTTAATATTTCCTATGATACTAATATTTCCAATGATAGAAAACACTGAAAATAAGATTGGTAAACAATATGACTTTACTGAATTGATTACACAAACTGAATGAATATATTGGTAATAACTATAAACAAAGTACAGTTGTTAATCACATGTGTGGCAACCAGCAGTAGCAGATGATCCACCACATCACCCCCCTGGGCAGACGATGTGGCCATCCGAAATCTCGAAGCACACTTTTTTTGTCACACCATCTGGACCTGGAACGGGTTGGGAAGCCTGAGGTGGGTCGTCTTGAAGAATATATGCCGGCTTCACCCGGTCAATGGAAACCTTGTTGAGTTTACCATTAATCCTCAATGTGACAGTTTTATCATCTCTTTGCACAACCTCATGGGGGCCGGTGTAAGGTGGCTGAAGCGTCCTTAAGATTGGCCCTGCTCTCAAAAAAACATGGCTGCATGTGGACAGTTCTTTGAACACAAACACCCCTGGTTGACCATGTCTTGTTGCTGGAATTGGGCGTAATTGCGACATGAATTCTCTTAAGCTTGAAATAAAGCTGTCGGAAATGTCGAGATTATTGTTTTGTTGTTTTGAAGAGAGCAGCTCAAAGGGCAAACGAAGAGTCTCCCCATAGACTAACTCGGATGTAGTAGCCTTGATATCTTCCTTGAAAACAGATCAAATACCAAGAAGTACTAGAGGCAAGGCTTCAACCCAATCAACCTTAGCGTGAGCCATAATTGCGGCCTTTAGGTGCCGATGGAATCGCTCAATCATGCCGTTTGATGCAGGATGCCAACTTGTTGTACTTCTGAGTTGAATCCCAAACAGCTTGGCAAATGTGCTGAAGAGGTGGGAAGTGAACTGTGTCCCACGATCTGTAGTCACAGTTTCTGGGAAACCAAAACGAGATATCCAGCAATCCAAAAGAGCATGACAAACTGTCTCTGCAGCTATGTCAGATAGTGGGTAAACTTCCGGCCATCAAGTAAAGCGATCTGTGACTGTTAAGCAATATTTGAAAGATCGTCTTGGAGGTAGTGGACCAATCAGATCGATGTGAATATGAGAAAATCTTTTTGTTGGTGTCACAAAATTTCCACAAGGAGCATGGACATGTCGAGTAATCTTTGATCGTTGACAACCGTTACAAGCACGAGCCCAATCTTGACAGTTCTTGTTCATGTTTGGCCAAACAAATTGGTTGCTGACTAACTTGAGTGAAGCCTTAGGTCCGGGATGACTCAGGTTGTGGAGGCTGTCAAAGACTTGTCTTCTAAAAGGTTGTGTAATAAACGGTCGAGGTTTCCCTGTAGATACATCACAGAACACAGTAAGTGGTGATCCAGGAATGGGCACACATTCCAATGAAAGAGAAGAATTCTCTGGCATTATCTTCTGAAGTTCTTCATCAATTTCTTGAGATTTGACCAATAACTCATAATCAAGGGTTGCATTAACAGCTTCAATACGTGAAAGTGTATCAGCCACAATGTTTTGGGTGCCTTTGACATATTGTATATCCGTTGAAAACTCCGAGATGAATGATATTGGTTGAGTTGAATTGGTGGAAGTTTTTCACGGTTCTGTTGAAAAGCATAGACTAAAGGCTTGTGGTCTGTGTAGATAGTGAAAGGATGTCCTTCTAAGAGGTGGCGAAAATGCTGCACCGCTGCATAAACGGCAAGTAGCTCACAATAGTACGCTGGCCAGCCACTTTCTTTCAAAGATAATTTTTTTGAAAAGAAAGCAAGAGGTTGCCATACGCTTTCAAACAGTTGTTGTAAACAAGCCCCAACCGAATGGTTAGAAGCATCAGTAAACAAACCAAGTGGTGCGCCAATTCGGGGATAGACCAGAAGAGAAGCTGAAGAAATACAGTTTTTGCAGGTTTCAAATGCTACTTCAAGTTCAGGTGTCCAACCAATTGGTTGAGAGCCTTTTAAAAGAGGATTACTGATTGCACTGTGTAGGGGAGCTTCATACTCAGAAGCATGTGGTATGAATCTCTGATAGAAATTGAGCATACCAAGAAAACGACGGAGCCCTTGAGCGGTTTTTGGTAAAGGATATTCTTGAATCACTTTTACACGGTCCTCAGGTGCTCGAATACCGGCAGCAGATATGGTATATCCAATAAAAGTGATCTCAGAGACCCCAAAGATGCATTTTAGTGGGTTGATGACTAGGCCATACTTTGCAAGACGTTTCAAAACACTTCGAAGGTGATCTTCATGTTCCTCTTTAGAGTGTGAGTAGATGAGAATGTCATCCATATAAACAAAGCAGAAATCCAATCCATGCAAAACTTCATCCATAAATCGTTGGAAGGTTTGTCCAGCATTCTGCAGACCAAATGTCATAAAAGGAAATTCAAAGAGGCCAAACGGAGTGATAATTGCGGTTTTACCGATATCCTCGTCAGCGACTGGTATCTGCTGATAAGCCTTGACCAAATCAATTTTTGAAAATATTGTGCATCCATCGATAAAATAAGTAGCATCTTGTATATGGCATACTGGATAATGATCAGGAATTGTTTGAGCATTCAACTTGCGAAAATCGCCACAGGGACGCCAAGAAGAGTCACTTTTCGGTGCTAAGTGTAATGGAGATGACCAAGAACTCTCTGAAGGTCGAGTTGTTCCAGCTTTTAACATGTCATCAAATTCCTTGTGAGCAATTTTCAACTTTTCGGGGCATAACCAGCGAACTTTACTTGAAACTGGAGGTCCAGGAGTTGTTTGAATGTGATGGACAGTCTCATGTTTTATATCTCGCGGTAAACCAGGCGGATGAGTTACCCCTGGGAACTTAGAAAGGAGAGGAGAATAAGCAGAGGAATCCTGGATAGTTTTGATGCTGCTCTGTGACAGGCATTGAGGTAAACCTGGAGCTTTAAGTCCAGTGGAGACATCAATGATATGTTTTGTGCAACAATCTGGTACAAGGTGGTAATGAGAAAGAAAATCCAAACCAATAATTGGTACGTCAACATCAGCTACCACAAATCTCCATAAAAAATTGCGTTGGAGTCCTAAGTCAAGACTCTGGGTTAGGAATCCATAAGTTTTGATTTTGCTTCCATTTGCGGCACTCAATTCGTAATTTACAGGAGAACACTTTTGTAATTGATGTCGAGGAAAACAGCATAAGTCAGAGCCAGTATCAACTAGAAAATTAATTTTAGAATTTTTATCAGTGACAATAAGACGATTATCATGGTACCAGCATAGGCCCTCCTTCTGGTTAGCCTTTTCATGTGTATTGGATTTGTCTCTATTTGTAGGGTTATGGCTGGAGCTGCATGAACGAAAACGATATTGATGTGAGTGAGAAGTCGACAGTTCGGCGACTTGCTTTTGTAAGTCGGAAATTGCTTTTAGTAACTCACTCTCTGTACTTTTTCCATGAAACGCTGCATTAACTGAAAAAGTAGGTGTGCATGGTGTAATCTCAATGATCTTGTCAGCTAGTTCTGCTAGTTTATCAAGCGCCAACTCCGGTTGCGAAGCGAGAATAGTTTGAACATTCGGCGGGAGATGAGGAAGCCATAATTGACGCAAAAAATTGTCTTGTATGCCGGTCGCATTCGCGAGAGAGCAGAGATGACGAAGAAACTGTGACGGTTTGCGGTCGCCGAGTTCCTCCGCATTGATGAGCTGTCGGACGCATTGCCCCTCGGATGTGGATAAACGCTCAATAATTTTGTCATGTAAGAACGTGTATGGATTGAGCGGAGGAGGGTTTGTGATAATGTCCTCAATTTCGGCTGCAGTGCGTTGATCCAATTGAGACACCACATGATGGAATTTGGTTATCTCGTTTACAATGTTAGACAGGGTGAACTGAGACTCAGCTTGAAGAAACCACAAACGAGGTTTGTCCAACCAAAATGGTGGTAATTTTACTGAAACCCGATGCACTTCGTGGTTTTGAATAGGTTGTTGTTGCAGTGGATGCTGGTTGGGTTGATTTGCTTGACGAAAGTTAGCTATCTGAAGCTGTAACTGTGCATTCTGCTCCCGCAGCTCAGCAATTTGTTCTTCCATAATACTCAATTACTTATGTGAATTTGGTGAATTATCTGTAAAAATGTTTGCTTTTATATCACGTCAGGGTCACCAATATAGGAAATTTAATATTTCCTATGATACTAATATTTCCAATGATAGAAAACACTGAAAATAAGATTGGTAAACAATATGACTTTACTGAATTGATTACACAAACTGAATGAATATATTGGTAATAACTATAAACAAAGTACAGTTGTTAATCACATGTGTGGCAACCAGCAGTAGCAGATGATCCACCACACCTTCCACCTGCAAGGTTGGTCTTTCTTGCTTTAAATGGTTCTGACCAGGATCTCTCTTCTGTTTCCTCCAGAGTGGGCCTCCTTCCTCTGGACCAGAAATCACTGTAGTCCTCCTCAGCATACCTTCCTTGGCATTTCCTCCACAGGACTCCCTTTAGAGATCACTTACATTCCTGTCACAAACTCTTGGTTGATGGACTGTCTCTATGGCTTTATCTGTTTGTCTCCTGCTGGTCTGCCTCCTCTTCTCACAACTGCAGCATTGAATCTCCTTCTTGCCAACTCCCAACTGTTACAGGACTAACTCCACAATCTTCTGAATTGTGCTTTCTCTAGTCATTTCAGCTCCCAAAGCCCTCACCTTAGAATCTCCTGGCACTGACAGCAAAACGGCTTCATACTCCAATGCTTGGGCTAGAGCAACTCTCAGTGTTTTTGGTCTAGCTAACTTGACTGTAAGCCGAGTCTCTGGTGTTCTCAACCCACTCAGAAACCTTTCTACTGCTAGGCTTTCATATATGCTGTCATCAACAGAGGGATATGCATTCCTCACAAGTCAAGCAATAGCAGCCTCAAACTCCTGCAGTGATTCATTTGGTCCTTGGACTCTCTTATTGAGCTGAAATCTGTTCCTCTGCTCCATGTGCTTGTTGCCAAACCGCATCTCCAGGCGTTTCCACAGCTCACTGAAGTTCCACTTTTCAGCTGATGGAATTGAATGGAGAATTGCCAATGCTTCCCCTCAGAGATTCATCACTAAAGCATAGTCCTTTGTTGTGGATGACCAGCCATGGAACTCTGCTGCTGTCTCAAAAAGCATTTGGTAGTCGTCTAATGGTGTCTTCCCATCATAGGTTGGCAGCCCAGTATGCTGGGGAAGAGTTACTGACTGCTTATCTTCCTCCTTCATTTCCAACACTGACTTCTCTGAAATGGCTAGGTCTGGAATATATGAGTATCTATTCACTTCTTCATGTCTGCTTGAAGATCCAGCACCACACTTCAGCTTCTTGAGTCGACCTTCCATTGTTTTCAAGACATTGTGAGGTGTGTGGCAAGCATGCATGGGGGCTCTACACTGGGCTATTATGGAATCTCAGCTTTATTTCTAAAATTTAACCTTGATATTCTCATGACACCAATGTGCTACATAATTAATTTAAGTCTCTCACAGGGTATATTTCCAGATGCTTTCAAGGTAGCAAGGGTCTTTCCTTTACATAAGTCTGGTCCAAAAACCCTTATTACTAATTATAGACCAATTTCTCTGCTACATGTGTTCGGTAAAGTTCTGGAGAAGTTGGTGAAGCAACAATTATCAAAATATTTGGAGGAGAATAGCATCTTTGCAAATAAACAGTTTGGATTTCAAAGTAAAAAAAAAACGTATCTCAAGCACTGTTTGAGCTGAACAGGAATTTGCATTTTTCTTTGAATAATGGCAAAAAAGTTCTTATGGTTTTCTTGGACCTTGCTAAGGCTTTTGAAGCTTTTGACACCATTGACAGAGACAGACTGCTTAGAAAAATGAATCTTATGGGTGTGAAGAACCTTTCTCATATGTGGTTCAGTAGTTATTCAAGTGAAAGAAAGCAGTTTGTTTCTGTTGATGGTGTTAGGAGCGAATGTTCATCCATGGAGTGGTTCAGGGAAGTTTTTTGAGCCCAATACTGTTCCTTATGTACATTAATACTATTGCACAGGAGAATATCATGGGGAAATTACTTTTATTAGCTGATGGCACTTTATGCAGAAGGAGACAATTGGGACATAGTTTATGAAAATGCTGCCAGGGATGTTGCAATCTTGAAGACCTGGCTGGACCAAAATATGTTAACCCTTAATATTGAAAAAACTAAATGCATGCCAATCTCTTTGAGAGAAATAAGTCCTGTGGATAAGCGAGTTTTGAGGCTGCATACCTGTGGGAACTTTAGGAATGAGGGGA
The DNA here is from genome assembly GCA_948455865.1 of Conomelus anceps. NCBI lineage: Eukaryota > Metazoa > Arthropoda > Insecta > Hemiptera > Delphacidae > Conomelus > Conomelus anceps. The sequence continues at coordinate 17,504,896 of OX418222.1, forward strand.
ATGACTGTGACTGTGCTATGGTTCAGGATGTTGCTTCCTTCAAGTACCTAGGAATTGTTTTGGATGGTAGATTGACTTGGGCTGCACATATTCAATATGTAAAAAAGAGGATACAAAAGTTTATTTACTTTTTCTCCCGTTTTGGCAGTATTCTCAAATTATTGGAGAAGCGAGTGTTATACTGTGCTTTTGTACAGTCTAATTTAGAATATGGCATTGTAGCTAGGGGTGCTGCTCACAAATCAATATTAAAAGCTTTGGAGGGAACCCAAAGAGCAATTTTGAAGATCTGTCACTGGAAGAACAGACATTATCCAACAGATGCTGTTTTCCAGGAATTTAATGTGTTGGATATATGACAATTGTATACTAAAAACTTGTTGATCTATATATTTCAGAACTTTGACAGCATCTTCCAGAGAGCGACTCATTGTCATCATACTAGGTTCAATAACAGTGTAGGAATAATGGTCCCTTCTATCACAAAAGCATACTCTGTCACTAATTCATATTATAATGCTCACATGTTGTATAGGAACACCTCCATTGAGTGGCAGCATTGGCATAGTGTGACTATTGAGACATTTAAAAAAATATTAAGCGCTACCTGAGAAATAGGGGAAGAACTCATAGTCACAGTTTGGTATCATCAGAATACAGGTGATCAACCTAATTTTTCATCCAGCTGCTAGTTGTAGGCCTATGGTGGGTGATACCATTGGATTACCTTTTTTCAGTTATTGCTTGATGCCTCTTTGTAATTATTGGGTCTTCTAATTGAATTCCTTTTTCATAATTTTCTTTATTACCACTTATTTTATCATCTGATTTTTCTCAGTTTTCTTAAAATTTTTTAGTCACTTTTCACACTTTTTATTTTTTTGCACATTTTTTGTGTTTGGGGGGACTGTGTGTGTGTTGGGGGAAGGGAGGTTGAGTATGTGTGTTGGGGGAGGAGGGTTGTATGTGAGGGGTTAATAGTGAGTATTTGAATGCAGGTTATTGATATAATAATCAGTTTTCAATAATTTTTTGATAAGACTCATTCTCACGCACAGGCAATTTGCCAATGCAAGAATTAATTTTTTCGTTATTGTTAAATTGTTTACTATTTTTAGAGTATCAATAAGAACTACTTATTTCTTGTAAAGAGTATTTGAAAGAATGTAAAAGTTTATTTTGTTCAGGAATTTTTTTTTAATTGAAATTGAATTCCTGACTACGAGGAATCCAAAAAATCAAATATCATAAAAATTGGTCCAGTCATTCTTCAGTTATAAATAGTGTAACTAAAACAACTTTTTTTTATAGGCGATCTGGAGATTGACCTACAGCGCTGCGAGTGGATGATCTTGTACTAGTTTAGTGATACAAAATCTGATCGCTATTCATTCTTGTGCTAATTTGTCTCACTTCAAATGCGTTTATAAAAAAAATACTGTACTAGAAATCCCCAAGAGCCATATTATCTGTTGTGTATATGGGTGCAGTTACAACTATCAGAATACAGAAGGAAAAGGTGTTTCATTTCCTGGTCGACCTTGACAAGAGAAATGGATCTCTAATGTTCAATTTTATTAAATGCAATGTAACTCAGTACATTTTACAAGTTTTTTATATGTAAAAGATTGCTGATTGATAAAAATGAGATGTTTTTTATGCAATTGTGTGATTGATATTTGCAGTTAAAGTAACAATTCTAACAGCTTTGAGGTTATGTTTTTGTTGCAAAATATTAATTTTGTGTAGGACTTTGTATCGCGAAATATTAATTTATTGTAAGCAGGGGCAGATTTAGGCAGTTGACTTTTGAAAAACAAAATGGAAATTTTTTTAAAAGAATATCATAAAACACTGTTTTAAGCTGTTTTACAATTCACAAGTTCTGATCCAAATTGTGGGTCAAATATTGACAATTTAAAGATAATTTAAGCCTATATACTGTTAAGTCATCGCCAATGGGATGGTCCAGACCCGGGGACCTCCTTGAATACAGTATAATAATATAATATAATACAAAATATTGTTACGTCAATGACTTGACATTCATATGAATTTTGACTGCATGATATTTGAATAAGTTATTATTTTGAAGTTATTAAATTTCCTTTTAAAATCTGAAAGATGTCTGCATTTTGTGCATTCAGTTTTCTTTGATATCAACAATTTGATAGTTGAGACAGTTTAAGACTTTTCCACGTATAATGCCTTTGCACTCCTGAACATAAAAAACATGATAACTCTCTATGAGGTTCTTCACTTTTTCTAAATTATATTTCCTTAAAAAATCGCAATTGACTTCTTTAAATCCTGTTTTTATGATGAGTTTCCTAATGTTATCCATTATAAACACTGCAATAAACTCACTATGCTGCTTGCGATTAAAGCCGCCCAGAGGTCGCATCGATCGATTTCAGTCAACTTCTGATCGCCTATAGACTACTTTAAATACCAACTCAAATTCATGCTGTCACTAACCGGCTGTTGTACGACGGTGTACAAGAACGTGTACCGGGTGGCAGATGGATCCGACTTCTCTAGCGACAGCGCAAACTGAAGCGGCTGTCTTAGCAAAAGGAGCGGCGCATGGATCAGCTGATGCGTGGTGGGCATGCGCACTTTACTGCACATGTGCAGCGCTAGCATTTCGTCCAACAGGGGCCAACTGCACTCTTCTAGCTGCTGGGAGGGGGCGGAGTCCCCCTGTGGGCCCCCTTCACCCGAGTGATGGTGGTCACGTGATGCACGTACACTCACTAGTCTTGATCTGTAATGTCGAAAATTATTGTATAAAATAGTAACATAAATACATTAATCTACAACTACGTTATAAAGTAATTAAAATTTAAGATATCATTGTTAAGTTATTAAAGTTCATGTCATAACAGCTGACTCATATCATTCATGCCTGATCAAAATTATTGCACAATCACAAAACATTGCAAGAACAGCATCTAATGGACATACCCAACAAATGTATTTTTCCTACAACTGCTAGTAAAGTAGTTCATAACGCACTGAAAACTGATTGTAAAATACCTCATTGATTGTGAAATTCTCATTCATTCATTCTCATAAAAATGGCGCACGCTAACCAAATCCATGCATGCTACAATCTGTGATGCTACAAACTAAAAGATTTTATTGTGTTGGAATCCAGAACTACAGTTGTAGGGAAAATCTTGTATGTAATTTGCGCATAAAGCTTCTTTATCGCTATCACAAAATTACTGAGCTCCGCTATGCATCGCGCAGTAAATGTTTTGACTCGAGTGATAAAGTTGCTCTTTACACTCTTAATACATAAATAACTATTTTCTACAACTGCTCATAACGAATTAGTTTATGTGCTGGAAACTAATCATGAAATGCAGCTGTTCATTGAAAAGCGAGCAGTACTTTTTTGTAGATTATGTCTTGGAGACTCCAGTTAAGGAGTATAAGACAAGTCAAATCAACAATAAATTATTAAAGTACAATCTTATTCACTAGTTACCATAATAACTATAATTAGTTCAGGTGAGGCTGAATTTTTATGTGAATGGAACCTTTCTACACTATAAAGCTTTATTAACTAAATATATTTTTCAATTTTTTTTAAATATTTCTATATTGTCAAGACTCTTTAAAAATACTGTTGTAGGTTGTTGTCGAGTTTCCTACCAACATAACTAGGGGTTTTGTTCGAATTTTGACTCAACAAGTGATAATTTCTGTACTTTAATCATGTATGTCAAGATTTTGGTTAATATCACTCTTTTTTACATGAAAAGTAGCTTCATACACATAGAAAGCAAGCTTCATACAAGCAAGGTACAGTTAGGAGACCAAGTTTCTTGAACAACGGCCTACATGGATTTAGAAAATGTCAGTAATTTGAGTGCAAAACTTCTTTATCACAAAATTACTACACTCATGTACGGATTGTGCAGTAACAATTCAGTTTCAGTGATAAATGGCAGTTCAATTTGAAATGAAAATAAAATTGTAATATATTTATCTCTGTGGGTTACATAAACGTGAGTGAATCAGGTTAAATTATTTTTGAAGGATGAAGCCCCACATAGGTCTGAGACACTGGGAGGGTAATGAGTTGGATGATGGTGATTGATGATATGGATCTACAGTTTTATGTGCGTTCCAAACCACCGGGAAGTGATTTTACAGCAGAGGACAGTCTTTCTTGCTGGCCAATCCAATCATTCACCCTTACAAAGAGGGCCCAGGAGTTCGTAGCTTATCTTTATCTGACTGAACATATACCTGCTGCGGCTCATGGCTATCTCAATCAGAATTAGTTTCATATTCACTTTCAAATTCTCTTAGCAATCAAGACTCTAATCTGATTGAACAGGTATCTGCTGTAGATCATAGCTATCAGTTCTCCATAATGTTTTATGCTCTCAATACATAGATTAACTTTCAAGTGCAGTTTCACCTAGATATGCAGGTGAAATTATTTCAAATTTATCTTTGTAGGTTTGATTATTGAAAATCAGGCTAAATTAAGCATAATTTCAACTTGATAAGGGAATAAAATTACTATATATTTATCTGTTTACTCACTCAGCACTGATAAGATCCGACTTATGCATTGGTAAATCGAAGGACAGGCGCACATAGGTCTGGCCCTTGACGCTCAATGCGCCCTCCAACGCTGACGAGCTGAGAATACGCCCCTCAAGTCGGGCCTCAGTTTTTTTGTAGTAAGCGTCCGCTACCATACTGCCCACACCGGTCAATGCAACACTGCAAACAATTTAATTAAACACTGACTACTAAGAGAACATCCTATATAATAGTAGTTCTGTGAACAGTAGACCTCACAGTATATGGGTGCTTGCACAGAGGAACATACTCGATGTACTCAATGATAATCACCGTCGCAAAATTAGACACAATCATCACACCTAACACCTAATTCGCGTAGTTATTTCATGTCTGTTTTTCACTAAAGGTCACTCTGTATCGCATCAAGAAAGCTGTGTTTTTTATTTTCGAAACAGCTGATTGCTCAAATCAGAATGTTTCCTGAGTGCCTTTCCTGTTTTTCCTTCCAAATACAATTTGAATGCAAGCAAATTTTGAAAATCCTTACACATAAATCGCTGGCTGATTCAAACACAATCAAAAATTATTGTGAAACGCTTGCACTGTGAAACTAAAGTTCAAACTTGAATTTTTTCAATTCGAAATGGACCAGCCGTCCAATGTTTTTATCTTCACTAGCTTAAACTAACCTACAGCCTATATTGGCGATCTGTTTTACATCATAATTATTTATATATTGGAACCCTCAACTCCCAGAATAAATGGCGATCTCACTTAAACTGCTATGAGGAAGCTATATACCAAGTTTCAAGAGTCTAGAATCTTCCTTTCAGGTGAGCACGGACGGACGGAGGAAGGGACGGACAATGGCACGATTTCAATAAGGTTCTGACGGGAGCTTAATAATAATAGAATTAGCTCACCTGGGCCTAAGCTTGCCCTCAATATCAAGATAGCCGTGCGAAGTGAAGACCGTGGTGTTGACGAATCCGGCCAGCGTCAGTTTTACGGCTGCCGACGCACAAGCACTAAGCTTCAGTGGCAGGCCCACTGCCAACGGCGCCACATAGCTAGAGTCCACCAACATGCTCATCTTGTCCAGTTTCATTTCCTGCCATAGCAAAATTCGATTAAAATCTGACAAGAAATAGCAAACAAGACACACAACTCCATAGTTGAAGTTTTTACAGCACAGTAGTATCAAAGCAAAACCTTGATAAAGTGTTCAAGATCCAAAAAAATCTGTTAGGTGTATGGAAAGAGTAAATAGATTAGATTCATATAGGCCATTGTTCAAGAGACTAGGGCCCGTATTTATGAACGAGACTTACGTTCATCAAAGCACGACTTAGCTAAGTTCGACTTTGAAAGGCTCTATTACATTGATAACGTGGTCACAAGCTGACCTAAAACTATGTTGTATTATCAGGTACAGATCCGTTCACGGTGCATGGCGCCTCGATGGAGCATGCGCACTGAGCGCCTTCACCCACTACTGTACCTGCTGCCTCGAGGTACAGTCAAGTTCAAATATTCCCTAATACCGCTCGCTGCCGTCTCCACTATGTTCACGACAAATTTCTGATTATTTCTTCTACTTGTTGCATTTTAATAATTAAAACATTATACGCCATCCATCAGTAATTAATCTATTCGCCACATTACAAAGAAGAATTCAGTCCAAGTCCCATGTTTGTACGACAATTACTTCACGAGTTATTGATTTATAACTATTCTCCTTTAGTGTGAATTGCTTTATTTAAGCGTGTGACATTCACAAATATTACTAGGATTACAATTATGTTTTAAGGCTGTGCGATAGGTCTTTGGAATTATTTTTCGTAGCTTTTGTATTGGCAATTATTAAGGTATTAAAATGTCATGTATTGCGGCTATGAAAAATTGTAAAAAATATTCAATGAAATATGGGCGCTCAAAATTGAAATTTCGGGTTTTTTTTGACGATGTTTATATCCCCTAGGATTGACTTTGAACTTCTGATAATTTTCTTATAACTAAGACACATCAGAGACTAAAAATACATCGCCTATTTTATATAATGATTGAAAAATTAGTTTTAAAAAGAATAATCTAAACTTTTCTGTACTTTTTAAAATTTATTTTGAAGAACCCAACTGTTGAATGACACAGAATGGAACAGTTAAAGAAGATAACATTTTAATGCATTAATAATCGCTAATATAAAAAACTCCAAAAAAGAATCATCACCAAAAACCTATCGCACAGCCACAAACACATATAAAGCATAAAAATATTACATACAATAGTACCCTATCACTAATATTTGTAGCCTCTGTGAAGTTAGTTTCAAAACTTGTTCAAAATTTACACTGTCCCGAAATTCTTTTTTTGATAATTTTACAAAAAAAATTACGTATATTATATACCATGTAGCTTGGCTACAATTACTTTACGTAAACGGTTGTTTGGAGTACTTGATGTTTCTGTGTCGGACATAGTAAAAAGTATGATAAAAGTATGTAATTAGAATTTGAGTGAAAGAATATGAGTCGTGTTTTTGTTCTGCCACATACTACAACCCCAAAAATATAGGTTTATATAATAAATATGGTTAGATGACAGCTTTATTCAGCGCCGGCCGCCAGCACCATTCGCTACCGCTACAGTCCAGCAGTTGACTGTATTGGACGTGACTGTACTTGACGGACCGGCTGGAGGGGAAGCGTGGTGGGAAAGACTTTCTGTCTCTCTCACACTGCCTCCCCTGCCACCAGCGAGACGCCAAGCACCGTGAAACGATCTGTACTGATAAACATAAAATAACATACATGAAAAGATAAAGATACTGCACTGCATGTAAATTTACAGTTACTGGTAAGTAATTTTTACCACAACAATATCTTTTAAATCATTATTTTCTGTTTTCGGGTTTTAAAAATACAGCATTCGTTCAGTGTAGTGAGTGCTACCTGCCAGCAGACCAAAGAACTTCATCCATTCTATTTCATAGAAAGAGAATTCTATCCTAGTGCCAAAAAAATATGTAGGATAGAACTAGATTTATATAAAATAAGTAGAAATAATTTCAATAAGTCAAATATACAGTGAATTACATTGCAATGGTGCAAAAATTGAATATGATGATTTTATTTTATTATTATGAGCCGATGTTATACTAAAAAATGAAATCTAAGAACGGCTTGAAGTCAGCTCTGTACCTAGCTTAGCTAAGAACGGATTTGAGACACCAATTATAAGCACGATATGACTTATAAGTTAAGATCATCTTTAAGTAAGGTTCATAAATACGAACTTTAGTTTAAGCATGACTTATACTGAGTGAGTTTTTCAAGCTGTAAAGTGAGGTTATAAGCCGACCCAGTTGTCCCTGCAACATTTATGTAGTGTAAATTCTTATATTAGTGTAAATTAGAGTTGTTTAATGTAAATTATTAATGTTTAATTATTTATCAGAAGTCAGATCTTTGTTGTGGGAGCTGGGTTGGCTTTTAGTGTTACAGCTGCTCGCTGGCTTGAACCTGTTAGTGTAAGTATGACTTATTGCTGCTAAGACTGACTTATCCAAGTCAATCTTTGATAAGTCACGTTCATAAATATGGGCCTCAGTCTCCTAACTGTACCCTGCTTATATGTGTATGAAGCTACTTTATATGTAAAAAAAGTGATATAAACCAAAATCTTGATGTAGAGGGTATTATGGCTTGGTGAGTCACAACAGTAGCTTTTTTTTTAAGGATGAAGCTCAAAAAAGGTCTGATACCTATGAGTTGGATGGGTAATGAGTTGAATGAAGGTGATTGATGAGATAGACACTGTAAGCACTTGTTTGTAGAATTGAAACATTTTACATTAATAAACCTCTACATTTTCATGGTTCTCCTATATACTAAGAAAAATTTGTCAGAACACCGGCTCAGAAGAGATTTACAAAGGGAAATAGGAATATTGACATTCCCTTTTGCAGATTATCCAAATCAAAGAATAGCTATGTTGTTGTTGGTGTTAGTTTATTCAACAGACTACCACAATTATGGACAGAGGCTCCTTATCATATGTTTAGGCAGAGATTGTATTGTTGTTTAATAAGAAACCCTTTTTATTCAATAAGTGAATTTCTTGAGTACCGAAATGTTGTCCTGTGGTTGATTTTGGGTTGGTGGTCAGTTTGTTTGTGGAGTAGATTTGGACCAGTAGCCTATGTGCCAATAATTTTGGCAGAGTGCCAAATTAGCAGTAGCCTATATGAGTGTAGTTATGATATTTTGTTGTATAGTATTGTTTTTATGAAATCAGGGATTATATGTTTATTGTTATTTTGACTGTTGTTAACTTGATGCTGTATTGTTGTTTTGACTTTGCCCATAACACTGTATTTGTTCCATGGCAATAAAATTCTATTTATTTATTTATTTTAGGTGGGTTCTGAACCACCGGGAAGCAGAGAACAGAGTCTTTTTTTGCTGGCCAATCCAATCGGTCACCCTTACAAAGAGGGCCCAGAAGAGCGTAGCTCTCATGGCTCATGGCTATCTCATTCAGAATTGGTTTCATATGCACTTTCAAATTCTCTTATAGCAATCAAAACTCTATAGTGTGAGCCACGATTCTAGGTTGCTCTAGGAAACCGCTCTACGGATAAGTGTCTGAAGTCTAAACAACTGACCTGTCCACTGAGGAAATCCTTGATTATCCTGAGCGGGTCGACAGTTTCCAGTAAAGCTTTCAGCTGTTCTCGATTTTCCACAGCAAAATAAGCCAATTCGTGGCCGAACACTTTTACGCCAATTGAAGCCTACAAATAAATTAAAAATAAATGAATAAAATGAAAACTACAAAGAAAATCAACCAGTATAAATAAAAAAACGAAGAACATTTTTTAAACCTCCGATGGACCACAAATAAAAGAGCAGGGAATAGAGAAAAATTATTATATTACCAAAATGTATGCGCACTATATAAATCACAAGTTAGTTAGTAACTGGCAATTTAACAAACTGACAAAAAATATATAGCAACAGAATTTATTAATTTCGAATTCCTGAAAGTGCTATCAATTTATACTGAAGACTTCCGCAATGGCGGACATTGACAACAGCATTGAGTAGCTGATGGAAATCGATGAATGCTACTGTACAAAAATATCAGTCGAACCGCGGACCTCCCAATTACCGGATGAGCGCCTTAACCACTAAACTATAGTGACCCTTCTACACAGCAGCTATTCAATGCTGTTGTCAATATCCGCCATTGCGGAAGTCTTCAGTATAAATTAATAGCACTTCGAGGAATTTGAAATTAATAAATTCTGTTAATCATATGGTTTTTCGTCAGGTTGGGTTAATAGATAATAGATATTTAGGAGATAGAGATAATTACACTCAACTACAGAGTATCTTCTTCTCACGTCATATATTGAAAAATAGGAGAAATCAGGTTAAATGACCCAATTATTACTGTTGAAAAAAATAGCAAGAAAAAAACTAATTACAGAGCAAAGCCCAATTCCCTCAGCTATTCCACCGACTCATCGCCATCACTATGAACTCCAGCCACGCCCCCAGGAAAAGAACGCAAGGTCACGCGAGAGAATGAATGCAACAATACGGTCCATTGATGGAACTATCACTATCACTAGTCTGACGCCATTTTGTTCGCCAATAATAGCGTACATCAGTACGGAACCGGTTGATCAGGGACTATTCCCTCCGAGGAAGGCTCATCCCTATGTATGTACACTTATGTTTACTTCTGAACATAATCACCTTAAAGATGTCTTAAAGATCGATTTGTGATACCTGTAAACAAGCTTTTCAATACCCTCTTCATAAAATTTTGCCGCCAATGAATTTAAATGAGACTTAACCTTGTCTTGAAGTTCCTCAGCAGTTGGAAAGTGCTGGCCTCCAAGTAATTTTTTCAGTTCACGAAAAGATTAAATTCTTTTGGTTCTAAGTCGGGACTGTGTGTTGGGTGTTCCAAAATGTCCCATTGAAAGAAGTTGTTGGGTTACACTGGTACTGTGAGAGCTGGTGTTGCCATGCAGCAGAACAATTCCAAACATTAGCATGCCTCTTCGTTTGTTTTGAATAGATCGTCGCAAATGTTGTAAGATTCGGTAATAAAAAGCTGCATTAATTGTAGAAGAAAATGGCTTCGAGGACAGCACTTGCCAACTACTGAGAAACTTGAAAATCAAAATCAATTTATTATTCTTACATTTACATAAATATTTTATTCATTTCTAAACAGACTTACAACAATGAATACAATAGTTATAAATATTAGTGTAAACACACACGGTAAGCCTACATTGCATATCTTGCATTACCTTGATAGGTGTTTATAAACCAAAAGAAAGCTGTTAGGTGCACAGAAAGAGTAAATAGATTAGATTCATGTAGGCCGTTGTTCAAGAGACTTGGTCTCCTAACTGTACCCTGCTTGTATGTGTCTGAAGCTACTTTATATGTAAAATAGTGATATTAACCAAAGTCTTGACGTACACGATTATAATACAAGAAGCCAAGGAAATTATCACTTGGAGAGTCACAAGCTACCGCCGTTTTTAAAAAGCCTTGAATATATAGAATTGTTTACAAAACAATTGAAAAAATATTCAGTTGATAAAGCTTTTTATAGTGTACAAGAGTTCCTTTCACATCAAAAATAAGCCTCACCTCAACTAATTGATATTGTAATTTATTATGGTAACTTGTGTATGAGATTGTATAATTGTTGACATGACTTGTCTTATACTCCTTAACTGGGTCTCCAAGACGTAATCTATAAAACTAAGAAGAGAGATGACAACTATCATAACCATAATGCTTGTGCGCTAGCAGTGAGTAGACAAAGTTATCTTTATATTTTTATTTATGTTGTGTAAAAGAACGAAAAGCTCTTGATGACCCGAATTGTAAGAGGATGGCTTTTGTACAGAATTTGGGAAGGCAGTAATATATTTTATGAGACCATAGACCATTTTAAAACTAATTTAAATTCACTGATGGCAACATTTTATGAATAGGGTATTGAAAAGTTTTTCCACAGGTATAATCAATGCCTCAATCTTCAAGATGATTGAGTTGAGAAGTAAACATAAATTTCGGTAAAAAAATTATTTTTTCTACTCACTTCTATTTTATTTATGACTCATTGGTGGTTAATAAAAAATCTAAACCCACCTAAAATTGTTTCCATGTTTCCAATAACATGGCTCAAGCGACGAGGTGGAACTATCCGTAAGGGTCTCCCCACCAATAAAAGCCATACACATTTACTTTTTTTAGAAAAAATGACCATTGTATAAAAGAAAGCAATCTATACAGTGTGTACAAGTGAACAATGGCGGTTACCTTTGTGTTACGGAAGTTAGCACTGATAAAGTCAGGCAGAGCGGCAATGTGTTCTTTGAGTAACGACCATGATGATGTCGATGATGCCGATCTGACAAAACGGAGCAGATTGAAGGGGGAAGAGGGGGAGGAGAAGAAAGAGCTGAGAGATGGTGGGAGGAGGGGAGGTACACCCGAGCGAAATGATTTCTCAATCAGCTGTTCAACTCCTTCCATGTCCACGGTTATCTGCAACAACAGATGAGAGAAGAGATTAGATTACGAGTAGATTAGATTTATCAAGTGGCCACTGACCACCTCTCAAAGGGGTACATGGACTTGTCATATTTTTCAATTCATTATTTACACAGTTAGAGAACTTGAAAATAAAATTAATACAGTACATGTTGTAAGAGCCTTATTATATAGAGTCACTTCAGTCACCGTCGCGCGCGACCGCCACAGATGCTCAGACAAGCCACTTGAAGCGATACAAGCAATGTATATGGAGCTTATTATACTGAGCCACAGGTTAGGCCACCCCCCTTTAGTCGTGGCCACAGGCTACTGGAGTCGCCTACCCCCGCTTCTAGTGGCAAGCCGCACGGACTGTCGCCTTGTCAGCCGACCATTGTTTATTATAAACAATGGTTTATGACCACGATTATTATAATGAACCACTCCAGTCGCCGATAAGTGCCACAGTTTCATGGCTTCTTATAGTCGGTCATGACAGTTCTGTACTAGCTTGTCAGGTTTGGAGGTTATGTTTGTTTGTAGGCTTATGTTGTTACGATATGTGATAAGTTTCAGATTATAAATAACATTTGTTATAGATCACCGTCAAGTTATTTAGGGATACCAAAAGAAGGTCCAAAAGAAAACTGTTAGGTGTATGGAAAGAGTAAATAGATAAGATTCATGTAGGCCGTTGTTCTTATCTCCTAACTGTACCTTGCTTGTATGTGTATGAAGATATTTTATATGTAAAAATAGTGATATTAACCAAAATCTTAATGTACACGATTATAATACAAGAAGCCGGGGAGATTATCACTTGGTGAGCCACAATATAGTAGCTTATTCAAACAAAAACCTAGTTATATTGGTAGGAAACGCTATAACAAGCTACCGCAGTTTTTGAGTGTCCATATTAATATTTTAAAAACAATTTAAAAAATATTTAGTTGATAAAGCTTTTTATAGTGTACAATTCACATCAAAATTAAGCCTCACCTCAACTGATTGATATAATAATTATGGTACTAGTGTATAAGATTGTATGCATAATATAATTGTTGATTTGACTTGTCTTATACTCTATAACATTGATGATCACCCCGACACATAGTTTTATAGTGGGAATCATTTTTTTTTTCAATTTAGCAATCAAATCACTGTGCTTTCTATTTAATGATATATTGTGATATTTGAGCTTCTTTCTATAAGTTTTCCATCACCCAGAGAAAATATTAATAATTAATATTATTATTATAACTGGAGTCTCCAAGACGTAATCTACAAAAAAAGACATGTAGCAGATTTATTAAATAAATGACATTTTGAATTCAGAGCGATTCTGTCGCTTTCACAGACAAACACAGACTGCACAGACTGCTATGGCAAGCCACTGTAGTGGCTCTGTCTAACTAGGACCTAACATTTCAGTTTCATAATCGTATATCCAAACCGGCGTCATTTTGTAACTTACGTCTGATGTACTAATGGTTAATAACTAAATGGAGGATGCCTGTCGGGGAATGGCTGAACTCTGTGCTACGCTGTCATTGGCTTTTGACTGAGACCTGTCACGTCAACTTTTAAAAATGGGAGGAGATAGCCAATAAGAGTAACACGTGAGTAATTAATAGAAAACAAGGGAAGCCAGTTGATCAATAATAACAGTTCAATAAGATTAAATGATGAAATAAAGAAAGATAGATGAACGATTATTGTGTAATAATTAATAAGCAATTAGAGACTTACAAAAATCAATCTGTTGAGTAATCAATAATAATTGAAATAAAATATAATTTCTCGTTTTTAGCAACGAGATAGTATTTTCAGCTTGAAAGTTTTCATCAAAATTTGATATTATTTACGGTTTTCAGTGTTTCGTTTAGGGTGAACTTTCAAAGTAATTGCCTTCAAGTGAAAATGAATCATTTTATTATTTTTTGAGAGAAGTATTTTGGCAAATCTAAGTTTTCAGCATTAAAATTAATGTCAATGTTTTGGACAATATAACATATCAAAGTTTGTGAAGAGAACAGTTTTGGACTTGAGTCTGTTGCGCCTTCACATTCATTTGTAATTTTGTAACAATATTTAATTTTTTTCTGAGGATGAAGCACACAGGTTTGATACCTGTGCGTGGGTAATGAGTATGGTGATGGATGAGTTGGACCTACAGTTTTAGGTGGGTTCCGAACCACCAAAATAATAAATAAATAATCAATCGAAACAATAAGATTGATTTTACATTAAACCTAAAAATCCTAGGCGAAAAAATTTGTTTGCCCACGCCCAAGAGTTTAGATTTCCAATTTTGTGTGACAAATACCTGATAATCTTTTAACCAAAAACCACAATCTTTTTGAATACGGGTTTCAATAATCTAACAGTGTTTTTTTTTTTAGTTTGTATCTGTATTTTAGTACTTAGTATTGTCAATTCATGACAATTTTATGAGTATAGCTACTTCATAGACGTGAAGTATGAGTATTGTTCAGAAGCGCAAGAAAGAAGAAAATTATTCTACTCTACACATTGCTTCATGTTCCAACAGTGCTTCCGGTTTCACTGATAACATTTACTTGTTTTTCTGTCTTCATTTCGACTCATGACTTAGTCTTTGTCATTCACATATGACAAATGCGTCTCTAGAATGTTCGAGTAAATAGTAGAATGGCCTATATATTTGTGGAAATTACTAGAATAGCCAAATATTTTATAAAAGCGGGTGAGAATAACAGCAGCGATTCAGTTATTGTTCAGACTTCCTAGTAACGAAGGACAGTTTGTGGTGGCAGTATACAAATTTACACATACGTAGTGATATTGCTATATATTGTGTTACAGTGACAGACAGTATTAAGTTTCTTTTATTGAATATTATTAGGGCCTTGAAATGTATTGCTATGAGGAAAAAAATTTTTTTCAATAATTTTTGAAGTGTGGGGGTTTAAAGTTGGTAATTTTCGGTTTTTGGGGGCAATTGATCTCACCAATGAGTGATGTTAATTTTTTGATAAACTTTCAATAACTAAGAGACACCTTGAGGAATAAAATGACATTTTTTATATCAATCTTATAACTTTTTGGAAAAAATTAAATTTTTTACAGATTTAAAAAAATGTATTTTGAAAAAACTAATTTCTTGGTTGGAGTAAAAAAATATATCACTTTATTCCTCGAGGTGTCTTTTAATTACAGAAAATTTATGTGAGATCAATTGCCCCCAAAAACCGAAAAATTTCAAATTTGAACCCCCATATTTCACAAAATAATTGATGAAAAACTTTTTCTCACAGCATTTTGAAGCCCTGATATCATCCAATTCATTACCCACGGACATGTCTCAGACCTATGTGGGCTTCATCCACCAAAAAAAAAAAACAGAAAAAATAAAAAATAAACTTGAAAAAAATTATAATCATAAACCTTGCGTACAGCCTCAAATGACCAGCTGTCATTGGCAGTACAAGTGAACCTTATGAACCTGGCACAAATAATGAAAAAATTAATTCAAGTGTGTTTCCAAATAAATTCATATCTAGTATTATTGTATTCAACTTTGAAAATCTAACCTCAAATAGATTGACAGGCTCTCCAAACAGGAATGCGGTGAAATTTAGCATCATCGTGCGTGGAACGTAAGACTTGGGTGAATAGATAATGTTACCGCTCAAAAAACCACCTAAAAAAGAAATATTACAACTTTATCAACAAATTACCATATCTTAGTTCCATACACAATAATTTTATAACAACTACTTTATAATATAGTCATAGATAATAGTTATGTATGCATTAAGGGCATTAAGGGACTTTATCACTTGATCTAACCAGTTATTGCACAATGTGCAGCAAAGTGTGACAATTTTGCAAGGCTGATAGAGAAGCTTTACACTCAAAATACATACATGTTTCCTACAACTGCAGTTTTGGATTTCCGTTCAATAATTAATTGTGTGTAATTACAATTTCCATACACAATGCACCATCGTTGAGTTTATGAAAAATTCATCTGACAGTAATCAACTGGCAAGCTTCAGTGTTGCCAGCAGTACAATAATTACTATAGTTTTGTATAATAATTTGGTGCCTCGTATGATGAAGGATCATACACTACATTAGGCTAAACGCTTTTGTAAAATAATTTCAAATAAATCTGAGTTTTATTTTTTAAATTAATTTTTATTAAAATTATTTTTGAATTAATTAAATATAGTTATTTTCTAATAAAACATAAATAACTGAAAAATATTTGATAAATATGATAACTTTGATAATGATAATATTGTAGAATCTAAGGTTTGCAGCACTGGCGAGCATTAATTAATCAGCTATGACGTCAGACAAGTGTAAAGTACAGTACTGCTCGCTCCTCAGTAAAATGCTGTTTTATGATTAGTTTGCAGCGAGTAAACCAATTCTTTGTGAGCAGTTGTAAGAAGTAATTTCAACTGACGTTTCCAGCGTCTGTGTAGTCAGAGCCGCTGTACTCACCTAGGCCATACTCATTGATGTAGACAGAGGTTTCGAGGTTCTGCGAGAAAGAGCGCAAATCGGAGCTGAATTTCCTCGCCAGCTCCTCATCTTGCAGTAGCGCTTGCACTTCCACACGCGCAGGCATCGACGACCGCGCCAAATTCGACAAATGACTCCAAACGTACGAACCAACTGAAAAAAATGAATTATAAAATACACACTGAAAATTATGAAAATAATAATACTCTTAACAAACCTATATGAATAAACAATTGTGTTTTTCAGCCAACAAAATTCTGCATCATGATCAAGAAAAAATGTCAACACTTACCCTCCTTGCAGAAACGCACTATGATGATTCATTATCTGATGGTTGATTATCATCATACATATAATGATTGTTCATTATCTATACCACTTTTATACCAAGCTACTAACATACCATGCTAACTTTATACCATCACATCATTCACTATAAAAGTGACCTGCTATTATAGCAATGGTAGCTAGATTACTATGAGCCAACAGAGCCAACTAAAAATTTGAAATTCTGAGATTAGCTGAGCTTGAAATGTATTATTATTATTTTTTTTTAAGAATGAAGCCCACGTAGGTCTGAGACCTGTGCGTGGGTAATGAGTGGATGATGGCGATTGATGAGTAGGACGTACAACCAAACCCACAGAGAACTGAGTCTTTATGCTGGTCAATCTAATCGGTCAGCCTAACAGAGAGGGCCCAGGACAGCGTTGCTGATTGAGCAGATACCTGCTACGACTATCACTTCCCCCAATTATCTCAATTAGTTGAATTATTTGATATAAATTAAATAATGTGAATAAATCATATTAATATATAGTTGGAGAGTGCATTAGCTTTTAGAATTATAAAATACATGCATTAGAGACTAGTATTGGCCATTAATATTAAGCTTGTTTTGAGCTATGGCAAGTTAGTTATAACAAGATGGCGCATGCGTGTGAATGAAGGAGCCATTTTTAAACATTTTATACTAGGTATCTGTTCCACCATTCAAGATATATGGATCATACGTATGCTGGCATTTAAATAGGTAAAATCATATGCTTTCACTTACAAGCATAGTATAAAAGTAGTAAAGATAATGAGCCATCATTAAAGCTGTGCGCAGGGATTTTGTTCATAATTTTTTTTTCGAAGTTTCTTGTATTGAATATTATTAGGGCTTTGAAATGTTATCTATTTCCGTGAGGAAAGTGGGAGTTCAAAGTTGAAATTTTTCGGTTTTTGAGGGGCGATTGATCTCACCTACAAGTGATTTTAAACTTTTGATAAATTTTCTGTAACTAAAAGACACCTCAAGGAATAAAATGACATATGTTTTACTCCAATCAAGCAATTATTTTTTTTTAATCTGTAAAAAAATCAATTTTTCAAAAAAATATTTTGGAAAAACTGTTTGTTGGATTAAAATAAAAAATATGTCATTTTATTCCTCAAGGTGTCTTCTAGTTATGAAAAATTCATCAAAAGTTTGAAATCACTCCTAGGTGAGATCAATTGCCCCCCAAAACCGAAAAACTTCAACTTTGAACCCCTATATTTCACAAAATGACTGAAAAAATTTCCTCACAGCAATAGATAACATTTCAAAGCCCTAATGAGAAAATGAAAATGAAATATATTTATTATTCCCAAGAAAACAAGATACAAGTAAGAGAAAAAACTACGAATATAATCCTCACCTATACAGAGGTCCGTGTGTGAGAAGGGTCGTTCATTTATTGTCTTATGGCATAATATTTTTTTTACATGGGTACCATGATAAAAATGATATTATGCGCAATATAATCAAACATATTTTCATATAGTCAAGTCACTTATATAAACAAAAAATCTAAACGATCTAATAATTCATTTCAACTTTTGTTAGCATCTATTTGAATAGCATCCAATACAATAAACTTCGGAAAAAAATTATGAATAAAACCCTGCGCACAGCCTTAAAAAGTGGGTTTCTGCAGCCAGGGTAGATTTATCTCTAAAATTAATAGTTTTTCTCACCCTGATTAACATGCTCATCGGCCAGTGCTTTGACAACGGTTTTCACCAGCGCATACGTGGGACACTGCATCACCTGTATGTAGGCGGCAATCCTTATTTGCGCATCTTCTGATTGATCCAAATAGACAGACAACAAATGATGGCGATCAATGTCACAACTCAAACGTCTAAAAATGAAAAAAAAACAAAACAAAATTAATTATGTGAAACAGAATAAAATACATAAAAATTTGGGAATAGTGACATTTGCTACAAGACCATAAAATCTAATCAAATTAATCGAATACATAATTCAAACCTGATAAATGTCATTTCGAAAGTCAGTTTATACTATGTTAATGACATTGTCATATTTTTAGTTTTGACATTAGATGATTTTAATTTTGATGCTTAAGCTATAATTATTGTAACTTGTGCAGAAAAACCATTGCAGTCACTTTTTTATTGCGGATGATGCACACATGAGACTGGAGACTTGTGCGTGGGTAATGAGGTGAGTGGGTAAATGATGAGAAACAGCCATGACTGGAAGAGATTCGCACCCAAGGCCGCAGGAAACGAAGCCAGCCAAAGCTTTATCTTATCACTGACAAGCGCTCCAACCAACTGCGCTACCCGAGCCGCCAATTCTGCCATGAATACAAGTTTAACTTACATTATATAACATTCACATAGGAATTATTTAAAATTGGAATGATAACAATAGGAATGAATGTAATATGAATAGTGGGATGTAATTATAACACTAGTAGATCATGAACTACAAGGTCAGTTATATTAAGAATAATAAGAGTGTGTGCATCAATTGAAATTTGAAAATTTAGAGCTCAATATTTAAAGCTCAATATGTTAAAATACCTGTGAGCTTCAACTGCAGCGATTCTGAGACGTAGTTCAATGTTGGGACGTTCGGAATTCGTTATACAGTGCGTCAATGTGGTCATCAGTGTCGGACTCACTACAGCGGCATTCCCAAGAGCTTTCAGAGAAACTAACGCCTACAAAAAGACAATATGAAGACAAAAACAAATAAAAGAACAATAAAATCAGTAATGAATAGTAGTTTATCTACAGCTACGTTATAAAGTACATATATAAGGCAATGAAGTAATAAACAAGTTTAAATAAAACAACCCCTAATAAATAAATAATTAGTAATTATAATGTGAAATAAATAGTAAAGTACCAATTACAATTCAATGTCAATACAGCTTACTTTATTCTATGTTTTATCAAATTAGTGTTATAATGAAGCTATTTCAACACTACTGTCACCTTCCAGTACAGGAGTCTAGACCAATCACAACTCAGGATTTCTTCAAAACAGTGTCTCAAAATGAATGTTATGCATTAGTCACACATCAGCTGGTTCAAACATTTCGAAATCAATTTGAATTTCAATTCAGAACCGTCCAACAAACACGCATTCTAGGTTATGTTATATTTTGGAAAATTTATTGGATTCAATGGAAAGTTAAATCACAGTACACTAGTGCATTACCAATCTTATCATTATCAAACTTGTTTTTTTTCAATTGAATTTGTTTTATGAAATATTTTCACTTGAATATTTCATTGAATCAAGTTTATTTTGCTGAGTTTTTTGTGTTATCATTTTTTATTCATTTATATGATATAAAGATTATTATTAAAAATCACACAAATTGAAAATATTAATAATTATTTGTCTATCAATGTAATAATTAAGGTTACCGTGTGAATTATTTATTGTATGCAGTTGTGTTGCAGAAATAAATTATTATTCTATTCTCTTCTATTCTAAAATTAAACGTAATATATTGGTATTTGATTAGATTTGGAGATAAAATGTTGTATGCAACTATTGTATTTGGTATTGAAGCAATTTTTGAGATTTTCAAGACTTACATATTACTTGTAGCTTAAAGACAGTCATAATACAATCGTTGCCTGTACTACTATTGATTGTATTATGACTGTATGCAATGCTTGTATTATGACTGTCGTTGAACCACAAGTGAGATGTAATCTAAATATCTCTCGAGAAGCTCAAAGGCTGAATACAATAGTTGCATTCATTTTTTTATCTATTACTACCAATAACTTACTTCCAATTTTACTTATCAATCACTTAAATTACTCACTGAAACTAACATATCCCAGCTTACTTGATGTGTAGTGTCAACTCCACACTTGACAAACGCTTCATGTGCAAAGAAATAAAACTGGCAAAACGCGTCGTTTTTTTTTTTTTTTTTTTTTGAGGACGAAGCCCACATGGGCCTGAGACCTGTGCGTGGGTAACGAATTGGAAGATGGTGATTAATGAGTTGAGTTCCAAACCATCACCCGCAAGTGATTTTACATCAGACAACAGTTTTTTTTTGCTGGCCAATAAAATCGGTCACCCTTACAAAGATGAACCAGGACTTCGTAGCTTATCTTTAATTATTCTTATACTGACATCAAACTTTTTAAACATGGTTATTGAGTTGAACCTACAGTTTTAGGTGGGTTCCGAACCACCAAAAAGTGATTTTACAGCAGACAACAGTCTTTTTTGCTGGCCAATCCAATCAATCACCCTTAATAAAAAAGCACAGGACTTCGTAGCTTATCTTAATCTTCAATTATTCTTACACTGACATCACACTCTTTAAACATGGTGATTGAGTTGAGCCTACAGTTTTAGGTGGGTTCCGAACACCCAGGAAGCGATTTTACAGTAGAGAACAAACAGTAGTTTTTGCTAGCTAACCCAATCGGTTACACTTACAAAGAGGGCCAAGGACTTTGTAGCTTATCTCTATCTGATGAACAGATACCTGCTACGACTCACGGCTATCACTTCCCTTAAAGGCATTCATAATACAATCGTTGCATAAACTTCGTCTTATTATTCACTAATATTAATCCTGGAGAAAATTCTGGATTAAAAAATCCATACAATAGACAATCATTACCTGGCTGAAGTTGCCTCTAATAGCACTGCGACAGGCCAGCTGTGCATCCTGTTCGAAATGTTCCAGAAGTTTGGCAACACTGTCGGGTGCAGCCGGATGACACAAATTGGCAACAGCGTCGCTGCGCCGACCGCAATGCGAATAGATCATGGCCGACGCGGCCAACTTGGCTTCGCCGTCATATTTGCCACTCAAAACAAGTTGTGACATCGCCGCCATTACTTGTGCGTCTGGTCTAAAACACAACAACAAAATATTAGTGATATTGAAATAAATAGCAACAAGAGAGATATAAACAACTTTAATTTAAAGCAATATTTTATCTCTGACTACCAAACAATTATGTTTAACTAGCATTTTACCCGGCTTGCCCGCGAATCCAGTGCGGAGTTTCTCTTTTCTGGTGGATAGCTTTTAGTAGCCGTCACAACATTATAAAATTGGGAAGGCTGGGTAACATTGCAGTGTTGCTAGGCATACAGTCCAGCTGTTTGAAAAGAAAAGTGTACAAATAGGCTGTTTTTGATGCTGGGCAATTAGCAGCTGCAATATTGATACAGAACTAATCTGTTGCTTTAGCTTGTGACATATTGGCGAATGACACATCAGCTTCATAGTGACGTATAATGTAACAGCTGCTATACGAGTTTCCTGCATCTAACCCATTTTACAAAAATTCTGAAATTCAAACATTAATTTTGAAAAAATTTGTTAGAATATGAGAAATCGGGCTTCAAGGGGCACTGAACTGAGTTAAGGGGAAGCTTAGTGCCAAATTTAGTGTTCCGAATCGTTGCCGTTTTTGAGAAATCCGTAAGACCGACACACACACACACACACACACACACACACACACACACACACACACACACACATACACCTATTCTCTGTCATTAGAAATATTCAACTTACCAATGCATTGGATAACTTGCCCAAAATATAAAATAACCTACAATGTGTGATTGTTGACAGTTCTGATTTTAAATCTAGTTTGATTTCAAAACGTTTGAATCAGCTGATGTAACTATTTCATTTTGAAACTGTTTAAAAGAAATTCTGAGTTCAGATTGGTCTGGACTCCTGGACTGAAAAGTGACAGTAGTGTTGAAAACAGAACATTAATGAAAATGAGCGCTCAAATTTTCTCACCTGGGGAAAAGCGCCATGGTATAAAGCCAGTGGCTTGGAGAAATCGGTGTCATGTCGGATTCTGACATCAGAAGATCTTTCATCAGTTTGATAGAGGCCTGAGTTTGCACATAGGGAAGTGCTTGTAGAAAATGTTTTCTGAAACAAACAAAAAGAAATAAATTGATACAAAAAAGCAATAAAACAAAAAAAACACAAAAAATCGTATGTGTAGGTCAGTAGGTTCATTACTCTTTAACAACTTCACTGTCAACTCATATTGTAAACAATGTTTTTATAATTGAAATTTTTTCTTACAACTGCATATGAAAGTAGGTATTGATGTATTAACAGCATAAAAAGCAACTCTATAAGTTCTATAAGTTGATATTCAGTTGATAAAGCGTTTTATAGTGTACAAGAGTTCCTTTCATATCAAAATTAAGCCTCACCTCAACTAATTGATATAGTAAAATTATGGTATCTAGTGTATAGAATTGTATAATTGTTGATCTGACTTGTCTTATACTCCGTAACAGGAGTCTCCAGGATGTGATCTATACAAATAAAAATATTAATTCAAGCTGAACAGTTACCACAAGACAAGTAGCAGAGTGCAGTAATTTTGCAAGAGTGATAAAGAAGCTTTACACTCAAAATACATAAATACATTTTTTTTAGATTACGTCTTGGAGACTCCAGTTAAGCAGTATAAGACAAGTCAGATCAGCAATGTATACAATCTTATTGTAGCGAGTCTGAATTGGAGTTAATAGAGAGAAAGAAGGACAGTGGTTCTCGGTATTATCTACTATGTAAATATTTACTTTTAAGCAATTAATTACACTGCTTTTGACACGTTTATAGTGTTTACTTGGTAATTTGTAGAATGTTCTTGTTGTTTGATTAGACATTAATGGAATGTTATCGAATATTGTGGAAGGTGCTAGTTTCCTTTATTCATTTATTTAGAAGTTGACAGAAAATTCGAGAGATATCTCAATTATGAAATTTTATATAAATAGAGGAAGTCTCTTGTAAATGAGTTCAGTCTTGTTTGAGATGTCATGATAAACAAGTGTGACAGTTAAGTAGTTCAGTTATTGCTCTACATTGATAAGTGGCAGTAGTGACAGTTCGTGTTAATACAGACAGTGAAATCCCGTTGGCGCTTTTACAAACCATGCAATGAACTTTTGTTGTCTGTAGTGATAATTCTTTTATCTATTACTGTATTGACGGACTTGTGCTACGTAAGTTAATTGTTCTTCCTCGACGTTTCTTGTTGAGTATTATTGGACAGTTTATTGTACAGTTATTGTTTAATATTAGATCGGCCTTTTGACATTTAGTGATTGATTCGTGTACAGTTCATTGGAAACTCATTATCAGTTGAACAATATCGTGTTATCTGTTTTAATTGCTTATTTTTCTGTAAGAAATTACTGAACAGTGTGAGTTGTGAATTATTTGTGTTAATAAAGTGCGAGTGATAAATTTAAGTGTTGCCAGCGTTATTTTAGACATAGAACCCGTAACATTATACACTATAGTTACGTAGTTACCATAATTACTAATCAATTAGTGGAGATGAACTTTCTTTGTAGTGGCGAAGGTGATATTGTAAAAGATGACCATAATGAATAATAAGACGAAGTTGTCACAACCACATTTATTAAAAAACCGTGAGATACTTTTCTCGGTTGTTATACCATTATCAATCTCAAACAGTTTGTCTTATTATTCATTATAGTTGAGGTGAGGATTAATTTTGATGTGAAAGGAACTCTTGTACACTACAGAAAGCTTCAACTAAATATTTTTTAAAAATATTTCTATATTTAGAACACTCTTTAAAAACTGCGGTAGCTTGTAGAGTTTCCTACCAATATAACTAGGTTTTTGTTAGAATAAGCTACTATTGTGACTCACCAAGAGACAATCTGCTCGGCTTATTGTATTATAATCATATACATCAAGATTATGGTTAATATCACTCTCTTTTTTAAATATAAAGGAGCTTCATACACATATAAGGGTACAGTTAGGAGACCAGTCTCTAGATCTCTCAAGTCTCTTGATCAACGGCCTACATGAATCTAATTCATTTAATCCTTCCATACACCTAACAGTTTTCTTTTTTGGATCTTAAATACCATATCAAGGTTTTTTTTTGATGAATTACCCTATACTAAGATACCTTAGTAATCAGTCTTATTATACAGCTTCGCAGTCGCACGCCACAGTTTGAGGCTAAATCACATAAGCTGGTTGAATGTCATTTGAAAAATCAGCTGATGGCTCCGAAAAAAGTGTATTTCTTCATGTACTTTGAAATTGTTGAGTTCCGTCACATGGTCAGCTAATGTAATTTAGGCCTAAAATTGTGGCACGCGACCGTGACTGCAGAGGCTCTGTATAATAAGGCTCTTAGTGTTGCCAGCTTATGCAACAATTGTATTATGACTGCCTTTGAGCCACAAGTGAGAAGTAAGTTAGGACATGAGTGGAACAAATAGCAGTTAATCTGGAAGTAATCAGCTGTATAATTATTATAATTTTGTACAATAATTTGGTATCTTTTATGATGTAGGATCTGACCAAGTGCTATTGTACAAAAATGTCAAAGAAATCTATTATAAACTTAAAAAACACTTTTGAATGGAAATTGACTCACGTTATGGCGTGACGGCCGTTTCGCTCTGTTGTCTAGAGCATCATCAGACGACCCACAGCCATAACGTGAGTCAATTTCCATTCAAAAGTGTTTTTTAAGTTTATAATACATATTAGTGGAAACATGATGGATCTTCAACATCACAAAGAAATCTCATTCCGAAAAAAATATTTTTAAAATAATAAAAACATAATTATTTTTTAATAAAACATGAATAATTGTAACATATTTGATAAATATGATAATTTTGGGCATTAGGTACAATAATCATAGAATGGAAGGTTGGCAACACTGGCGAGCATAAAGTAATCAGCAAGTGTAAAGTACATTACTGCTCGCTCCTCAGTAAAGAGCTGTTTCATGATTATTTTTCAACATGTAAACTTATTCTTTCAAAGCAGTGTAAAAAAATATTTTTTTAGAAAGAGATTTTCTTTGAAATTACAGTACAAAATGGCATACTGTATGTTGGCAGATCGTACATTGTACAAGACACCAAATTATTGTACAAAAAATAATTATTGTACTGTTAGCAACACTGATCGCTTGCCAGCTGATTACTGCCAGATAAATTTATTATAGCCTCAACAATTGTTTGTTTGGTAATTTGTTTTTATTGACTTCCATGTACAATCTTTTTTTTTTAAATAAATGGATCATATTTTTTCTCTAGTGAAAATTAACAGTGAGACTGTGATTTCTAGACATAACCTTTATTTGGACATTTTTGTATTGAAATTTAGAAGAGGAAGCAGTTTTGGGCTGTAAAGTCTGTTGCTTCCTCTTCATTCTACTGCAATGAGATGATGCACATAGGCGATAAATAAACAATTGGGCAATGTTGTGCAACAATTATTGCAAGGAAAATATCGAGACATGATATAGTATAAGATCTGTTGAAAAATAAGAAGAAACAAAACTCTTTTTCAATAACTGCCGGTGTGCATTTTTTGTGAATCAGGTTATAATAATATTCAGAATCAACTTATAATAATATTATCATTATTTTATGTAAATTAGTCAGGGCTTGGCTACTCCGTTGTATCGGTTTATTCAAATCGTTTCTTCGTCACATTATAGACCTTTTTTAGCTCTGTTTTTTGTCTATACAGAGTTTTGCCCATAGAGTAACCAATACTTTGTGGGCTTGTCATACTCACACATGCTTTAAGGCAGTCACAATACAATCGCTGCAAAAACTACTATCAAATGAGACCCAAAAAGTACAGAAATTCAAGGCCCTTATTTGGAATTTTTACTGTTTTTCCAATTTCTACTTTATTTTCAAGATATTTTTAAATCTTTTTTCCCCGCTTACCGGCCTGTGATACACACATCCTCTGTACTTTTGTATAATCTGTGCAGGTCATCATGTTCCAGCTCCCTCATACTGTAAACCACACGCCTCAACTCATCAGCCAAATCCATTCGAAAATTGTTTGTGTCCTAAAAGACAACACACACAAATTATTAGAAATTAGTAGAAAATCACTGTAAACTAATAGCACCACAGACTTGAAGAAGGCACTGAATAACATTGCGGTAGGTATTCAATTCATTTGTACTATACAGTATAGGATATGATGCATAAGGTACTATAGTATACCGTTGATCATCTGTAGTACAGTAAACATAAAAATTTCTGGTTACGTTTTCTAACAGAATTTAATATTTCCATTCTTGTCATTCAATTTATACTTTTTATAAATTCATAATTTACAGTTTCTACTATTGAATTTATGCCTTATTGTGGCTTGAGATGAAGTAAGTTTTGTTCATATCAGATAAAAAAAAGGGCTACATCAATTGCGTTGCTTTCCAAACGTCTCTGTCGATTGATGGCTTAAACGCAGGAACTAGCTCAGGGGTGTGCTAGATAGTATGCATTCTCACTTGTGCAGCCAGACCCAGCGTGAAGGTAGGAGTGGATATATGAATATATATAATGAATATTATAATGAATATATAGCAGTGAATTCCCCCTTCAAATGCTCGATTGCTTGAATGATTGGATGTGCTTGATATCTACGTCTTCTGTTCCAACGTTTACGAAGATAATAAGCAGCAATAATTAAACAATTCGTAGGAGAGCACACAATCTGACAAACTGATGGACGGTTCCATACGGTCAGGATGGAACGTACGCACCGACGGTCGGTCGAGCTCTATAAGCGGCGTTCTGAGCGAGAATGTGGTACAATCTTACGCCTGCACTTCCGTATTTCGTCCAGTGAAATAATCGACTGAGAGAATCGATAGTCAATAGGTTAGGTTTAGCTTTGCGTTTGGTACAGATCGACCGACTCTCGACTCAATTCTCTCGGTCAATCATTTCACAGGAAGTGCAGCCCAATCGTACAACAAAAAGGTTAGAATGATCGAATTCTTACTAAATTCAGAGCGACATTTAATACAGTGCACAAAGGTTCATTCAGAGATAATACAAATTAAAACGAAATAGAGAAAACTAGCAAAATAAGAGAGAAGAGCAACAAAGAAACAATAGTTTAGTTCATGGGAGCCTATCATTTACCGGTAAATGCAATAAATTTTACCCGAAATTGAGGTATCTGATTAGTTCACAAAAATTTGTATAGGCCAAACAGACGCCTTAGTTTCCAGTAAAATTTCATTTATCAGTCAAAAATAAGGCTTTCATGAACTTAACCAGTACTACCAAATTTAGAGGAAGAAAACTGGCAAAATATGGTACAGAAACAAAAAAGAAACCAAGAAACATTTACAGTTATGTAAGCTTTCAAACTAGTCACATTTTTATATAATTCATAAATTAGAGCCTCATTCAACAATTTTTAAAAAAGTCTAGGTTTGAAGCCCCTATTCGAATGTTATTCATTGATCGTACAAATACCATAGATTTTATTACAAAATTTTAAAATATGTGCGGCCGGTTGCATGATTAAATAATGAGTTTAATGTCAGTTAACTGACTGTCGTAAGTGTAATGGGTCTATTTCGGTTGTTCAAAGATCCATTAGTCATTTTTTGTCAACCAAACTGGCACAATCTGGCAACACTGTAACTTGATCAACAGCTGATTCTGAAGTTGAGAAAAAAGATTAATTAGAATCATTTCATAGTGAACTATTTGAATCATTATTCAACTTTCTCAATATTATTATATTCTTAATAGATTTTATTCATTTTGAAAGGTGTCCAACACCTACGAACAAATTTGCAGTTCCGTGTTCTGGTACAATAAACATAACCTATCAAATGTAACTTAAAGGGCAACAGTGAGATTTAATCCTCGGTGATCGGGCAGTTAAATATCTTACGCCGGTTACCCTAATCGGCGTTATCGCTTGTAATTGTCCTTTGTACTACTAAATTCTCTCCATTAAGTTAATCTCCATAGAATGACGTCATTCTACGGGAATTAAATTTAATTGGATTTTGTGCAACCGGCCGGTGATCTTTTGGAAACAAATAGCACAGAATTTTCTTAGAAACACTTATGCTCGTATTTATGAACGTTCCTTCAGTGTTTAATGACTCGAGGGACTCTTGAAATGCCTATTAAAATGTATTAAGTTTCAAAAGACCCTCAAGTCAAGAGAAGCTGAAGGAAAGTTCATAAATACAGCCCTTCATTTCTCCAGTATTTCATTTTCCTTAATTTTCTTTGTATTGTGCTATTTTCTTCGTGTTTCTTTGTAGTTTTCAAAGTTTGCAAAGAAAAATAAATTATTTTAATATTTTTGATCACCACTTACCGCATCCATTTCACATAAAAGTGTTAAATGATTTTTTACAATTTCGACATTTTTCCTATCGGTTTTTGATGGCCGTTCATGCTCAAATAGCAACGTCTCTCTCCTATTTAAAATTGCTGCAAATCAACAAAATTAATCAATTATTTTACTCGTTTAAATAATAATCTTCTAACAAAAATGTTTTTGCTTTTCACAAAATACAAAAATATTAAGAAGAGAAAAAAGAAGAAATGATAATCAAGTTTATTCCATTACAATTTTTTTCTCTGTTCGTGAATCTTTTCAACAAGCTTCCTAACAACTCAGGCCAAAGTTAAAACAAAAAATCTTCTTCTAACAGAATATCCTCTATTTGAACTTTTTGATCTGGATGAAAAAATAATTATACATTATTTTTAACCAATATGGGCCGTATTTATGAACATTCCTTCAGTCTCTTGACTCGAGGAACTTTCGAAAATCATTTAGAACAGAGGCTTTCAATAGTCCCTTAGTTCCTTACAAGAGTCGAGACAGTGAAGGAACGTTCATAAATACGGCTCTAAAGCACGAACATTTTTTAATCAACTTGAACCATTTATCTATATTGTTTTGACAGAATGGTTTCTACTTTCTTGCAAATTTGACGCCTAGTGGGATCGGGCTCCCCAAAATAATAATATAATAATTAATTAATAGCTTTATTTCAAATTAGTTTTAGATTTTCATGCCATATCCAATCGTATATTGAGGTGTACCAGAAAATTTTAAATTTATTCTATTCTGTTAAATTAGTGAATAGATTATGACACGTTCTATGAGGGCCATTTTTTCAACCTGCGATGGGCTATAAATAAAAGACTAGTGAATATTAAACAAATTATTTTATCACCAAAATGTACGTACAAAGCCGCACGTGTAAGTCATACAATATCGTACTTTACTTCTCAAAATAATCACATTGAAGACTGAGGTATTTGAAAAACCTGGGGACAAGCTTTTCAATACCCTCTTCCAGTTGCCACCAGTGAATTTGTATAAGTCTTGACCTTGTCTTGAAGTTCCTCAGTAGTTTGTAAAATGCTCTGTAATTCAAGCCATTTCTTGCACAATTAATGCAGCTTTTTATTACCAAATCTTACATTTGCGGTGATCCATTCAGGAGAAATGAAGAGGCACGCTGACGTTTGGAATTGTTCTGCTGCATGGCAACACCCGCTCTCACAGTGCCAGTGTAATCCAACAACTTCTTTAACAATTTCCTGGTGAAATTTTGGACATCCAACCTAGCACAGAGCGAATACCACATTTTTCAGAACAGGAGAGATCCTGTTTTGAAGATCAGCACTTTCCAACTACTGAGAAACTTCAAGACTCATTCAAATTTATTGGCAGCAACATTCTATGGATAGGGTATTAAAAAGCTTGTTCACAGGCATGACAAATGCCTCAATCTTCAAGATGATTATTTTCAGAAGTAAACATGAGTGTACGTACATTTTGGTAATAAAATAATGTTTTATATTCACTCCCTTTTTTATACCTTTATATAATTTTAATTTTCTGTATTCAGTTCATACCTTGAAGAAAAAAATCTAGATATCGTTAATAGATCACAGAAAAGATCGCAGTGAGCAATTTTTTTCATAAGCTCATAGAAACAATTGAATTTGGATTCGTAAATAGTATTCAGAAAAGTATTCATGGAAACAAATAAATTTGAATTTGTAAACAGTATTCAGAAAACTATCTATTATAGCCTATATTTTGTTTTTGTAATTATATAACTATTATCTACTGTACGTAGATTTTTCACTCAATGAAACTTTTATTTCTATAATCTAAACTTATATTTTTGACTATTCCTGTGGCACATCGAAACAAATTTATATAGTGGGTGTCACCAGCTAACAATTTTGAATTATGTGTCTATTGGTAGGAATTTAATTTGAATTCTTATTTGATTGGAATGTTCAAGTTGCTGTTGAATAATTTTTTTTATATTCACTGGTCTTTTATTTATAGCAAATCGGTGGTTTTTTTAAAAATGGCCCTCCTAAATGTAGCGATTCAACTGAATCGAACAACCTGCTAGTACCGAAGTACTTACCAGTGTGCTGAGTGCCATAACTGCTGTAGACCTCTTCGTTGACGAGCGTAATACGATGCGCAGTAGAGGTGCGCACTAGCCGATGCTGGCGACTCATGCGCAAAGGCTCAAACGCGTGCAGCTCACTACAAACGAGTGACGTCACAACACGGTGATCCACAGACTGACTGCAGCTGACGCTGGACTCCAATGGCGTCCAATGGTGGTACTTCTGTACGGACAACAGAAAATTAATAAAAATAGAGGAAGTGATAGATCTAAGAGTTATTATTGTCCCTATGCCGGTATAAAAAAGTGGAGGGAGCATAACTTATACTGGCAATGACGGTAATTCTATATAGGCAACAGAGCGCACAAAAGAAAATTAATTTAATTGAATAAATAGAGGGTGTGAAAATGATAGGGCTATGAGTTATTGATGTCCCTACAGGACAAAATATAATAAAGCTTTTTATAGTGTACAAGAGTTCCTTTCAGATCAAAATTGTGCTTCATTTCCACTAATTTGAATATGTAATTGTCGTAACTAGTGAATAAGAATGGTTATATTGTATCTAATTGTTGATATGGCTTGTCTTATACTTCTTAACCGGAGTCTTCAACATTACTGTCACTTTTCAGTACAGGTCTAGACGAATCAGAACTCAGGAAAAAGGCTGAATTCCAATGGCGTCCAGTGATGGTACTTTTGTACAGACAGTAGATCGCACAAAAAATTAATAAATTACATAAATAGAAATAGAGGAAGTGAAAATGTTAAAGCTAAGAGTTATTGTTGCACTAATAATGGAGGTATAAGAAAGTGGAGGGAGCATATCGTATACCGCCAATGTTACATGGCATCTGCGGCTTTATCACCGCCAACTTCAACACTAAGATTCCACTTTCAAATGTTTGAACTACGCTTATCATCTGTGGAAAACGAATTGCCTCTCAAAATGATTACATTTATCAAGATTTAGCAGTCGTATTAATCACTTTAACGCTAATTCATGGGCTAAATCTACAACAAAACGTAGAGTGACGGCCACCTATGAAGATAGCCATAGTAGATTGTCAGGGAACAATTTGTGGTAATTCCACCCCTCAAGAGAGTGATCATAATTGGCATTTCAAAAATAAATTTTGAAAAATTAGCGCCATAGTAGACAGCAACGCTGTGCTATGCGTGACGTCACTTGGGCACGAGATTCAAAAATTAATGGCATCAGAAAAAATATTTTAATTATTTTAAATACCTGGCTCAGGCTATCACCACATATCTTTTCACAATTTGAGAGTCCTGTTCTTTAATTTGAAACTCAATAAGAGTTATAAAAGTTGCATAATAATTAATCATAAATTGGCATATTCATCATCCAGGCTTTAACCTATCACTGAATTGGTCATGATCAAATAAATAAAAGTATGATAGTAAAGTCAGTATTATAACATAATTCTAATAGTATAGTTCATAAAAAGATTGTACTCACTTGGAATTCGATCAACGAATTTTATTTGTTGTGAAATGTAAACACTTTCACTTTGTAGGTTAGTCCAGACATGAGTTTGACATTTGACACAATTCGCATTTAAGTTATGAACTGATATTTTTTCACTTCACTATCATTGTGAAAATGCAATTTGAAACACTTTTTGAGCACTTTAATATTATAAATAAATTTTTAAGCCTCAAATGTCAACATGGTCATCTTATCAGTTCTTATCATCTCCAAACCGGCAAAATTTAGACAGCCGAATTATTTTTTAATTAATTTTAAATAAAGTAGAAATGTGAAAGAATCGCTCAAATTCTGTGATAACCTACTGATGAGTTTATTTTCATCGTTTATTTTGTTTTTATTCCAAAACTCATCATCATATAGGTCATAAGTCAAAGGTGACTCAATCTAATTATTTTCTGTCTCTCTCTTTCCTAATTTACTTCCTGAATTTTTTGGGGAAGTTTTTCCGTTACTGGACTTGCTACCTAAACCTGGAGCCGAGAGGATCTGCTGGGAAACTACTCTAGAAAGTCGCGGTCCATTTTAATTAAAATTTATTAGAAAATGTCTTAAAGTTCCTATTATTTATTTTAAAATGTATGCTCTTGTTGAAATTTTCGTTGGATGTCTTATATAAATGTTTTGTGAACTTGAACAACGGTGAACCACCTATTCCAAAAAGAGGGCGACTAGCCAGAGTGCAAACCACTGAGGAGTTCCTGTATCGTGAGTTATTCTGAAATTATTTAGTATGGCCATACTCTTGTGTTTAAGTGCGCCTAAATAATATAGTGTTAATTCAACACAAACCAACGTTGATGGTACAATCTCCAATTATTGTAAAGGGCTATTCCAACACGGGACCCGATCATACCCTCCACGTGGGGATTTGAAAATTATGAACTAATACATCTAACTGAAAAAAGATTATTTAAAAAAAAACTTTATTCAAAAAGAAAATATTCAAATCGCCAGTCTCTGTAGAAAAAATTATCCTTTTAATATAATTTGTTTCTAATAAACCTGCACAGATCTAATTCAGTACTTGTGTTTTCAATTTGGGTCACCTTGCTCGGTAAAATAGTTTTAAGCAGGACAAAACGGCAGGGATTGGCGAAAATCGTCCTGGACTTCTACAAATTTCAGTAAGACGGCACTGCAAATTTTGGGGAGGTTCAGGGTATTTTTGTCCCCCCTTTTTGTGGATTTGGAGGAGCCAAGCTGTCGCATGCGCGCAGCCACAAAAGACCTAACTTCCGGAGCAATTAGATGTATTTTTCCATTTTCAGAAAAAATTACTACATCACATCCTCCGCCATAAAAAGTGTATATGACAATATATATATAACAACATATGTGTATATCTATAGTAGAGTATAGTCGCCAGAAAGCCGCTTAAGATGGCGCCAAGATTTTGTCTGCTTTCAATTCCACATTGAAGGTTAGATTTACTCATCTAGTAGTATATATATCACTGGGATTTAGTGGAATCAGTGTTGTCAACCCACTTACCGATTGAAAAACATATTCTGGCGTTGGTACGACTGACTGTAGGCTGTAGCGTTTCATACAGTTGGACATGTCCTTTATTTTGTTCACAATCAACGTTGTCCCATTCACGTGATCCAATTGGTATTTCGTCATACATTCGCCGTTTACATCTCTCTGGAAAAATAAAAAAAATTAAATGTATTACACAAATAAATGATAATTTTGACAGACAAAATTATATTCAATTTATAGAATAGTTACAATAATCTATAGAATACTTACAATAGAATAGTATAATAAATAATATTTCATGTATTATATTTATAATATTATTATGCTATTTATAATATTTTTGTCAATAGTTTCTTCTTTATAATAAGCTTGTATTTTGTTTGTATTTTATCATGTATATAGTTTTTAAAATACTTATAATACTTAATTTATTGATATTTGAACTCGCTCCTCACCCACAGGCATTTGCCCATATGAGGAGCCTTCTTCAAATTTAACTATGTTTTTTCCTTCATTGTATATTGTACCGAAGAAGAAATAAATAAATCAATTTCTAAATCAATCAATTGTCATTAAACTTTTCAAGCAATAGACAAAGTTATAATAATAATGTACAAATACGTCTACAAGTATATAACAAAGCTTGACCAAAACAGAACAATTCATACATTAAAAATGGATCGAACAATCATTGAGTACCAGAAATTTAGTGATTACATAGAAATCATTTTTAGTTAACCACTCTACAAGCGTATGCCCAATAGTATAGAATAGTATATTGTTACAAATGCAGGCAAGCGTTGTCTACACACTCGTCTAAGAACATTGCTTCCAGTGATAGACGAACGTGACTCAAAGCAAATTTAAATTGAGTCTTCGGTTCTTCTCTCTCCTTGGATGTCCTTCTCGCTTATATCTGTCAGATCTTCGTATCTCGCACTCAATCGAGAATCTTGCAGAGTGTTCTGGATTTGGCTCTACTATATTTGATGACCTTCCACGGCCTTCTCGAAGCATCTCCATTTATCTGGCGGCTTCCAGTACATATGTGATTACCTCGAAACACTCTATATAAGAAGTCCACGTAAACAAGTTCAGTTGATTTTGTTGTTTGATCTCTTCAACATGCATGCTCGTGTGACAGGTTACAATCCAGAGCAGTGGAACAAACAGTGCGCTTACGAAACCCGTGCAGTGAGTGACAGAGTACGAATCCAGTACACCAGGAAATACAGCATATGCTATCCAGTGTGGCTTATAGACAGTAAAGACATTGTGCTTTGTATACAAAGTAGTGATATTATTTGGGATTACCAAATACCATATCAGACTGTCTATTGCAAGAGTTCTTTTTGACATTTCTTTTTATTTCTTTGTACAGTTTGCTAAACTTTTTTTTATTTGAGTATTGATCGGCCTATAATTAATTAGTAATTCATCCATATACATCAGTATTAGCTTGACATTTATTGATCTGTTTTCTTTCTTATTATCTTTTCTTGCAATAAGTATGTGTTGATAGACTAATTTATGTAAATAAAGTGCGAGTGTTAACTTCAGTGTTGCCAGCCTTATTTTAGCTATAGAACCCGTAATAATTGGTGTCAGGGGTTGAGGATTTTTCAATATTTATTAAATGACTGGCTTTTATTAATTTCAATTAATGGCTGGCAACATTGTGTGATTTAAAAGTGGCCGAACTGAAACGTGAGCTAGAAGTCCGTGATTTGGAAACATCCGGAAAAAAGTTAGCTCTACAAGTCGTGAGGCGTTATTAGCAGAAGGAGGATGCCCAGCAACCTACCTCTTTGAGACTACAGACATGAAATTACTTACATCCATGGAGCAGAACTTCACATCAACTACAGGAAAATATTACATACATGGAACAGAACTGTGTTTTCAACATTATCCACTTGAGAAACTTTTTCAGTTTCCTTGCTTGATTCAAGATTATTTATGATGAAACAAATATGAAACAAATGCAAACAATTTTACAATATTTTCAATTTTAGTATTAGATATCAATATTTTTAGTTCTTAATAGTAATTAAATTGAGAATCTTTTTCAGTTCCTTCACTCGATTCAAGATTATTTCCATTAAAGAAAAAACTCAAACAATTTTTCTGCTTAAATTCAAGTATTAGATATCAATATTTTTCGTTCTCAATTGAACTCTTTTTTTGTAAAAATCAACATCTCCATACTGAAAGACTTTCTACTCTATCTATTTCACCTATGGATGGATATTGGATATCATTATTTTCAAAATAAAGTTGGAACATTTCAATAGTAGGACACAGCATTAAATTTTTCAGTAAAATGAAGAGTAGCTTTAGACATTTTTTCAAGAGGTCGAGATCCTTGGGAGCTTCTTTTTACTGGAATTAACCAGACCAGTAGGTCTACAGTTATGCTACAATAAATCTATCCGAAAGTTAAAATATAAATATATATATCCAACTTTAGCATACACGTAGATGCAAAATTAGAATCATTTTCAATTGAAGAACATTTCATTTTAAAAATACTGTAGGCCAACATGATGTAGCCAGTATCCGTTTCAATGGTGTCTAGATATGTTGTACTACATGGGATGCTATCTTGCAGAAGCCATCATACTTAATACAACGAAATTCCTATTAACAGAAACGTTTATTTACATGTGTGCGACTTTATGAAGACTCTATATTAGATTAAAAATGATACTATGGACCGTTCTACAAAATAATACATATAACTAAAACTACATTTAAATAAAGTAACTGTTTCGTATTTAATGTAGTTTAAGTTAGTTTATGTTTTATCTCTGCTCAACATGTGTAGCTGTTACTTGACTTTCTATAGTGTTGCCATGGCAACCAGTTTTATTGGCCACTGCGCATGCTAAAGTTGTAATGGCAGCTTGAATGGTAATTCCCAATTGCATTCTTGTTGAAACCGCATCGCTATGAACAAATCGTCGTTCTAACCTCAAGTAATAGAATTCGTTACAACCGCAATAATTACTTATTAATTTATTATTTTGTAAAACCTCAATATTCGGTTTATTGAAGCCTCATTTGCTTATAACCGCAACTAGCACTTTATTTTTCTTGTTCTTTAATTCAAAACCTCCAGTATTTTATATCGGCCGTGAAATTAGTTCCATCCTATTTATTCTAAAATAATTCTTCATTCATCCTCACCGACCTCACTCCTCAGTGCATAACAATACCTCGAGTGCTACGCTTTATCATCAGTGACTCATCTCATCAACGTGTGCACACGCATCGGCGTCTACAGAAACGACTTCTCATATGGTGATAGGAACATTAACAAGGTATTACTCAACTATTCCTTTTTATTTTATTACAACCTCATTTCCTACCCCTCTTACCGCAGGTCCTCCATTTATATCCTATGTTTTACAGCCTCATTTGAAAATTCTATATTCTACACCTCATTGCTCAATCCCCAACATTTTGGTCATCCGGGCCCCGGATCGGATCATTTTTTATTTTCATTCTATGGAAATACATATTCATTGCTCATTAAATAAAGCTATCATTTTTGGTGCAAGTACAAGTTATACGGTATTACAAGTTACAAAGCACATTGTTCAAACGAGTTCACTATCAATGCCTTGCAAGTTAAAATTTGTCTATTGTGCTCAAAAGTCGTAAACAACTCATTGTTTTGTTTCATCGTGATTATAACGGAGCTCTGTAGTATTCAGGCTGACATTATAGCTGAGCATTGCGTCGTCAAGGTCAACTTTGTTTACATTGAACTTGAAAATAACCTACTATTCATTCACTAATAGCTTATGCTATCAAATGAGAATAACTGCTTATGGCTTGTGGTATATTTCTAATTGAAATAAATACTTATTGTTATTCCGTGAACTTGACTGATAATTGTATTCAATTGTGTAAAATTACATTGCTTATTTCAAAATTGAAATATTATTTGATTTATTCATATCATACTTCGAATGTTCAATAAGTATAATATCTTGCATTCAATTCGTAACTTGAGTGAATTCAATTCAGATAATTGTTTAATTCAATTGAATTCTCAGAATATTCATGCTTATTGATAAACGCATTACTTGTTTTATATTTCGAATATTATTAGATTTCTTTTGTGAATGCTTGCCACTTATCACTCAATTTGTAATCGTAATTACCTCAATTACTACCACGGCAGTGTGTCGAGTCATTTTATCGGCTTATTATCACTATTATTAGTGCAATCTCATTTAGTTATTGTACCCCAGGTTATTATATTGTCAACTTCAATACTTGTGATAATTTATTACTGTTATCAAGTAGGTAACTTAGTTAGTTATAATGGCTAAATCGTTAGCAGTGATCACCGCTAAGAAGAATAATGCTTTTGAACAAATTCAAATCTTATTTGATATGTCAAAAAAGATCTCTGATAAGGAAATTTATCAGAAATTACTCGCTCGTTCAAAATCTCTGAACAAATTAAGATCAGACTTATCAGACTCACTGGATTGTTATCATGAATTACAGTTAGAAGAAGACAAAGAATTCAAACCAAATTATGCACCTCTTAATAGTGCTGATGAAATGATTGATTCTATTAACCTCACGTTATACAACTTAGAAACGAAATTGAATCAGTCTAAAGTAAAAAATGAACAGCCAGTTCGCTTACCTAAGCTTGACTTGAAACAATTTTCTGGAAACCCTCTCGATTGGACCTCATTTATTAATTTATACAATTCAAGCATTCATTCAAATTCTACATTATCAGGTGTAGTCAAACTTCAATACCTGTTGAGCTCAGTCTCAGGAGAACCTCTTGATTTAATTAAATCATTACCACTAACTGAGAGTAATTATCAGATTGCCTATGACTTGCTTCATGAACGCTATAATTCACCTCGTCGATTGATAACACTGCATCTCAATAAAATTCTCGATTTACCCAATATCACTCATCAACCGGCTCAAATGCGGAAATTGTTGAACTCCTACAATGAGAATACACAAGCTTTGAAGGGATTAAAAATTGATATAACCGCTGATAATCCTTTACTGTGTGCTATGATGATGCGAAAAATGGATAATAACCTCCGAAAAAAGTTTGAACATTTTCGTTCTTTGAACAAATCTAGCGAATCTGTACTTACTGAAGCAAAAGAAATAATTACCTTTTTAACTCAGGAGTGCAATGAAATTGAAAATTCAAATCTTCACTCTTCTTCTACCTCAAAAACCGCTTCAATGTCTACTTCAGTATCTGAAAATAAATTCTTTCCTAAAATAAATAGGAGTTTTTCTACAAACAAGGTAGCATTGATGACTACTTATAATGATGAAATCAAAAGTGACACAAAACCTTATGACTGTTTTGTTTGTCATAACAATGAACATAAGATTTATTTATGTCCTGTGTTCAAAAACAATGCACCCAAAGCACGTTTTCAAATTGTCAAAGAAAATAAAAGATGCATTTCTTGTTTAGGAAATCATACTCTTGACAAGTGTAAATCGAAATCAAACTGTTTCACATGTCATAAAAGGCACCATACTTTGTTGCACTTTGAAAATAACCACTCAACTGCCAATATGACACCTCTCCAACCCAGCAGCCGTGCAGTTTCTGTGGGTCAACCTCAAGTCAACATGACACCTCCTTCAGTAGTACTGACCACTACTGAGAATAATCAACCCTCTCATCGTTCATCAATGTCTACAGTGCTATTGGGAACGCTACTCGTTAAAATTACCTCTCCTCATGGAAAAAGTTATGTTTTCCGCGCCCTCGCAGATTCTGGTAGTCAGTCATGTTTCATCAATGAACATGCTGCACAAGTATTAAGTGCATCTCGCACTAAGAGCAACCACAGTGTTGTTGGATTTTCTCAAGCCCCCATACGTTCTAAGGGCCTCACCTCTCTTTCTATTGAGACTCTGAGTGGAAAAGTGATTTCACTTAATCAAGAGTTCTTGATTATTGATAAAATTTGTGTTGATATACCTCGCATGGAAATTGATCCAGAGGTATTGGAAAAGGTTCGACCATATATTCTGGCTGACCCTACATTTCATCTAGCTGGAGGCATCGACATTCTTCTTGGTGGCTCTGTTTTTCCTCTTCTGCTCAACCAGATTGTTCATCATCTTGGTCCTGGCCTGCCGAGTTTAATTGGGACTCATCTTGGTTTTATGGTCATGGGTGAGACTCCATGCAAGCCTAAAGCTGATTCTTCCATCACTCTGCAAGCATCAGCCACCCTCTTGGCTATCAACAATTTGGATTTGCATAACTCTCTCCAACGCTTTTGGGAACAAGAAGAGCCTCCAATGGCATCTGAAAAATCTGAAGAAGAAAAATTGTGTGATGAACATTTCCTCTCAACCTATTCACGTGATGAATCTGGACGATTTTGTGTCAGACTGCCATTCAAGGCTAACCACCCCACTTTGGGTCAGTCTAAAGCCAATGCTGAACAAAGATTAAATTCTATAGAAAGGAAATTCAAGGCGCAACCTCATTTTCAGTCTTTGTATACTGATTTCATGTCAGAATATTTGACATTAGGTCATATGGAACTGAATAGCACCACTGATCTATCTACTCCTCATTATTTTCTACCACATCATGGTGTCCTCAAAGAAGCTAGCAGCACTACTCGTCTACGCACTGTATTCGATGCTAGTGCAAAAACCTCAACTGGTATTTCCTTGAACCAGATTCTCCTCACTGGAAGGAAAATGCAGAACAATATTTGTGATTTGTTGCTGGTATTCCGCTTGCACAAGATTGTCTTTTCTTGTGATATACGTCAAATGTATAGGCAAATCAAGGTTCACCCTGATGACCAGTGCTATCAATTGATTTTATGGCGTACTGATGCTACTCAGCCTGCATCTGTCTTCAAATTGACCACAGTAACATATGGCATGAGCTGTTCTCCATATCTTGCTATAAGAACTCTTCATCAACTTGCCACTGAAGAAGGCAATTCCTACCCAGAAGCAGCTGAACTTCTGCGTTCTCAAACCTTTGTTGATGATGTCATTGCTGGTGCCAACTCCGAAGAAGAGGCTTTAAGACTGCAACAACAACTTATCTCTCTACTCAAATGTGGTGAATTTGAATTACGTAAATGGACTTCAAATTCTAATGCACTTCTTTCCAGCTTTCCTGATGGTCACCTTGAGAAACCGGTATTTCTTCAGGATGATCAACAACCTCATTTCAAAATCCTTGGTATCCAATGGTCAGCAGCAAATGATTGTTTTGCCTACAACTTCAATCTACCTCATGATGCTACCACTAAGCGTAAAGTACTAAGTGTGATAGCCAAGATCTATGACCCTTGTGGATTCCTCTCACCAGTGGTTCTGTGGGCTAAATGCTTCATGCAACTTCTTTGGACAAAGGGCCTAAATTGGGACCAACCTCTACCTCCTGAACTGCTTGCAATGTGGCAAAGCTTTGTTGACACATCAGCCACACTTCAAGATATCTCCATACCACGAGCTCTACAGTTCTTGCACTCAAGCCTCATTGAACTTCATGGTTTTGCAGATGCTTCTGAACGTGGATTTGCCGCAGTGATATATCTCAGGACATCACAAACTGATACTTCCCCCACTGTCCAGTTACTCATCTCCAAAACCAGAGTGGCCCCTTTGAAAAAACTCACTCTACCACGTCTAGAACTGTGTGCTGCTCACTTGCTTGCTCAACTGACCTCATATGTGATCTCAACCTTTCACAAAAAACTGGAGTTTTCTTCTATCACATTATGGTGTGACTCTACTGTGGCCTTGACTTGGTTACAGACTCCTCCGCATCGTCTTAAAACTTTTATAGCAAACCGGGTTGCTCAAACCCAAGAATTGGTACCAACTGATAGCTGGAGACACATTTCTGGTGAACAAAACCCTGCAGACTGTGCTTCACGTGGTATACTTCCAGCTGAACTACCCGCTCACAACTTGTGGTGGACAGGTCCATCCTGGCTACAGAAGCCTTCCAACCTCTGGCCTACATCTGCATTCACTCCAGTGGAACTTGCTGATACTGATGAGAGCAAACCTCTGTCACCCATCACTCTCGTTGCTACTGCACCTCTTGAATGGGATCTCCTACAAAAATTTTCTCACTTCAGTAAACTTCAGCGTGTTATGGCTTACCTCCTCCGCTTTGTCTTCAATACTCGACACCCACCAAAGAAGATTGGCCCTCTCTCCACCCGAGAATTGGCTACTGCCAAATGTATAATCTTCAAACAAGTTCAAGACTCAGCCTTTCGAGAAGACATTGCCAAGCTGAAAATTGACAAAACCTCCACTGTATCAAACTCACTTTGCCGCCTCTCTCCGTATCTTGATGATGACGGTCTCCTGCGAGTTGGAGGACGTCTCAAGCATTGTCATATACCTCAAGATGTTCAACATCCTATCATCCTTCCAAAGCAACATCATGTGGTCAACCTCATGATTGACTCCTACCACCGACAATATTTGCATTCTGGAGCTCAACTAACACAATCTCTTCTTTCACAACATGTTTGGATACTCTCTGCACGTAGTATCATCCGCTCTCGAATTTTTAAGTGCAATGTTTGCTTTCGACACAAACCTTGCCACAACATTCCACCCATGGGGCATCTACCTCAGGCTCGTGTGACACCTTCTCGCCCTTTCCTCAATACTGGGATTGATTATGCTGGCCCATTCAATATCAAGGTGCACAACCTCAGATCCACATCACACACAAAGGCCTACATATGTGCTTTCGTATGCATGGTCACCAAAGCAATCCACATTGAAGTGGTAACAGACTTGTCTTCTGAGGCCTTCATTGCTGCCTTGAAAAGATTTGTTTCTCGCCGTGGTCTCTGCAAAAACCTCTACTCTGACTGTGGGACTAATTTTGTTGGTGCTAACAATACCTTCCAAGCACTTTCCAAGTCAAAGCAACTCCTACTCTCTGAATTTGCTGCTACACAAGGCATTACTTTCCACTTCAACCCACCTGCAGCTCCACATCAGGGTGGCCTTTGGGAAGCAGCAATCAAGAGCATCAAGCACCATCTCCGACGTGTCATTGGAGAACACACATTAACACTTGTTGAATTCACGACACTGGTCACTCAAATAGAGGCAATATTGAATTCAAGACCTCTCACACCTCTATCAAACGATCCTAATGATGTCTCAGCACTTACACCAGGTCACTTCTTGATTGGATCTCCTTTGGTGGCAGTTCCTGAAGAAGACATACAAAATGTCAACCTCAATCGCCTCAAACATTGGAAATTGATTGAAGCATTCCACCAGCACATTTGGAAGAGATGGCATTTGGAATATATCCATACCCTTCAACAGAAAGCCAAATGGAATAAGGCTGTTGATAATCTCCACATTGGTGACCTTGTCTTGGTCCATCAACCAACTCCACCACTTACCTGGCCATTAGCACGCATTACTGGTGTCTCTCCGGGACAAGATGGAATTGTTCGTGTGGTGCATTTGAAGACTCGCCAAGGAACCTTGACACGTCCATCCCACAAGGTGTTTCCGCTACCCGCAAACTCCAAATAATTTATAGCCCAGCTTGGCACCCTTGTAATTAGTGTTATGAACTTTATTCACTAGTTGTGAACTTTATTATTTTTTTTTATCATTCTTGTTGAATCCAGGTGGATTCAAGGCCCCCGCTATGTTTCGTATTTAATGTAGTTTAAGTTAGTTTATGTTTTATCTCTGCTCAACATGTGTAGCTGTTACTTGACTTTCTATAGTGTTGCCATGGCAACCAGTTTTATTGGCCACTGCGCATGCTAAAGTTGTAATGGCAGCTTGAATGGTAATTCCCAATTGCATTCTTGTTGAAACCGCATCGCTATGAACAAATCGTCGTTCTAACCTCAAGTAATAGAATTCGTTACAACCGCAATAATTACTTATTAATTTATTATTTTGTAAAACCTCAATATTCGGTTTATTGAAGCCTCATTTGCTTATAACCGCAACTAGCACTTTATTTTTCTTGTTCTTTAATTCAAAACCTCCAGTATTTTATATCGGCCGTGAAATTAGTTCCATCCTATTTATTCTAAAATAATTCTTCATTCATCCTCACCGACCTCACTCCTCAGTGCATAACAATACCTCGAGTGCTACGCTTTATCATCAGTGACTCATCTCATCAACGTGTGCACACGCATCGGCGTCTACAGAAACGACTTCTCATATGGTGATAGGAACATTAACAAGGTATTACTCAACTATTCCTTTTTATTTTATTACAACCTCATTTCCTACCCCTCTTACCGCAGGTCCTCCATTTATATCCTATGTTTTACAGCCTCATTTGAAAATTCTATATTCTACACCTCATTGCTCAATCCCCAACAGTAACAGAGAAACATTTACAGATTATTTAAGCTACAGTTATATTTTCCTACAGTTATCTAACAAAGCGGCTATTTATGCACACATTATAACACGCAAAACAGCTGATTCCTGCATTATTTTACTTTGCCACACTTCAGGTGTGATAACTGTAGGAAATATCTAATGCGTAATTTGCGCTCAATGTATCTTTGCTGCACTTGAGACTAGAGATCACTCACTTGCAGCTCTCATGCAGCAAAGTGCTACTTTATGCACTAGTTACACAAATAACTATTTCCTCTGCATTAGGTAAAATGTCCTAGCTCAGCACTTTATGCAGAGC
Source organism: Conomelus anceps (assembly GCA_948455865.1). Taxonomy (NCBI): domain Eukaryota; kingdom Metazoa; phylum Arthropoda; class Insecta; order Hemiptera; family Delphacidae; genus Conomelus; species Conomelus anceps. Next base: position 17,549,817 of record OX418222.1, read on the forward strand.
GCATTACACACTAGTGTTGACAGATGCAAGCTTAAGAATTGTCGGGGACTTGGCTAAAGATAACAGCACCTGTAATTGCTATGTATGGTAATTAACATGCGTTTGATTGTTGCATACAGTAATTTCGAACCGAATTCCCACAATTCTTTAGTTTGCATCTGGCAACACTGACCGTGGCACAGTGCACTACCCGAAAAGTGCAGATCTAGGAAAACCCAGCTTTAAGCTCACTAAAATTCAGCATGAACAAGATTGCAAAAAGGGACCCGGAAAAGAAAAAGCAGGAGGAGGAAGAAGAAGAAAGAGAAGAAAAAGAAGAAGCTTGTTACCTCAATGGCGCGATGATTCCTATCCAGCCGTAGCATGGTATTTTGAAATGAAGACAACAGACCACGCTTAAAGTTCAGCGTCCACACTTTCTCATCGTCATGGGGACAAATCTCACTGATAGTACCACTTTCCATGTAGATTCTGACAACAAAGCACACAAAATTAGCAAAATCTGCAAAAAAACAGTCTAAAATTCAAGTCTGTTCCACAAAATAATCCAATTAATACTCTAAAAGAGGAGGGAAATTTCGGTGTGAAAGGTTGGCTAACCTGAGCGGGTACTGTATAAGGGCATCGTGAAATTCCAGGGAACTTTCATCATCTTCACTGCTGTCAAACTTATGGCTGAAATATTCGCTGGAGTCATCTGTCACTGAATTATACTTGTCTGGATCATCAGCGAGTGAGGCACTTTTGATCTGTAAAAAAGAAATAAATAAAATATTGAACTCCTAAAATATTAATATCCTATAAGTATGGCACCACTGCAAAGATAGAAACCTACATTCAAACAATACTGAATTTTTTCATTTTTTGGAAGCCCACATAAGTCTGAGAGCTATGCATAGGCAATGGGAAGTGATAGCCATTAGCCATCCATAGCAGGTATCAGTTCAGTCAGATAAAGATGAACTACGCTCTCCTGGGCCCTCTTTGAAAGGGTGACCGATTGGATTGGCCAGCAAAAACGACTCTGTTTTCTGCTATAAAATCACATCCCGGTTCATAACCCACCTACAACTGAAGGCCCATCTCATCAATCACCATCATCCAACTCATTGTCGACGCTCAGGTCTCAGACCTAAGTGGTCTTCATCCACCAAAAAAACTGAGTTGGATGATGGTGAGTGATGACTTAGACCCACAGTTCTAGGTGTGTTTCAAACCACCGGGAAGTGATTTTTCAGCAGAGAACAGTCTTTTTTGCTGGCCAATCCAATAGTTCACCCTTACAAAGAGGGCCTAGGACTTCGTAGCTTATCTTATCTGACTGAACAGATGCAAAACATGCCATCTTTAATCTCTCGAGATATCAGGCTGACAACCAATTAACACTACGAACGTGGAAACACGCTGGAGATAGAGCTTTTTATGTTGAGCGTGTGTCCACTGTTGTAGTGTTGTAGGTTACCATCCTGATGTCTCACCTACTTACTGGACAGATCAAGATGGCGTGTTGTTGAAGATTATAGGTTAACTTCTAGCCTATTATTGAAAGCAGATTATGTATGGAAAAAGACATTTGAGTATAATACCAGATTATGTATAACTAATCGAATATATAACCAAATTACATTATCATAAACTACTGTATATTTCGAAAGCAAATCGAGTCAATATATTGCAGTGTATGCGGCCCAGTCCGCTGTCTATTTAGTCCAAATCCGCGTTCAAGGAAACAAAGCCGTCTCTACTTTCCGAATCACCCATGTGAAATATTTATTATCATTTTCTACGCAGGTTTCACCTGAAGTACAGCTTCGCAGGATGTGAGGAACCTCAACTCGAATTCTGCATCAATTAGTATGACAGACGAGTTCGCCTCAGCGCCCGCCAGTTCGCTAGTAACGTTCGCTCCATATTTGTACGTGTAGACTGTATTCGCCTTGTATGCGAACTTATTGTCATCTGAAAAACAACAATAATAATTAAAACATCATTACAACACACAAACATTACAACGTGTTTCGGAGGACACGTTAAGCTGTCGGTCTCGGCTGCCTAAAAACAGTCGTTAAGTCACACTTGTCAGAGGCCCTGAACTTTGTTCAGGTGCGACCTGATAACTTTGACACCAGACCTGAGCCAACCAGGTCACTCGATATTATTATTACATAATGATTCATAAGTCATAAGCATCATAGTTAATAATATGAATAATATTAGGCATAGTAATTTAGTAGATCATTAAATAATTATTCAGTGAATACTAAAATTTTCATAGTATATAAAAATGTTAACTCAAATCAAATCAAATTTTATTGCATACCATAAAAATACAATGCAAATAATAATAATCACAAGCACTGCAACAATAAATAAAAACTGTATGTTAATATAATATTTTAAAGATTAACATATTGTGAAATATGTGAATATTTCATATATGAATATTTCATATGTGAATATTTTTTTCATATTGTGAAACATACAGTGAAATAAATGTATCATAGATAAAACGATATTTATTTATAATAATATTTGGATGCGCGACTAGCGTAAGTTGAACTTGTGTGCTAGCCGCGAGTTCTCTCAGTACTATTTATCTACAATAATTATAAGCAATTCAGCAAAAAAATAGAGGAAAAGTTTTATGAAAAAAAAGAAAATTTAAAAATTATAAAAAATGAAAATATGTTATGTTATACCAAGGGAATGTGAAAATCCAAACAGATGCAGATCCATAGAGAGGTCAAAGGCCACAAAATACGCCGAGCATGAAAAAACTGTGTTGTTAAGTCGAAGTGACGTATGTTATATGGTGTTTTATGAATAGTGAATAATTGCTTATTTTTGTTGATAAAAAGTATTACATTTCTAACATAAGTTTGTCTAATCGTAAATACTCTCAATTCGTTGAAGATTAACCTGCTAGGGTATAGTCTGGGTCTCCCTAGGGCAGCCCTTATTATGTATTTTTGTAAATTAAATCGTTTTTTTAAATGTGTGTTATAAGTTGCACCCCACACTTCAATGATATATTGAAAAAGTGAGTGAGCATAAGCAAAATATATTTTATGAATAATTTCAGTATTTTTGATTTTATTAATTCTGTAGAATATGCCAACCAAATACTTTAATCTTGAACAAAGGTAGGAACAATATGATAGTTCCATTTCAAGTGTTGATCAACAACTATTCCCAGATACTTGAATTTTTCAACTCTTTCCAATTTTTGAAATTCTTGTGTATTGGCATCAGCACATCTATTGTTTTTTTTTGTATTTTAAGTTCCATATCACTTGGGGGTTGTCCATGCTTGTTTGGTGAAAAGGTTATGAGATTCATTTTTATAATATTTAGAGTCAGTATATGATCCAGAAGCCAATCCCGAATTACCTCTACACTACTATTTGCACTATTGAAAGTCTCACCCCAACTATTCCCAGTAAATATGAATGTTGTGTCATCTGCAAATGAAATTGTGTTTCAGTTTTTAGTATTTAATTTAAGCAAATCATTTACATATATCAAGAACAGTATGGGGGACAAAACGGTTCCTTGTGGCAGTCCGAAATGTGTTGAATGACATGTATCAGTTTTATTTGCCAATGTAAGACATTGAACTCTATCTGATAGGTTTTTTATATTTTTTAATGATCTAGATAATTGTATAGATTTCAAGTTATAAATGTATTCCAAATTCGTAAGCTAGAATTAAGATATATTACCTAAGGTTAAGTTAAGAATGGACGAATTTTGTCCAGACTCGCCATTTTATGTAAATACGTCACTAGGATTTCTTCGGTTAAAATTAATATAATTTGCTGTACATTTGCTACCTATGCGACGGTAATAATGCTATATTTAAAATCATTTAAGAAATGTTGTAAATTTACATAAATTAAGTGTTCTAATCTAATCTAATAAGTAACTTTCAAATAATTTATTAGCTATTCCTCTTATTCCACATGATTTAAGTTTGCTTAATAAAATATTATGGGGAATAGTGTCAAACGCCTTTGACAAATCCATGAAGAACTAGAATATACATACGCCACAAAAATCATAGTTAATTATTTGAATAATATAGATATAATCATTTATCTACGGCTATGTTATAAAGTAGACATAATAGGTTGGAAATCGATGTCAATACACTTACATTATTCCATAGATTATCAAACTATTGAAGCTATTTTAACACTACTTTCTCTTTTCAGTACTTATAGGAGTCTAGACCAATCAGAACTCAAGATTTCTTGTAAAATATTGTATGTAACGATTGCACTGTATTTTGCCTATGAACGACTCGTGAGATGCTTAGGACACTCGTTTCACTTCCCCAGCTTTCAGCTCACTTGTGGCTTAAAGGCAATCATAATACAATCGTTGTATAAACTGCTACCAGTGAATCATTTGATAATCGTAGACCAATATTTTTATAATAATATATAACAATGTCAACCAGAATATTCACAAGCCATAAGGATCATAGTCAATTATATGAATATACTATACCAAATATAAAAGCTAAAAATAAAATTATTTTATTTAAAAATAAAATTAATGAATAAAACTATTTAAAATGTGAGAGAGTACCTTTGCATATAGGAGCACCACATTTTTTCGGATCTTGGAGATAATTTTCGGTGGCCAAAGTTGGCAACACTGCTGTCAACCATAAGCCCAACAACGACAACAACGCCGCATGCGTCATTGTTGCCAACCTTGCAGACATCTACACTCTCCTGCAACAGAAGAGAATGGCACTTGAATAATCGTATCAGTAGAAATCAATTTCATTTTTTCTAAAGAGAAAGCAAACAACTAGATATAAAACTAGTGAACCCTCTGGGGGATGGAGAACTCGCTTACCAAGTGCCAAGCGCAACTTATTTCTAGCTTATCCTAGAAAAAGGTGGAAACAAAACCGGCCGTTTCGAAGATACTAGACAACATTCCCAAGAAAGTATCGCAAGTCCAGTTTCAAATAATAAAAAATAATCATCAATTGAAGTTCAAAAATTAACACCTAATCTAGCCTACTTTGCCTCATTCAAGTGTCTACAATTGAAAATTAATATGGAAAACTTTATACTTCATGATTCACAAAAATCAACAAGCAACATATTCAAATTAATTAGTTAACAAAATAAAGTTGAATGAATGGACTCAATTTTACCAAGTTAATTCACTTCAAACTTTAAAAACGAGTTTTTGGGGGCATTTTTGCATATTATATTGCATATTTTAAAAACTACTACAGTTACAGACTTCTAGCTTGTATTATTCGATTTTCAGATCATTTTATTTATTAATCAATAAATCTATTTATTCATTCAACTTACATACAATCAATGTGATCATCAATTGACATCAATTTGGGCTGTTGCCCAAAACTGCTTTACATAGAACTGATAAAATCGTATGTAAATGAAACCACTACAAATTTCTTAATGAGTAAATTGATGAGACTAGTTGTCAACTTTTGCCTTTACTAACTCTGTAATAATGCATTTCGGGACTTATGTCTTTTTTTTAGGATGAATCCCGCATAGGTCTGAGACATGTGCGTGGGTAATGTGTTGGATGATGGTGATTGATGAGTTGGACCTAGTTTTAGGTTGATTCCGAACAACCGTGAAGTGATTTTACAGCAGAGAAAAGTGTTTTTTTGCTGGCCATTCTAATCGATCACCCTTACACAGATGGTCCAGGAGTGAAGGCGATTGGTTATTGGCTAAGGGAGAAAGTGCCTCTAATAAAAATCATAGACCTTCAATGAAGGCCAGCCTATTAAAGGCACTTTCTCCCTGAGCCAATAGTATCATTCCGTGTTTAGTATACATTAAGATACTCTGTACTTTAGTTTTAGTTTGATTAAGATTGATAACGGTGTACCAACCGAAACTAGTATCACACTGTTTTCAAGAAATGTGGTTGTGACAACTACAAGTCTTATTATTCATTATGGATATCTTTCCCTACATAACCTTCGCCACTTTATAGAAAATTTCGGTGAATACAACAAGCTCACAAAGTATTCCTAACACTATGCAAAACACGCCGTATAAGAGTTATAAAAACTAAAATTTATTTATCTACATAGGCTACATATAAATGAACGAGAAGAGACAAGCTTTTACCCCAAATACAGATTCTGTTACCGAATTTTAAAGCTTGAGTCCAAATTCTTCCACATTAAGTTTTACACAATAAACACGTTACACAAAATAACACTATTGTCTTCACAGCCATAGTTCTCATTCCATTAGTTAAACAGAAGAAAATTATACAAAATCAAAGTAAAAAATGCAATACACATGATAAACACAATGATATTTTCAAGAAACAATAATAATATTTTCCTGCAACATCAACTCCAACAAGAGAGTAGCCAGTTAGCACTAACAAGTTTGAAGTTTGATACTCCCAAAGACAATGATGATATGTCCCATATCTCTCTCTCTTGTTAAGTGGTAGAGTGGATATTACTGTCCAAACTTCGCGACATCAGCAAATAAAAAAGTCATTCTATTCCAAGTCATTCTACCTCTCTAACACTCTCACACCCTCTCTTACTCACACACTCTCTCTCTCTCAAATCAAATCAAGCAAAGTAGGGGAGAAAATAATACAGTGATTGAATAATGAATGATATCTCAGATGATAGCTCATCCACCCCATTATTCAATTATTTGCTTGACTTATATTGGAGAAGAAAAGAGAATGAGAGGGTGGAAGGAGGAGAAGAAGCTGGAATAAGAAGGAAAAGAAGAAGGAGGATGAGGAGGAGGATCCTAGGAAAACTTTACTCTTGTAGAAAATTGTTCGATTTAAAATTCATACAATTCCTTTCATCAAATTAATTTAATTAGTTGACTTACACTCCAGAAAAATAGAGGAGAGGAAACGAGGAAGAAGAAGTGGAGGATGAAGAAGAAAAAAGAAGAACAAGAGAAGGAGAAGAAAAGTAAAGTACAAGAAGAAGTGGAGGGTGAAGAAGAAAAGGGAGAAGACAACGTACAAAAAAGAGAAGACAAATGAGAAGGAGAAGAGAAGTAAAGAAAAGGGGGATAAAAATAGGAGAAGAAGGTGATGTTGAAGGACAGGGAAGAGAATTAAAAGCAGTAGAAAGACAAGGAGAAGGTGAAGAAGAACCAGAATAATCTTTAGATTATGGGTTATGTCGCATTTCGATTGGAATTACATTAATTCTATAAACAGTGCACTGAACTTGTAAATCAACCTTGATGAGTAGCTGCTAGATTGTAAAAGATTATTATAATAATTTATGCTGTAAGCTATAGGCTTATTGATCCATTGCAAGAAGATAGATAAGAAATAATTTAATATCAAAACTGACTATTTATATTTAAATTATTATCATAATTTTAATAGAAATACAGTGTAATTTTGGATATTAGATTGTTCATTGAGTATTCAGACATGGATAACATCATGAAAATAATTAATCCAGATCATTTCAAGAGGTTCGAATTCAAATTACAAATTTTAATTTACAAAAATATAAAATAATAATATTTTGATCAGATCCTAGAAAGACTTTACTCTTGTGAATGACTGAATGATTCAAAATTCCGAACAATTCCTATTGTGAAATAAATTTAATTTCTATTTCAATTGTAGTCTTATTTGTGGCAAAATGCCTGCTAGTATTGCGTCATCACTAAATTGCACAAATTCTTGGAACCGTAGAAAGTGATTTTCCCAATTATTTAATCATAATAATAATTATAATAATAATCAATTTCACCAATTATTTGACCATGCAAATAATAAATTAAATAAGTCAATCTCGTCAAATATTAGATTTCAAATTGAACAAAGCAAATTACAAGATTTCAAAAATTCAACCAATCTGATATAACGAACAGCTAGAAGAAGAAGAAGAAGGGGGAGGAGGAGGAGGAGGAAGAGATGGAAGAAGGAGGAGAAAAAGATGAAGATAAAAAAAGAGAGTGAGAAGAAAAATAAGAAAACAATGGAGGAGAAGAAGGAGAAAAATAATCTCATAAGGTCATAAGCACGAAAGAAAATTAAATTTGACCTCCGTAAGATGACGTCATTTGATGGAGCCAGTGCAACGGCTTCCCTATTGAGCTCCATAAGATGACGTCATCGGTGGTTTCATTTAATTTTCTTTCGTGCAACTGGCCTATTATATATTCGATTGGGAATTGAACTAAGAAAATTACAAGACTGCAAAAAATCAGGCAATCTGATATAATAAAAAGCTAGAAGAAGAAGAAGAAGAAGAAGAAGAAGAAGAAGAAGGAGGAAGAGGTGGTGAAGAAGACGGAGAAAAACGAGAGTGACGAGAAAAAAGAGGATGAGGAGAAGGAGAAGAAGAAAAAGGAACAATGAGATGAATGAGAATATGGAGGAGAAAAAAGAAGATCAAGGGGAAGAAGATGGAGGAGAAAGAAGAGGAGGAAGAGGAGAAAGAAGGAGAGGAAGAGGAGAAAGAAAAGGAGGAAGAGAAGAAAAAAGAGAGGAAGAGAAGAAGAAGAATGAGGAGGAGTAGGAGGAGTACGAGGAGGAGGAGGAGTACTAGGAGGAGGAGGAGTACCAGAAGGAGGAGGAGAATAATAATAATAAGAATTGAAAGTAGGAGAAGAAAAAAAGAAGATTGAGAGAAAAAAGAAGCCAATGGCGAAGAACGAGTAAAAAAGAGGAAAGAAGAAACAGGAAAGAGCAGAAAAAAGATGTAGAAAAAGAAGAGGGAGGTATAATAAAAATAAATTAAAAATTAAATTTGTAGATAGGTTATTACAAATTCCAGAATCCTACTCAAGAAGAGGAGGAAGAGAAGTGAGGAAAAGGAGAAGGAGAAGAAAGAGAGGGAAAGGAAGAAGAAACAAGGAGATTGTAAAGAAGAAGTAAAAGAGGGTTGAGAAAAAGAGACTATTAAATAAAAATTGATAGATTATCACACATTATAGAAAATTTACTTTTCTACTCACAAGTATTCCAGCAATAGAAACCAACAACAGTAATCCGCATAGTTGTAGAAAAAAAAGCACTAAACTAAAATCGAAAATAACCACGAAAGAAAATAGGAGAATCGCACAAAAAAGGGGAACTACATAAAATCTGAGTAAATCACACAAAATAATAGAAAAGTTACAGAAAATAAACAACTCTAGAAGCTATAAAGATAGAAAGTATCAAAAATAAGAAAGGGATAACTACGCCCAAAAATCGTAGAAAAAACACAAAAAATCGAAGAAAAACTCAAAATTTCACAAAAACGAAGAAAAATTCCAGAGAAACTCGTTTGCAAAAAACCGAAGAATAACTCAAAATTTCTACATAAAATCCACCAAAAAACTGAAAATTTCGCAAAAATCGACGAATAACTAAAAATATATTTAAGAAAAATCGAAGAATAACTCAAAAATGCCCAACAGCACTACAAGCACACGTGATCAATGTAGTAAAGTTGATGCAACTGTAGCTCAACAATGACTGATAATAAAATGGGGAAATAAATTATTATGATCACGGGATCATTACTATTATTGGTTGATGGTCAGAAGTCCAACGATAACAGCATTCACTTCTCTACCATGAGAGTACCAAAGGTCAAGAAGCTGACTAGATAACACAATAGAAAAGCCATGAACACATTGATGACATCATCCAAAAATAACTGGGTTAATATTACACATCGATACCATTTTTCTTCAGAGGAAGAAGCCCAAATAGATCTGAGACCTGTGCATGGGTAATTAGTTGGACTCCTACAGTTTTACGTGGGTTCCGAACAACCAAAAGGGATTTTACAGCAGAGAACAGTCTTTTTGTTGTGCCAATCGAATCACCTTTACAAATAGGACCCAGGAGTTTGTAGCTTGTAGGAGTTTGTTTTTTTCTTCTTGTTCAACAAATCTCAACAATACATGTTATTACCAAAGCTAATAGAAACAAGGCTGTTTAGAAACACCTTTAAATTTCAGCTCTATTCCTACATTTTAAGTATAATAATGAAGTTTTTTGCTTATCACAGATTTTACTGTATATCCTGATCAGATGTCAATGATATGGGTTACTCAATGCTACCGAACTGAAATAAGTTATACCCCAATTTTCTAGATTTCAAAAACGGAGCAACATTGTTTTTAATTATCTTGGGTTACTACAAATAATTCTAGATATCCAGATTCAATTGAATCAGGCAAACTGCAAGTTATAGATGAGATAGAGTTCTTAATAGTTTTGATTAGTTCTTACCTTAAAGTATAACATTTTTCTGTTGAAGCTATGATGAAGAGATGACGTTCCTCCTTCAAATAATATCAATATAATCATTCGATAATTTATTGTAATCTGCATCTTTTTATAAATGCATTCCAGTTCACTATTTCAAATATATGAGAAGTTTCCTGAAATTTTAAAATAATAATTGGAAAAAATATTTCTCTAAAGAAATTTATTCTACTTTCAAACCAGAAGGAGTCATTTTTAATAGAATACAAAAAATGTGCTATATTGTTCATAATTATTGAAACGTTAATAATAATATTCATATATTGACAAAAAATACATAGCCTACATACAAATAATTAATAAAATTTATAATTGATTAATTAAATGTTAATTGCTATTTTCAAACGTCAAAAACTTTTCTGAATATTAAATAAAAACGTTTAAAAATTACATGAAGAAACTAACCTCTAATCGCAAATCCGTCAATAAAGTGTCAATAGACAATATTCTAGCACTCTAACAATGTATTATATTCTTGATTAATGGGTAATAGTATTCATTTAGTTGACACTCATTGTATTTTTTAATTTAAAAACATTTCAAAATATGTACTATTACATAGTTTACTAGCTGGCTCGACGCGCATTGCTGCGTTCTCATAAAAATTCTCCTTGATTTTATTATTCGCCACCTCCCGCTGAGGTTAATTTCAAATTAGGAAAGAAGTTAGTCCTAGGGCTCTTCCAGCTGATCATAGAGGCTTCGTTGTTTTCTTAATCAACACCTCTGGGTGAAGAAACATTTCAAATTTAAACCTCCTACGACTATAAGGGTAAAAGCTAGTTTTTTATTTTATTATTCGCCACCTCCTGCTGAGGCTGCATTTCAAATTTCTAGCTAGCACTTCATTGGTTAACAGATGTCATCAACCTGGCATAATTACATTTCATCATACCCAGTCGTATGTTTCCTACATATTGCAAGGCTCCGACTGCACGGTAGCCTACATGCAAAGTGCAAAGTCTTTTGCTGTTCAAAGACAGCGTAAATAACGCCGCTAAGGGGCCTGCCATATGATTAAAAACTGTTGACTTCTATCAGCTGTTCCTTTAAGCTGTTTGGCCGGCAAGTTCAGTAGGTTAGGTCTATAAAATGGATTAATTAATAGTAATTATTAGCTTTTCTATTAGAATTTATGGTCAGAAACCATCCTCAATATTCACACAACATATTCCCAATGTTTCATGCTAATCTGTCAAGTGGTTTTGAAGTCTATAGGGAACACACATACATACATACATACAGACAGACATTCATTTATATATTCATATATATTATATTTATTATATATATATTTATTATTATTATTATATATATATATTATATTTATATATTTATTATTCTTATATATATAGATTGGAACTCTTAAAGTCGGAATATTAATATCACTTACGAGTCTTACGACACGACTATGCACAATTTATTGCACATGATTGCAGATCGATTATTTCGACTCCTCGATAGTTTGTCAGATCGAATATCGATCACAGTCTTATCGACTATTTCTTGACATTTGACTAGCAGCTTTTGTCATTATAGTTGATATTATTATTATGAAAAATTAGCATAATAATATTAAAAAATCAGATAGCAGATATGGATATATTAGTTGATTGAAATCCAATTTTACAGAAAAATTATAATCTTTTTCTTATCTACACTACTACCAACCAACATTTTTGATACATTGGTTATTGAATATTTGAAATATTAACTACCGGTAGTCTATTACTTGATTTTTGTCTCATGGAATACAATTCAACACTTTTTTCCCTCAGTTTATAAATAAAATAAAGGATAGAATAGAATGTGATGATAGCGCATCATTGTAGGCTACATATAGTGAATATTGTTCACTTTGAAACCAAAGACAGTGTGAACAACTCCTAACACAATTGAACAAAACCCATAAAAACTTACAATTCACAGCAGAATATGAAACAGACTACACCTTAAACTTCTTAAACCTAACTATCAAAAAACTAAATAACATGCATAAATTCAAAATCTACAGAAAACCAACTCTCACAGACACATTCATTCACAACACATCCAACCATCCAAATCAACACAAACTTGCTGCTTTCAACTCCATGATCCATAGACTCCTAAATGTTCCACTATCACAAGCCAAGAAGAAATCAATACAATCAAATATTTAGCACAACAAAATGGATACAACACCAATCTAGTAGACAAAATCCTGAATAAAATGAAAAATAAAAATCCAAAACCTGCAAACCAAAACAGATTTATCACACTCACATATTTCAACAATAAATAACACAAAATAGCTTACATCTTCCAAAAATCCGGATTTAACACAGCATTCAGAACAACAAACAACCTAAACCACCAGATCCAACAAAAACCAGCTCACCTAACAAACAGCACAATTCATTGAATTGAATTGAAATCATCTTTATTCATTAAAAAATGTACAAATACATTTGAATAGTGTCAAATTGCACAAGAATTAAAAGTTGCAAATCATCTTTTACACATAATAATAGAACTTACAATTTTGATTCTAAAATACAAACTAGATTCTAAAATCATACAGTCATATTGACTGCAAGGAGTATAGGTATAGTCCCACCAAATATTCCTTCAGTTTCTTATGAAGGTATTCAACCTCCTCTATTTCCTGCAATTCTCTAGGAAGTGTATTGAAAAATTTTCTCCCCATAAATAGTGTTTTTTTCTTATAGAAGTCCAATCTATGCCTCTCCGCGATCCTTCCAAATCTGATGTTGTAGCCATGTGTTTCATTTCTTGGTTCCGTTAGAGTATTTTTTAAAGTACATGACTACATCAAAAATATATTGCCCATAGATTGTTAAAATACCAAACTGTGGAAAAACGAGTTTTACTGAGTCAATTCTTTTTAAATTCATTATTATTCTAAGAGCCCTTTTTTGTTGCAATATTATTTTATCAAGGTTACTCTTGGTTGTGCTTCCATAGATCGCAAGTCCGTATGCCAGATGAGAATGTATTAATGAGTGGTACATGGTTTTCATTGTCTGTATACTGCAGATATTTGTCATTTGCCACAGAGCAAAAAGGCCGGGGGAAGATTCGTCCTGTTATTTAGAAATTCATTCATAGAAGACAGGCCAATAGTGGATGCTGCTTCAATCTTTTCAATGGATTCACCTGGGAAGATAATGTTAGCATCATCAGCATAAAGACAAACAGCAGCCTGCCCCTGGACTACCCCAGGCAACCCCTTGATGTAGCACAGGAATAATAAAGGACCCAATATTGTACCTTGAGGGACACCATATTTCAGACTCCTCAGGTCAGAGCGGTATCTGATTTTATATTGCAGTGCATGCATCTCTTCAATATGCTCTATCTCAACAAATTGCTGCCTATCCTTAAAGTACCGGTACGATGCAAACCATTTCTGTTCTATTCCATTTATACCTAGAGTCTTCAATGTATCTAACAAAACATTATGCCTCACACTGTCAAACGCACGAGTCATATCTAAGAATGTGCCAATAACTTTCTCCCCTTTGTCTATAGCATTTACGGTAGAGTTAATAAAAGCGACTCTGGCAGTTATAGTGGACTTATTTGAGCGAAAACCATGCTGCTCTTTGTCCAAAAATGTTTTTTGTTTCTAAATATTCCATTAGCTGCATGTACAGTTTCAGGCATATGAGGAAGATTACATCCTAAAATATTTCATCCTGACAAGATCTCAGGATGAATAATGTGATGTTGCAATGTGTCATCATTAATTTTATATTATTGAGGTCATTCCTATTCTGCTTTCATGTGATCCTACCACATTCAATTAAAGCTAGGCTAATGCATAAACAAGTTAAATCTCAAATGAATAATTACTTAGGTATAGCCTACTATTTATTATTCCTTAGGATTGACTAGTTGGTATTTGATCTGACATTGAGGATGTTACAATTCTGCCTTCTAGAAATTCTACCACTTTCAATTACTTTGCTTTCACATGAGTTCAAATTCAAATGTGTATTAAATTTCAATGATATTCATTATTGAAATGATTTGCTTGTAATATAACTTACAGTATAAGATATATTATTCACTCACTCACTATCACTTCGCGCCCTAACTTCGCCCTCCAAGTATAACAAATAAAGGCAGTCATTCTATTCTATCATAATCGTATTGTATCTCACTCACTCTGTCATTCTCCCTCTCACTTTCTCTCTCTCTCAGGTCCTTTAAACAAAGTTGCCTCTCCCAATAAAGTTGAAGACTTCAGACCAATCAGTATTTTACCAGCCCTATCCAAAGTACTTGAGAGAATTGTTCATGCACAAGTTGTGGAATTTCTAGAGCATAGTAGTAAACTTCATAACTTTCAATCTGGATTTCGAAAATCTCATTCAACTGAAACAGCTCTACTGCGTGTCACTGATGATATCAGGTTGGCTATGGACCAACGAAAATGTACTATCTTAAGTCTGTTTGATTTTTCTAAAGCATTTGACACTGTAGACCATAGAGTTCTTCTAAACAAGTTAGCTATTCTTGGTTTTAATCATAAAACACTAATATGGTTCAATTCCTATCTTACAGGTAGAAAACAATGTGTATCTGTTGGAGATAACAGGTCAAATTGGAAAAATGTTATACATGGTGTTCCTCAAGGATCCATTTTAGGCCCCCTACTGTTCACTCTGTATGCAAACGATCTTCCCTCTGTTATCAAGTTTTCCAGTTTTCATACATATGCAGATGACCTTCAAATTTATGCAAGTTGTTCTACCACAAAAATAAATGAAACAGTAGAAAAAATGAATCAAGATATAAATTTAATAGTTGAATGGACTAGGAAAAATGGCCTCAAACTCAACCCCATTAAAACGCAGCCCATAATAATTGGATACTCACGCTTAGTAAACGGCATTGACTTGAACTCAATCCACAAAATTACTGTTGATGGTAATGAAATTCCCTACTGCAGCTCAGTCAAAAACCTAGGTATTATCATGAATAAAACTCTTGACTGGTCAGAACAAGTAAATAAAACATGTAAGAAGGTCTTTTCAGCCATGCATTCATTGAAGAAATTGCAAGATATTCTTCCTAGAAACATTAGATTATTATTGGTTAAATCTCTGATCTTCCCACACTTGATGTATTGCAATTCTGTACTAAATGACATGCAAGTCACTCTAAATGATAAACTGCAGCGCTGCCAAAATTATTGTCTACGGTTTGTTTACTCTCTTGAACGACATGAACGGATCACTCAAGCCCACATTGCTAGCTCAACTTTAAAACTACCCGAACAGAGATTATTTCGAATAGTCAAACTTGTTAGAGATATTTTAAAATATGGCAAACCAAACTATTTCAAAAATGATTTTAAATTTGTTTCTGAAGGTAGGAGGATAGATGTTTCACATACTAGAACCGGAGAAAATACTCTAAGGATACCGAATCACCGAACTACCATTTATACTAAATCTTTTCTTGTTAGCGCCTGTCGTGCTTGGAATGCACTTCCCAATCCTATTAGATCCTTTGAGAGTCGAGTGGGCTTTATCTTGGCATTGAGAAAATATCTTTTTGAGAAAATGACTGAGTCTGTTCAACCCTAGAGCAACTGCATGACAACTTTCATCATTCACTCCATCATTCATCAACTCCATAAGTAATTGATTCACCATTCAAATCCTTAATGTCTTAGGGATCTTAATTATTATAATCCATAAAATATTAACTTATGTATAAAAAGTTTTCGTTTTACTTTAATGTCTAGTGTAATATTAACCACTATCACCCCCTATTATTCCTCTTAAATTATGCTTTTTTTAACTCACTTTCATATTAATGTTTAACATAAATTATCTCATTTGTAAATAATCTCTTTTTCTGTCTCATTGTTTTACTCTCAATCAGAAAATATCAATCCATAACTTCTATTATTAATTGTAAATTAACTCCATTAATCACTTTGTTCTAATCATTCATATCCTTTAAATAATTTATTCATCTTATTTTAGTTTTTAACTTTCATACCGTTTTCAGTTTATTATAGCCTACGGTCAAGTGTTGATGAGAAGGATATTCTTGAATATCCTCTTCCAAGAATGGACATTTATATGTTCAAACTTCGCCGTTTCATGTAGATACATCACAATCATATTATCGTTATCAAATTGCATCTTATACTGTATACATATCGTTGATTAATTCTTTAGTTTAGATTTGTAAAATTCATAGAACAATAATTACAGTACTTATATATTTTTAACTATCATAATCTAGAATCTAAGACTGTGCATTTTGTAATCTACATGAATAAAGTAAATAATCTAATCTAATCTAATCTAATCTCTCATCCTCTCACGATTCGATTGAAGCTATCTTTTTCAGTGTCAAAATTTGGTTTAAGTGTTCAATTCTATAGGTGAGGTCGTGAAAGTGTTGGTAAAAATGTTTATTTCTGTAGGTGAGGTCGTGTTTTTGTGTTGGTGAGGTCGTGTCTTCCTCCTGTTGGTGAGGTCGTGTCTTCCTCCTGTTGGTGAGGTCGTGTCTTCGTTCTGTTGGTGAGGTCGTGTCTTCGTTCTGTTGGTGAGCTCGTGTCTTTGTTCTGTTGGTGAGGTCGTCTCTTCTTTCTGTTGGTGAGGTCGTGTCTTCCTTCTGTTGAAAAAAAATTGAAAATCTACAGAAAACCAACTCTCACAGACACATTCATTCACAACACATCCAACCATCCAAATCAACACAAACTTGCTGCTTTCAACTCCATGATCCATAGACTCCTAAATGTTCCACTATCACAAGCCAAGAAGAAATCAATACAATCAAATATTTAGCACAACAAAATGGATACAACACCAATCTAGTAGACAAAATCCTGAATAAAATGAAAAATAAAAATCCAAAACCTGCAAACCAAAACAGATTTATCACACTCACATATTTCAACAATAAATAACACAAAATAGCTTACATCTTCCAAAAATCCGGATTTAACACAGCATTCAGAACAACAAACAACCTAAACCACCAGATCCAACAAAAACCAGCTCACCTAACAAACAGCACAATTCATTGAATTGAATTGAAATCATCTTTATTCATTAAAAAATGTACAAATACATTTGAATAGTGTCAAATTGCACAAGAATTAAAAGTTGCAAATCATCTTTTACACATAATAATAGAACTTACAATTTTGATTCTAAAATACAAACTAGATTCTAAAATCATACAGTCATATTGACTGCAAGGAGTATAGGTATAGTCCCACCAAATATTCCTTCAGTTTCTTATGAAGGTATTCAACCTCCTCTATTTCCTGCAATTCTCTAGGAAGTGTATTGAAAAATTTTCTCCCCATAAATAGTGTTTTTTTCTTATAGAAGTCCAATCTATGCCTCTCCGCGATCCTTCCAAATCTGATGTTGTAGCCATGTGTTTCATTTCTTGGTTCCGTTAGAGTATTTTTTAAAGTACATGACTACATCAAAAATATATTGCCCATAGATTGTTAAAATACCAAACTGTGGAAAAACGAGTTTTACTGAGTCAATTCTTTTTAAATTCATTATTATTCTAAGAGCCCTTTTTTGTTGCAATATTATTTTATCAAGGTTACTCTTGGTTGTGCTTCCATAGATCGCAAGTCCGTATGCCAGATGAGAATGTATTAATGAGTGGTACATGGTTTTCATTGTCTGTATACTGCAGATATTTGTCATTTGCCACAGAGCAAAAAGGCCGGGGGAAGATTCGTCCTGTTATTTAGAAATTCATTCATAGAAGACAGGCCAATAGTGGATGCTGCTTCAATCTTTTCAATGGATTCACCTGGGAAGATAATGTTAGCATCATCAGCATAAAGACAAACAGCAGCCTGCCCCTGGACTACCCCAGGCAACCCCTTGATGTAGCACAGGAATAATAAAGGACCCAATATTGTACCTTGAGGGACACCATATTTCAGACTCCTCAGGTCAGAGCGGTATCTGATTTTATATTGCAGTGCATGCATCTCTTCAATATGCTCTATCTCAACAAATTGCTGCCTATCCTTAAAGTACCGGTACGATGCAAACCATTTCTGTTCTATTCCATTTATACCTAGAGTCTTCAATGTATCTAACAAAACATTATGCCTCACACTGTCAAACGCACGAGTCATATCTAAGAATGTGCCAATAACTTTCTCCCCTTTGTCTATAGCATTTACGGTAGAGTTAATAAAAGCGACTCTGGCAGTTATAGTGGACTTATTTGAGCGAAAACCATGCTGCTCTTTGTCCAAAAATGTTTTTTGTTTCTAAATATTCCATTAGCTGCATGTACAGTTTCAGGCATATGAGGAAGATTACATCCTAAAATATTTCATCCTGACAAGATCTCAGGATGAATAATGTGATGTTGCAATGTGTCATCATTAATTTTATATTATTGAGGTCATTCCTATTCTGCTTTCATGTGATCCTACCACATTCAATTAAAGCTAGGCTAATGCATAAACAAGTTAAATCTCAAATGAATAATTACTTAGGTATAGCCTACTATTTATTATTCCTTAGGATTGACTAGTTGGTATTTGATCTGACATTGAGGATGTTACAATTCTGCCTTCTAGAAATTCTACCACTTTCAATTACTTTGCTTTCACATGAGTTCAAATTCAAATGTGTATTAAATTTCAATGATATTCATTATTGAAATGATTTGCTTGTAATATAACTTACAGTATAAGATATATTATTCACTCACTCACTATCACTTCGCGCCCTAACTTCGCCCTCCAAGTATAACAAATAAAGGCAGTCATTCTATTCTATCATAATCGTATTGTATCTCACTCACTCTGTCATTCTCCCTCTCACTTTCTCTCTCTCTCAGGTCCTTTAAACAAAGTTGCCTCTCCCAATAAAGTTGAAGACTTCAGACCAATCAGTATTTTACCAGCCCTATCCAAAGTACTTGAGAGAATTGTTCATGCACAAGTTGTGGAATTTCTAGAGCATAGTAGTAAACTTCATAACTTTCAATCTGGATTTCGAAAATCTCATTCAACTGAAACAGCTCTACTGCGTGTCACTGATGATATCAGGTTGGCTATGGACCAACGAAAATGTACTATCTTAAGTCTGTTTGATTTTTCTAAAGCATTTGACACTGTAGACCATAGAGTTCTTCTAAACAAGTTAGCTATTCTTGGTTTTAATCATAAAACACTAATATGGTTCAATTCCTATCTTACAGGTAGAAAACAATGTGTATCTGTTGGAGATAACAGGTCAAATTGGAAAAATGTTATACATGGTGTTCCTCAAGGATCCATTTTAGGCCCCCTACTGTTCACTCTGTATGCAAACGATCTTCCCTCTGTTATCAAGTTTTCCAGTTTTCATACATATGCAGATGACCTTCAAATTTATGCAAGTTGTTCTACCACAAAAATAAATGAAACAGTAGAAAAAATGAATCAAGATATAAATTTAATAGTTGAATGGACTAGGAAAAATGGCCTCAAACTCAACCCCATTAAAACGCAGCCCATAATAATTGGATACTCACGCTTAGTAAACGGCATTGACTTGAACTCAATCCACAAAATTACTGTTGATGGTAATGAAATTCCCTACTGCAGCTCAGTCAAAAACCTAGGTATTATCATGAATAAAACTCTTGACTGGTCAGAACAAGTAAATAAAACATGTAAGAAGGTCTTTTCAGCCATGCATTCATTGAAGAAATTGCAAGATATTCTTCCTAGAAACATTAGATTATTATTGGTTAAATCTCTGATCTTCCCACACTTGATGTATTGCAATTCTGTACTAAATGACATGCAAGTCACTCTAAATGATAAACTGCAGCGCTGCCAAAATTATTGTCTACGGTTTGTTTACTCTCTTGAACGACATGAACGGATCACTCAAGCCCACATTGCTAGCTCAACTTTAAAACTACCCGAACAGAGATTATTTCGAATAGTCAAACTTGTTAGAGATATTTTAAAATATGGCAAACCAAACTATTTCAAAAATGATTTTAAATTTGTTTCTGAAGGTAGGAGGATAGATGTTTCACATACTAGAACCGGAGAAAATACTCTAAGGATACCGAATCACCGAACTACCATTTATACTAAATCTTTTCTTGTTAGCGCCTGTCGTGCTTGGAATGCACTTCCCAATCCTATTAGATCCTTTGAGAGTCGAGTGGGCTTTATCTTGGCATTGAGAAAATATCTTTTTGAGAAAATGACTGAGTCTGTTCAACCCTAGAGCAACTGCATGACAACTTTCATCATTCACTCCATCATTCATCAACTCCATAAGTAATTGATTCACCATTCAAATCCTTAATGTCTTAGGGATCTTAATTATTATAATCCATAAAATATTAACTTATGTATAAAAAGTTTTCGTTTTACTTTAATGTCTAGTGTAATATTAACCACTATCACCCCCTATTATTCCTCTTAAATTATGCTTTTTTTAACTCACTTTCATATTAATGTTTAACATAAATTATCTCATTTGTAAATAATCTCTTTTTCTGTCTCATTGTTTTACTCTCAATCAGAAAATATCAATCCATAACTTCTATTATTAATTGTAAATTAACTCCATTAATCACTTTGTTCTAATCATTCATATCCTTTAAATAATTTATTCATCTTATTTTAGTTTTTAACTTTCATACCGTTTTCAGTTTATTATAGCCTACGGTCAAGTGTTGATGAGAAGGATATTCTTGAATATCCTCTTCCAAGAATGGACATTTATATGTTCAAACTTCGCCGTTTCATGTAGATACATCACAATCATATTATCGTTATCAAATTGCATCTTATACTGTATACATATCGTTGATTAATTCTTTAGTTTAGATTTGTAAAATTCATAGAACAATAATTACAGTACTTATATATTTTTAACTATCATAATCTAGAATCTAAGACTGTGCATTTTGTAATCTACATGAATAAAGTAAATAATCTAATCTAATCTAATCTAATCTCTCATCCTCTCACGATTCGATTGAAGCTATCTTTTTCAGTGTCAAAATTTGGTTTAAGTGTTCAATTCTATAGGTGAGGTCGTGAAAGTGTTGGTAAAAATGTTTATTTCTGTAGGTGAGGTCGTGTTTTTGTGTTGGTGAGGTCGTGTCTTCCTCCTGTTGGTGAGGTCGTGTCTTCCTCCTGTTGGTGAGGTCGTGTCTTCGTTCTGTTGGTGAGGTCGTGTCTTCGTTCTGTTGGTGAGCTCGTGTCTTTGTTCTGTTGGTGAGGTCGTCTCTTCTTTCTGTTGGTGAGGTCGTGTCTTCCTTCTGTTGAAAAAAAATTGAAAATGCTGGAAAAAATCGCTTTTTTTTGCATGTTTTTTCTTGTTAAGAAGGCCGTTTTTTGGCTTTTTTCTGTTGGTGAGGTAGTGAAAGTGTTGGTTTAAGAGTTTAATTCTATAAGTGAGGTCGTGAAAGTGTTGGTAAAAATGTTTTTTTCTGTTGGTGAGGTCGTGAAAGTGTTGGTTTAAGTGTTTAATTCTATAAGTGAGGTCACTCTTTTCTCTCTCTCTTACTCACTCACTCTGTCATTCTCTCTCGGTCTCTTGCCCCTCACACTTCACTCACTCGCTCCTCTCTCTCATACTCACTCGGTCTCCCCACGCCCACTCTCTCTCTCCTAACCTAACTTCTCTAACTTCAGAACCACTAATCATATAACCAAGTATAAACACTCATTTTGTAGGGAAGTTTATTCCCATTAAGATTAAATTGAACATTTTGTCTCAAAAAACTCATCCCTTTCGAGATAATATATTTTTCGCGGTCAACATATTTTTGGGGGTGAAGCATGAGGCTACCTTATCCTACCGCAATCTGTTGGAAGTTCTGGTAACTATCATCACATTGTATCAATTGATATGCAATTTCACAATGTTTATTAAATATCCCATGTAATATTTAAAGTATACATATTTTAACTAACAAAGTTGATAATTTTCCTATTCTTGGAGTATTTAAAGACACTTTTTCTATGATCCTAGAATCCTACAGCCTGAAATAACTGATCAAAGTTACCGAATTTTGTACCTCTCACTAGGATTTTTGTAGCTGTTTGATGGGGGTGTCACCAATGCACAAACTATTCAATTTACCTTAATTAGGTATCACATCTCAGCCTGTAGATTAGATCAAAGTGTAGTAACTGTTCTTACCAGCTTAATATCACACCTCTAATAATAATATTAGGATAGGGAAAGGATATGTCATTCCCAGCATATCCCATACATATCCTCAGGATCTCCTCTGTGGGATTTGGACAGTTTTCCCCTTATCCCTAGGATGTCCCTGGGTTTTATTTGGGTTGTTCTTTGTGGGATATCCTTGGAAACTCAAAGTGGGTTATTCTAGGAATACTCTGAAGATATCTACTAGAAAATCCTGGTGTGGGATATGTCATCCCCAGGACATCCCATACCCCCAGATCTCCTCCATGGGGTTTGGACAGTCATCCCTATGATATCCCTGGGATTTATTTAGGATATAATGGGATGTCCAGAGGATATTCTGTCTGAGATATCCCTGGAAACTCAAAGTTGGATACTCTAGGAATATTCTGAAGATATCTGCTAGAAAATCCCATGGTGGGATAATTCATCCCCAGGAGTAGTATATTTTTACCAATTCTGGCACAACCTTGACCTTTACCCCCCCCCCTCCGGCTCACCACAACCTTCCAGACCCATTCCCCTCTTCACCCACGCCCTCTCTCTTCCCCCCTCTCTCTCTCTCGGTCTCTCTTGCTCTCTCTCATGCTATCTCTCTCTCTCTCTCTTGCTCACTCTCTCCCCCACTCATTCATGCTCATGCTCTCTCTTGCTCTCTCTCTCTCTCTCTCTCTCTCTCTCTCCCCCACTCATTCATGCTCACACTCTCTCTTGCTCTCTCTCCTGCTCCCCTGCCCACTTAGACATGTCCCTCTCATTCTTGGCCCCCAGCTCCTCTTAGCCCTGCCCCCTGTCAATCTTAGCCCCTGCCCAATCTTTCCCCCTACCCTCTTAGCCATGCCCCCTGTCAATCTTGGGCCCCTGCCCTCTTGACCATGCCCCCCCCCCTGTCAATCTTGGCCCCCTGCCCTCTTAGCCATGCCCCCTGTCAATCTTGGCCCCCTGTCCAATCTTTCCCCCTGCCCACTAAGCCCTGCCACCTGTCATTCTTGAACCCCTGCCTTCTTAGCCATGCCCCCTGTCATTCTTGGCCCCCTGCCCAATCTTGCCCACTACCATTCTTAGTCTTGCCCTCTTCCCCTCTTGGCCCATGCATAATCTCCCCCCCCCCCCCCCAACCAACCATTCACCAAAAATGACCCCCTCCCCAAAAATGTCCCCTAATTCCAAAAATGACTGCACCCCCACCCCCAAAACAAAAGACCCCCATCACCAAAAATGACCACTTAACCCAAAAATGGCTGCCCACCCCAAAAATGACACCTTACCCCAAAAATGGCTGCCCTCCCAAAAATGACCCCCCCTAGTAATGACCCTCTCCCCAAAAATGGCCCCTTACACCAAAAATGGCTGCCCTCCCCAAAATGACCCCCCCCCCCCTAAAAATGACCCGCCTTTCCAAAAAGGACCCTTCACCCCAATAATGACCCCCCTTACCAGAAATGACCCCTTACCCCAAATGTGACCCCCCCCCCAAAATGACCCACCTACCCAAAAAGGACCCCCACCCCAAAAATGACTTCCTAACAAAAAATGACACCCCTTTCCATCCAAGCCAATACTATGCAATCTATTGCATTACATCTAACCTATAAATCTTATGGCAACATAACCCAAAAATGGATAACCTGTAAGGAATGGTCCAAGCCAATACTAGGCCTATGCAATCTAATGCATTACATCTTACCTGTAAATCTAAAGTCAATATACCTTAAAAATGGATAACCCATAAGGAATGATCCAAGCTAATACTATGTAACCTATTGCATTTTTTTTTTTTTTTTTTGTGGTGAGGGTTTGTTTTTGGTGGAGGGGGCCAGGTTTAGGATGAGGGCTATTATGGACTGAGGGGGGAGGGACATCTCTGAGGAGGGGAGTCATTTTTTTGGGAAGGGGTCATTTTTGGGGAAGGGGCTCATTTTAGGGGGGGGAGGCATTTTTGGAAAGGGGTGTCATTTTTTGTTAGGGGGTCATTTCTAGAGGGGGGGGGTCATTTTTGGGAGGGCAGCCATTTTTGGGGTAAGGGGTCATTTTTGGGGTGGGCAGCCATTTTTGGGTTGAGTGGTCATTTTTGGGGATGGGGGTCATTTTGTTTTGGGGGGGGGGTGCAGTCATTTTTGGAATTAGGGGACATTTTTGGGGAGGGGGTCATTTTTGGGGAATGGATGGTTGGTAGGGGGGGGGGAGATTATGCATGGGCCAAGAGGGGAAGAGGGCAAGACTAAGAATGGTAGTGGGCAAGATTGGGCAGGGGGCCAAGAATGACAGGGGGCATGGCTAAGAGGGCAGGGGGCTAAGAATGACAGGTGGCAGGGCTTAGAGGGCAGGGGGAAAATAAAGAATGTAATAAAGGCTCGATCGCCAAGATATGACAAAATAGTGATATGTCAGTTTGATACTGAAGAGGCTCATTTGCCAAGATGGAATGACAAAAATTGTAATAGGCTCGATTGCCAAATGGTAATTGCAAGATTGTAATAAAGGCTCGATCGCCAAGTTATGACAAAATAGTGATATGTCAGTTTGATACTGAAGAGGCTCATTCGCCAAAATAGTAAGACAAAGTTGTGGTAGGCTTGGTTGCCAAATGCTAATTGCAAGATTGTAATAATGCCAGCTGTATGCTGAAAGGCTCATTCGCCAAAGTAGTATGACTACAAAAATGTAATAAAGGCTCAATCACCAAGTTATGACAAAATTGTAATGATGTAATAATTGAAATGTATTCAAGTTGAAGTCAAATTGACTGATATTATGTTTCACAGATATGCAATAATACCAGGCCCCGTAGGCAAGTAGTAAAGTTGTAAGAATAATAATAATACTCAACTTTGGTGAAGCGGAATTGGATAGTGTCTTGTTTGATATGGTCCCAGCAGAGCTTGAGCAGCGGCAAGTTGAGAAGGAAGAAGGAGGCCCTCAAATAGCATGGATAGTGAATGATGTAGAAGTGGAATGGCCCAAGCTACGATGTAGAAGATAGAATCACCCATGTGATCTTGTGATAGGAAAAAACTTCGCCAGGTTGAAATTTTGTTTCAAAGATTGGATTGAAAGCTTGAAGTTCCAATAATGTAAAGTTCATTGATGAATGAAAACTGATAGTTGAAATTTGGAGTCAACGTGTTCAAACATAACCCATGATAGGAAGTGCTGGTTGAAAAGTGTTCAAAAAATGTCTTGAAGAAAATTGGTAACTGTCATCGGATAATATTCACTGAATATTTAAAACACTTGAATGAATTGTATATGAATTGAAGTTCAAATCGTGGAAATTCAAATACTTGAAAAATTGAAGCAGCGTGGTCTGGTCGTACAGGTTGGATAACTAAGTTTTGTTAAAGTTAGTGAAATTGTTCGAAATTGAAAAGTTTGAAGCACTGGAAATGTTCATAAATACCGAGGTTTGGTTTAAAGATGATAGAACAGAATAATGATGAAGATGAGGGCCGATGAAGAAGAAAAATTGAAGAAGCGAAAATGTTCCAACTACATTTTTGAATGAATCAGGAAGACAACTGGCCTAGAGGGAAGGAAAGGAAGTGTTGTACGAAAGTTGGCAGAGTCATACCAACTTATTAAGGCATGGCACAGCAAAGACAAATTTACTAATAATTTCACAACGAAAGTGAAAGAATGGAACAGAAAATAAATGTAATTAAAGATTGAATAAAACATAGCCAATAAGGAGAGTAAATTGAATGATGAATCAATTTAAATGAAACCAGTTGCATAGATGGAGCTGAAAACAGAAAGGCAGTGGAACATTCGACGCCATGAATTGGAGAGCGGCAAATTCAAAAATACAAAGATTGATTCGAGAAAATAGAACAGATTGAAAATATTGTAATACAATGTTGCAAGTGTAGTTTGAGATTTAACACTATCCTTGACAGATTGAGTGAATTAGAGAATACAGCATTTAAGGGAGCGATTCCTAGAAGATATGATGGAAAGTAACCTTAAGATTATGGCCTGGAATGCCAATGGACTCCAACAACTAAGGATGAACATTCATTTCTAGTCAGTCACCTATTTAAAAAATATACGAAAAATGAAATACAAATTCAAATGATCCTGTTATCCTGTTCTGCTGCTGTAGATTTATGTGCTCAATTCATATAGGTCATTGTCTAAGTTGAATTTATGTTTCACATTCATTATCATCATTGAAATACGCAATGCAGAGCCGCATCTGAGAAAGTAAGTTACAGCCTTAAAACTAACCTAAAGCTTAATCCTGTTTTGTTTGGATATACCCACATTTGACAATGCGACTGTAAACTATATCAATGGTTTTATGATATCGCTTCTTGATAATAACATACTAGTAAACCATTCGAATTAATAATTATGAATTAATGTAACCTTAGAAATATGTAAGAATAACAAAGCTTACCTGGCTATGATCACCAAAACTGTTGAACTCTTGTTCAATTCACGTCCATATTTCATTCTTTTTTTGTTATTAGATCCATCAGTCCTTTTGCTTACAATAACATCGAAATATTGCAGGACCAATTGTTTGAGAAATTTCTTCTCTTTCGATGAGAAGAGTCTGCATTTTTCAATAATTTAGCCCATTGCCGATAACAATCACAAAAGAGATAACCTGGAATCTGTTTTGAATTTGTTGTTTACATTGAACGAGATTCTAATAATGCATTCCTATTGGCTGCTGCGCGTGATGTCTTAATTGTTGGTGACGTCATTTCAAGTGACACTTTTGGAATCGCTCTTCAGTAAGAAACAGCTGATGAAAGTTGAGTAACATTTATAAATACGGATTTTTCTCAAGTGACACTTTCAGTATAAGAAACACTTATGTAAGTAACTCTTTCATTCAAGCTAAGTGTGGGTTTAAGTAACATTCATAAATACGGCCCCTAGTGTTCACCTAGCACTCACTTAGGCTTAAAAGTGTACACCAAGTGTTCACTTAGTGCACACTCAGCTGCTGCATGGGAGCACTGTTGTCCCATTGCTATAAGGAAATAGGTTGAAAAGAAAAGTCTACTTTTACAATATATTGTTTATTAACATAGACAATCGCAAGTATGAAACAATATATAAAAATTTGTTACAATATCACCCCTTTCAAAGTCTCTGGTGACACCATAGGTCTCTGCTGACCTATTTATAGATTCTTTTACACAACCCATGCCATCAGTCACATCGCATGGCAGCCATAATCTAGGATGATGCTTAGCTTTACGAATTGATACCAGTAGGGCAGGATCGCCTGATTGACCATCCTCAATCCTTATGCATCTGACATGTCCATCCATAGAGTTGTAGTCAAAGCCAGCAAATGTAATCCTTCTTCTGACAATCAAAGATAGACTCTGGTCACTGCACTCAAAGTCACACACACCAAGTCTCATCACTGTTGTTGAAATCAATCTCCAGCTTAACATCCTTGCTCCTCCATCCATGCACTGAATGCAAGTCCATTATGGCTACCACACTATACTTTAACTTGTATACTGATGTTAATGGAGTTCTACAATTGTCAAATATGACTGCTACCTTGAATGGCAGTGTATCTGTAGTGAAACTAGCCATTGTCATTGACTAAATGATGCTCAGCCAGACTCAGCTGCCCCTTATATATTAGGAGAGGAACTGGTGGGGGTAAATGAAGACACAATAATCATATTTCATTCTTTATTGACAAGAACAGACTTTGACAGAAATTTCTATCTTTTTGTAATGCCTGCATAATCCAATTGTGTAGGATGTTTACTACATTGAGTGCACAAAACGGTGGTACATCCAGGTGTCCTCTTCTTCCATTGTCACCAACCAGCTTCATCCTCACAGTCTTCAAGAAGTTGAGCAGGTAATGTTCTGGGCAGTAGACTGGTCCTGTCTTCATCAGCATCTCCAGATTGGGCATCTCATGAAAGAGGTTGGGCGAACTTAGGTCCACATACTCCACATTCTCCTTGTTGTCCAGCTGCAGTAGTGTTTCCAGCAGAGAAATCTTTTCATATCCATAGCCCTTTATAGGTCAGCTAAAATTCAGACACTTTTATGTAACGCACAGTGGCTACGATTTTAGCCACCCCAGAAATCACTCTGTGTACGGTCGGTTTTTGGTATAGTTTCTGTTAACGCTCAGTGGCTAATATTCTAGCCACCAACAATCAAATTCAATATTGCGTAACAGGTGATAGTAATATTGTTTCAAATGATGTCATCTACTTCCGTTCGTCACGTGGATGGGAGGGAATGTTTGTTATCCTGCAGGGAAATTTCATACCGATCTCCAGAACGGAAACACTTGTTTAGCGGCTAAATATTTAGCCACTGTGCATTTGGCAACCTGGCATTTGGAATAGAACTTCGACCTGCTTCTCTAAATAGCTTCATTTTCTATTAAAGGTGAGTGTTTGCTTTGAATCTATTCTATTATATGTTAGAGGAGTATTCAGTGATATTTTTAAGCTATACAGCTCTTTGTTACTGCAGTAGAATATATTTCTATCCAGTCTAGTTTGGCTGTGAAATTTCTAACCTCAAAAACATTGGGTAGTTAGAATTTAAAAATACATTTATACTATCACTGAGTAATTAAACAAATTATGTATTTCTTAAGACAAAGGTTCAATAGATCATTCTTGCACAACCATGTATCAAAAAATGTTTGTGCTCGCAACTTATTAGTCATCAAAAACGTTTTTTTCTAGTTCGTAGTTCTATGAAAGGTGAGTGTTTACTTTTAATCTATTTTATTATATGTTACTGGGGTATTTGGGTATATTATCAAGCTATATAAATCTCTGTCATCTCAAAAGAATATATTTCAATTTAGTCTAGTGTGGCTGTGGAATTTTCTTACCTGAAAAACATTAGGTAGTAAAAATTTAAAATTACATTAATAGGCTACTATCACTGAAAAATTATGTATTTCCTTGGAAAAAAGGGTTGTGCTCGTAACTTATAAGTCATCAAATACTTTTTATGTTCTTTTCCTTCTTACATATTCTTTTTTTAGTGGGAAAGTCACCAAATGTCTTCAGTTACATGGGGAAAATATGATGAGTCTATACTGAATCATAGTATATTACTTCATTCTATCAAATATATTTTTTTTGCAGTATGGCAGACTCTGATGACCCTGGCAGGACGCCACCAAGAAAGCGTAGAATGAAAAGTTCTGTTCCTCTTCGAGAGCTTGAATCACTTGATATTTTTGATATCACAGATGACATGGGAAGTGACTCTGAATGTGGCGGCGACAGTGAGGCTGATGACATCCTAGACTTCTCTAGACTTCCAAGGACGTCAACACCTTTATCTTCACCCACAGTTCAAGATTTGCCCTCTACATCTACAGTAAGAGTTAATGAAGGTAGACCTTTGCGTACAAGAGGTGAGCATGTAACTCAATCTAAACCTGACTATGGAATAAGTGATGAAGATAGTGATATTGTTGATGATAGTGATGCTGACCCTGACTTTGATGGTGATCCAAGACCTCGATTATCTACTGGTCAGTTATTTGAACAGCTGAGTGATTCAGATAGTGGTTCCTTGAACAATGAAAATGCAATAGAGCCAAGTCAGCAGCCAAGTGATGAAATTGATCCTTTGCAGTCCTTCCATTTCACAAAACATAGAGTACAACCAAAAACTTTCAACAATTTTGTATTCAATCAGCCAATGGGATTGAAAGTACCTATTGAAATCCAGTCACCCAAGAAAATTTTTCTGACCATAATTGAACCTTTCCTGGACACTATTGTTGAGCAATCCAATCTATTTGCTCATCAACATAACACTAACCTTGAACTGACTAAAGAAGAGTTATTGGCGTTCATAGGAATATTGGTAATGATGGGATATCATGTGTTACCAAGTATGAGACTATATTGGAGCTCAGATCCAACATTTAATGTTGAGGCTATTTCGAAAATAATGTCTCTTCGTAGATTTCTCCTCATTATAAGGTTCTTACATTTGAATGACAACACCAAAATGCCCAAACGAGGTGAACCTAACTATGATAAATTATATAAAGTTCGACCTATGATAACCTTCTTGAAAGACAAGTACCACCAACTTTTCAATCCCAGTCGCTTTCTCAGCATTGATGAAAGTATGATTGGATTTAAAGGTCGCAGCACACTAAAACAGTATCTACCCAATAAACCCACAAAACGGGGTTTCAAAGTATGGGTTATTTGTTGTGCTGTCACAGGATTCATGATAGATTTTAATGTTTATGAAGGTAAGAGTTCAAAAAGTACAGAGGAGACTTTAGGAGAACATGTTGTTCTTAGTCTAGCTACTGTTTTTGAAAACCTAGGATACTGCCTGTTTTTTGATAGGTTTTTTTCCAATTTACCCTTGATCAAAAAACTACTATTGAAGAGATTATTTGCGTGTGGAACAATTCGAAGTGATAGGAAATATTTTCCTAAAAATCTTTTGAAAAAAGATAATGCCTTGAAAACAGGAGACAGTGATTTTGCTGCAAATGGAGAAATATCAGTAGCTAAATGGAAAGATAGAGGAAGAAAATCAGTACAGATTGCTTCCAACATGCATGATCCTGAAGAATTCACAACAGTTGATCGGAGAGATAAATGTGGGGAGAAAATCAGAATTCAGTGTCCAAAAGCAATAGCTGACTATAATCTCTACATGGGAGGTGTTGATCACTTTGACCATTTGCTGTCAAGTTACAGCATAATACAAAAATCGAGACGGTGGTGGTTGAAAATATTCTACTTTCTTTTGGAATCGGCTATTGTCAATTCATTTATTTTGTATAAATATGAAAAGAAAGAGAAGAGAGAAAAGCCTTTTACACAGCTCAAATTTCGAACATCCTTAGCTTGTGATCTAATTGGGAACTATACTTCTCGAAAAAGTTCAAAGTCTGGTTGGACCCAAGGGAAGAAAACTGGAGAAAAAACAGTTGTCATGATGGATAGTAAGGAAGTTGGCCTTCATCTTCCAGTTGCTACCTCCTGCAGACGTTGTGCTCGATGTTCGACCAAAAAGAACGTTAAACGCAGTAGCATTGGATGTGAGAAGTGTGAAGTAGCACTGTGTTTACCTTGTTTTGCACCATTTCATAGAAACAAATAGATTGGACTGTATACAATTAGTATTATTGTTAATAATGATGTTGTTTTCATTTTGTATTATTGTGCAATCTCTGAATTTTTGTAAACAAAGTATTTTAGTTATTTTTAATAGTCAAATTCATTTCAATTCTTAATCATTTTCAATCAATACATGAGTATAAATAAGCAGCATTGAGAGTGTTGATTACTTTTCCCTAGTGGTTAATATTTTAGCCACTGAACAATTAAGAATTGCCAGTTGACTAAACGCACAGTGGTCAAGATTTTAGCCACCCCCCCTAGTCATACATGGGATGTGTAAAAAAAATAAATGAATAATAATTGAAACACTTGTGAGTATGGACTTTCAGGAGAGATAGGTTTCTTCATCTTTTACTGAGAGAATAGATGTGTGCACAGAGCGATTTTTCAGGTGGCTAAAATATTGACCACTGTGCATTAAATGGAACTATATGATTATCTAGGTGAGTATACAGAGTTTAATAAGGTGGCTTAAATATTAGCCACTGACCTATAAAGGGATAGACCAAGATCTTGATCGGTCATCCCAAGTCATTGTTCTCATGCAGCCATCTTCCAACTGTGTCACACAATTTTTCTTTTTCAGATTTTTCAGATGCCATTGGAGGCTCTTCTTGTTCCCAAAAGCGTTGGAGAGAGTTATGCAAATCCAAATTGTTGATAGCCAAGAGGGTGGCTGATGCTTGCAGAGTGATGGAAGAATCAGCTTTAGGCTTGCATGGAGTCTCACCCATGACCATAAAACCAAGATGAGTCCCAATTAAACTCGGCAGGCCAGGACCAAGATGATGAACAATCTAGTTGAGCAGAAGAGGAAAAACAGAGCCACCAAGAAGAATGTCGATGCCTCCAGCTAGATTAAATGTAGGGTCAGCCAGAATATATGGTCGAACCTTTTCCAATACCTCTGGATCAATTTCCATGCGAGGTATATCAACACAAATTTTATCAATAATCAAGAACTCTTGATTAAGTGAAATCACTTTTCCACTCAGAGTTTCAATAGAAAGAGAGGTGAGGCCCTTAGAACGTATGGGGGCTTGAGAAAATCCAACAACACTGTGGTTGCTCTTAGTGCGAGATGCACTTAATACTTGTGCAGCATGTTCATTGATGAAACATGACTGACTACCAGAATCTGCGAGGGCGCGGAAAACATAACTTTTTCCATGAGGAGAGGTAATTTTAACGAGTAGCGTTCCCAATAGCACTGTAGACATTGATGAACGATGAGAGGGTTGATTATTCTCAGTAGTGGTCAGTACTACTGAAGGAGGTGTCATGTTGACTTGAGGTTGACCCACAGAAACTGCACGGCTGCTGGGTTGGAGAGGTGTCATATTGGCAGTTGAGTGGTTATTTTCAAAGTGCAACAAAGTATGGTGCCTTTTATGACATGTGAAACAGTTTGATTTCGATTTACACTTGTCAAGAGTATGATTTCCTAAACAAGAAATGCATCTTTTATTTTCTTTGACAATTTGAAAACGTGCTTTGGGTGCATTGTTTTTGAACACAGGACATAAATAAATCTTATGTTCATTGTTATGACAAACAAAACAGTCATAAGGTTTTGTGTCACTTTTGATTTCATCATTATAAGTAGTCATCAATGCTACCTTGTTTGTAGAAAAACTCCTATTTATTTTAGGAAAGAATTTATTTTCAGATACTGAAGTAGACATTGAAGCGGTTTTTGAGGTAGAAGAAGAGTGAAGATTTGAATTTTCAATTTCATTGCACTCCTGAGTTAAAAAAGTAATTATTTCTTTTGCTTCAGTAAGTACAGATTCGCTAGATTTGTTCAAAGAACGAAAATGTTCAAACTTTTTTCGGAGGTTATTATCCATTTTTCGCATCATCATAGCACACAGTAAAGTATTATCAGCGGTTATATCAATTTTTAATCCCTTCAAAGCTTGTGTATTCTCATTGTAGGAGTTCAAAAATTTCCGCATTTGAGCCGGTTGATGAGTGATATTGGGTAAATCGAGAATTTTATTGAGATGCAGTGTTATCAATCGGCGAGGTGAATTATAGCGTTCATGAAGCAAGTCATAGGCAATCTGATAATTACTCTCAGTTAGTGGTAATGATTTAATTAAATCAAGAGGTTCTCCTGAAACTGAGCTCAACAGGTATTGAAGTTTGACTACACCTGATAATGTAGAATTTGAATGAATGCTTGAATTGTATAAATTAATAAATGAGGTCCAATCGAGAGGGTTTCCAGAAAATTGTTTCAAGTCAAGCTTAGGTAAGCGAACTGGCTGTTCATTTTTTACTTTAGACTGATTCAATTTCGTTTCTAAGTTGTGTAACGTGAGATTAATAGAGTCAATCATTTCATCAGCACTATTAAGAGGTGCATAATTTGGTTTGAATTCTTTGTCTTCTTCTAACTGTAATTCATGATAACAATCCAGTGAGTCAGATAAGTCTGATCTTAATTTGTTCAGAGATTTTGAACGAGCGAGTAATTTCTGATAAATTTCCTTATCAGAGATCTTTTTTGACATATCAAATAAGATTTGAATTTGTTCAAAAGCATTATTCTTCTTAGCGGTGATCACTGCTAACGATTTAGCCATTATAACCAACTAAGTTACCTACTTGATAACAGTAATAAATTATCACAAGTATTGAAGTTGACAATATAATAACCTGGGGTACAATAACTAAATGAGATTGCACTAATAATAGTGATAATAAGCCGATAAAATGACTCGACACACTGCCATGGTAGTAATTGAGGTAATTACAATTACAAATTGAGTGATAAGTGGCAAGCATTCACAAAAGAAATCTAATAATATTCGAAATATAAAACAAGTACCGTAATGCGTTTATCAATAAGCATGAATATTCTGAGAATTCAATTGAATTAAACAATTATCTGAATTGAATTCACTCAAGTTACGAATTGAATGCAAGATATTATACTTATTGAACATTCGAAGTATGATATGAATAAATCAAATAATATTTCAATTTTGAAATAAGCAATGTAATTTTACACAATTGAATATAATTATCAGTCAAGTTCACGGAATAACAATAAGTATTTATTTCAATTAGAAATACGCCACAAGCCATAAGCAGTTATTCTCATTTGATAGCATAAGCTATTAGTGAATGAATAGTAGGTTATTTTCAAGTTCAATGTAAACAAAGTTGACCTTGATGACGCAACGCTCAGCTATAATGTCAGCCTGAATACTACAGAGCTCCGTTATAATCACGATGAAACAAAACAGTGAGTTGTTTACGACTTTTGAGCACAATAGACAAATTTTAACTTGCAAGGCATTGATAGTGAACTCGTTTGAACAGTGTGCTTTGTAACTTGTAATATAACTTGTACTTGCACAAAAAATGATAGCTTTATTTGATGAGCAATGAATATGTATTTCCATAGAATGAAAATAAAAAATGATCCGATCCGGGGCCCGGAGGACCAAAATGTTGGGGATTGAACAATGAGGTGTAGAATATAGAATTTTCAAATGAGGCTGTAAGACATAGGATATAAATGGAGGACCTGCGGTAAGAGGGGTAGGAAATGAGGTTGTAATAAAATAAAAAGAAATAGTTGAGTAATACCTTGTTAATGTTCCTATCACCATATGAGAAGTCGTTTCTGTAGACGCCGATGCGTGTGCACACGTTGATGAGATGAGTCACTGATGATAATGCGTAGCACTCGAGGTATTGGTATGCACTGAGGAGTGAGGTCGGTGAGGATGAATGAAGAATTATTTTAGAATAAATAGGATGGAACTAATTTCACAGCCGATATAAGATACTGGAGGTTTTGAATTAAAGAACAAGAAAAATAAAGTGGTAGTTGCGGTTATAA